>VSWD01000007.1:27883693-28382861 GCA_033119305.1 Pinctada imbricata
CAAAATGTGGAAAATTGAACGAAAACACCAAATTTTAGACGTAAACATCAGCAATTTTACAAAAATAAAAAAAGAAAACATTTAATTTGGCCTGATTTCATAGAAGCAGTGGTAACGAAACATTTCCTGCAAATGAAATCACAATTTTTGTCCGTTTGTGTGTAAATAAGAATGATACATATCAACAAAAAATTGCGAAATATGGTCACCCCCGAAAACATGGAAACGAAATATTTTGACGTTTTATAAGTAAACAATGAATCGCATAAAATAAATTCTTTTTGAAGTTTTTCAATCGAGAATGGAGATACAGTCTACTCTCGATAACTCGAACTTCAAGGGACCATCAGAAATAGTTCGAGTTATCAGGAGTTCGACTTATTGAGTACATGATCAGCAAATTATTTTTCAAAAGACTTATTTCCCTCTCTCGATTACCGTTCACAAACTTTTGTGTTGTCGAATTTTAGTGACCAATCTAGATTTAATGTTTGTAATAACGACTCCATGGGAAGAAAATATCAATTATCCATCTTCTGATTTCTAAGAAGGAATTGTTTTTTGTTTGAGAATTGAAATTAGTTTGTGGTTCGAGTTATTGAGGTAAATTTTCAATGTAAAATGACTTTTGGGACTTAACAATTAGTTCGACTTAACGAAAAGTTCGAGTTATCGGAATTCGAGTTATCAGGAGTAAAAATGCATAGAAAACAATGAAAGAGAATCGGGACTTCTAAAAACAGTTCGAGATAAGCGGAAATTCGAGTTAACCGAGTCTGAGTAATCGAGAGTAAACTGTAAATTAAATTCTAGCAAAAGGAATTATTGAACTGGTCTCAAAGTTTTGAGATTTTCAAAGAAATGTACGAAAAATACGGCGACATATGGTCACTTGCTCTATATTCAATTTTGTCCTACATATTCATGATTGCAATGCATCTTTTCCCTTTTCTCAAGTATTTTCCCCTAGTAATAATACACTTCCGTATTATTACTAGGTTAAAACAACTCTATACCTTCTCGAAGAAAATTTCAAACCAATTATTATGCACCACACACGTGTTTCGAATATTAAACTCTCATCAGAGTACTCCCAGACAAAATGCTTTTCATAAGCACCCAGATTCATTTCACTAAATTTGTGCATTTTCTTTACAGAGAGTGCGCGGCTCCTAATTTCCTGTAGGGTCAATTCAGTAGCATATCCAAATAAAATATATGTTTAAAATAGCATTGAAGGGATGGTGCTAAGATTTTAACCTCCTTTAATTTCGATGATAATTTCGATGAAATGGCAAGTTTCTGAAATAGCAAACAAGTACCAGAAATTTCGCGAGATACTAATTTCCGCAATATTCGCGAGTGATTTGTAATCGCGAAAAATTATTCTCGCGAAAAAAATGTGTACGATAAGGTTGATCATAAATTGGAATATCGGTTTCATTTCTTCATATTGTTCATGTACCATTGTTCATTATTCCTTATTAGACGTATAGAGAAGTGAATTGAATGGGTTCTCATGATAGAAATAACTACTTCAATAATACATGTAAAAGTTGCAGAACAGTAACATCATATGTACATATTTGTTTCTAATTTAGGAAAGAAAAAATGTACTCGCGAAAATAAAGACACCCTATTTTACCATTAATAGCCATTCTCTGTAAGCATTTGCACTTTTATGAAGGACGCATGGCACGGCATGTCTCAGATTTTGATGAAATTTATATATAATGTTGGGTCTGACCCAAAAATAAAAAAATGATGAAAATTTTCTTAAT
The DNA here is from genome assembly GCA_033119305.1 of Pinctada imbricata. NCBI lineage: Eukaryota > Metazoa > Mollusca > Bivalvia > Pterioida > Pteriidae > Pinctada > Pinctada imbricata. The sequence continues at coordinate 27,885,475 of VSWD01000007.1, forward strand.
GTCACATCCGGTTGCTATGGAAACGGACTTTGAATATTGAAAAAATGCATTTTCGGGCGTTTTTGAATTCGCATAAATCATTTATGCAGCATAATCTAAAACAAACACTTATGAATTATAAGTAACCTATCATTGCTGTTTCAAGTTAAGTAGAAATATTGTTGGGTTTATGGTCTAATCTATATGTTTCCATGGCAACAACACAGGTACCCTATCAAAGTAGTGTTTTGGCATTTTTTCAAAATTCAATGATAATTTACTTACATTTTCCATTTGTTAATGCAAATAATACATAAGAAATCACCATGGAACAAAGTTTGTGTACGTTGCTATGGCAACATGAACTCAAATCGCAAAAATGAAAGCAATTTAAGACAATATTTAGCGACCATTTTTTCCTAGATCATTGAATTTTAATTCAAAGTAATGATAATTAATGAATGTATTCAAGTAGATCTTTCAAAATATGAAAGAATTTTTCTTTTAAGTATGCAGGATATAGCCCGTTGCTATGGGAACGATTGTGTGAAAGTGTACATAAGCCCAATTGGAGTCCTTGGATACGGGCACCCAAAGTTAAGAAATGTGAAAAATTTTAAATCTAAAATAAAGTTTAGACATTCCTTTATAATATATGTAAAAACAGTTGTGTAAGCCTGTTTCAGTTTTTGGGGAAAAGGCTTCGAAAAACAGCAAAAAATGCATATATTTTTATTGTATGGCCGAATTACCATAGCAACCATTAATTATTTGAAAGTTTTTTCTTGTATTTTGAAAGAGGCTTACTCGATCTTTATAAACAATAAATCTGAACTTTTGGGGAATAGTAATGACTGTTTTATAAAAATAATAAAAAAAAATAGTTGCCATGGTAACATATGTTCCCCATAGGTTTTTCACAGTTTTTGAAATAGCTCTTTGTTTTGGATATATTCCAACATATTTCATCTGTTCATCATGATGCAAAAATTTAAAATTTAACTCTGAAGTTGCAAAATAAGTAATATTATAGACCATAGTTACCGTTGCTGAGGTAACTTATGTGCATAGCAACAAGTGGGTTTATCTTGAATTTACTCATTCTATAAAATAAATTCCATTTTCTTATCATATACCCATCAAGAGAGAAGGAATATGGGAAAATACAAACAGCATTTTGAAATCAATATATTAAGATTAGCTTATTATGTTGTCATGGTAACCAGCCTTTTTGACAAAATCAGACACTACAATTTAGCTTATCTAAAATTTTAGGTCCTAATCTTGAGGATGCTTAGAAATTCTTTCAGAAATGTCGTATATAAACCAAATTATCGAGCTTCAAAGTAGCTCAATTTTGCAAATTTCTCAAATTTAAAGGCCGTTGCCATGGTAACCAGATGAACTAGAAAGAAAATTTTGGTCTAACTTACCTTTTTTTATTGGTCCCTACTTATGTGCGAAATTTCATGGAAATCGGAGACCATGCGTGCCGAAATTGTTTAAATGGTTACAGAGAATTGCTATTAAATCGCGAAAGGCGTATATATGGTTTATGTATTAAAATGGCCCCCTAAAATCGACTTCTACAAAATTAAATTTTGTTGTCATTTTTATAGAGTTAAATGTCTATATGTTTTGTAATCTAGTTAAAAAACTACTCCTCGCTTTCTAAGACATTGTAACTTTTGCATTAATATCTTGAAAACCGATAGTTTTGTCAATTTTCACGAAAAATAGCATAATTCTTTTCATTGAGATAACAACGAGCGGGATCGTGAACAACTTTTTCCTTTAGCGTGCACTTATAGACATGCAAAAGCAACAACACAAATATAAAAGTTGTCAAGATGCCCGCACGATACTTACTTATAGGAAGAATGTCAAAAATGAACCCCAAAATGACGTTTTTCAAGAATTTGGCAAAATATACCATTTTTGAAGTTCCAAATTACAAGAAACTTTGACAGGAAATGAAAAATGCTATTGAATTTAAAGACATTTAACACTATATATCATTTCATACGTAGCGTACAAATGTACATTGTAAAACAAACATTGTTACAAATTCATTACTTCATAAAAATTCAAGATTTTGCCCTGATAGGGGACTCTTTCCTATATAAACAATAAACAGTCCTTTGGTACTCGCGAAAATTTCTGACTTTACGGTATATATGATGTCAAATTGATAAAGGGCAAATAACGAAGATTCTTTCAGGCAACAGAGATGGAAAGAAGTAATTAAAACACTTAGCATATCCAAATCAAATCTATTAAATAAAATTATAAAATATCAAATATCAAATAAAATATCAAATTATGTTCAAAATAGCATTGGAGGGATGGTGTAATTAAAACACATAAAACATCAAGACACGGGAAACGATTTAAATTGCTCCATACTGCAACAAGAAATACGTGTGTATATCAATAATACGGAAGTGTTCCAACTCTATACCTTCTTGAAGAAAAATTGACACCATAGTGTCGTCGAGTTTTTGATTTTTGATACCGTCCTGAATTAACATCATTTTGACGTTTAAAGATTTTCATTTATGCCTTGTATGCATTGCTTTTTAGGACGAAACTGAATCCCTTACAATTACGAAATCGCTTCGACTACTTCGACTGATAGTTTATGCATTCAGCCTCTAGGCACTAGGTCACTACATGCACTTACAATCTTCTCAGAAAGATACATTAAGATTACTGTATGATTGGATAATTGTTTCATCACAATACACGAGGATAATTGTATCATTACAATACAAAAAGTTTTTATTAGGTGATAAAATGGAGAAAATATATTAATGAAATAAAAGCTAAACATGTGAGCAAAGTCATTTGGCTAGAAAAAGTATTCTCTTAGCTTTAAGGAAAGACACATAACTCAAAAATTTTTAATCTCTACACCGAAAAGTTCATGGTATGATACTGCCGAGTTTCCGTTTTGACTTCGTTAATTGTTTCATTGTTATATACTTATGTGACAATTATTCTACTCAATTGACCCTTAATAGCCGCGAATCTCTCACCCTGAACACCTCGGACAGACTATCTTCTCTCATTTCGATCAATTTGTCATTCCTTAAGACATATATTTTTCTATTCGATAAATTGATGTGTATTTCATCATCATATGGTGATATATAGTACAATACACAAAAATTATGTATATACCATTTATGATATTACTTTTATATTGCATTCACAAACGCATGGTGGATCTAGAAAATAAATTCCGCGGAGGGGAGGGTGTTCCCAAGTTATCAGAAGGGAGGTCCAGCCCATGGTATCGATCATACGTGTAGCCCTTTCTCAGTTATAATATTTTCACATTTACTCTGAAAGCATAAAATATTTTGGTATGTGCAGAAAAAGCCTCGCACAACAATACAATCATATACACAATTGTCAGATACATACAGAAAGCCGTATACAACGGGACACCCCCCCCCCCCCACACACACACACAAACACACACAAAACACTTCCTTTCATTTCCTTTTATTTTGGAAGTGACATTAATCTGAAATTAATTGACGGATACTATTTCATTGCATAAAAAAGGAATTGGGATATTATTGCAGAAAATAAACAAGAATGCATGTACTCATGTACAGATGCATTTCAAAGTAAAAAAGAAAGATAACTCTAATTTATTGCTCTGCAGATATCGTCAAAACTTCAACAAGTGAGTGTCATTTTCTTGAAATTTACTTTGGTAAGGCACAAAGTTTTTTTCAGGTTCTTAGATAAAATGCTAAGGATGTTCTGTTTCAATTTTGAACGAAAAATATACTATGGAAATAAATTGAAAATGAGTTTTGTACCTTTTTCCATTATGAGATAAGGGCAGAAATCATGGACCCCATAAGAGTAGGAAGTTCATAAAAGTCCAAATGTATATTGGAAGCACTATATCAAGTTCTATGGAATCTTAATATTTTTATGATTTAAAACGCCGCTCAAAATTTGAGAGAAAGACATGCAAGAATCGGATTTGCAGGGTCTGACCTTAATATCTCGATGGTACCACAAAGGGACATTCTAATAAAAACGTTACAAGTTGGGGCGGTATTATAAATATGTATAAACATGAAAAATACACGTAAGTTTAGAGATTGAGACTGAACTCTTTATCGTACGATCTTCACTTTTGGAATACATGATAAGAATGGAAATGTCTCATGGAAGACATGCACAGTATCCTTTATTATTTTACAGAAGAGGGATGCAAAAAGATGAGTTGCAAACATTACTGTATCACACAAAATGATACATACAAGTGCATTTGCATAGAAGGACATGTACTTCACCATGACCGGAAAAGCTGTTTTGGTAAGTTTTTGTAGTATCAATAGAGCACAGCGCGAACAATGTACAATGTAAAATGTAAACGTGTTTACCAGGGAAAATGCTTACTCTGAACATTTCATAGTTGACAAACCTACTGTGCAAATAGAGTTGTGTCTTCACTTTCACATACATGTATACGTTGTGAAATATTATTCAGTTACTTAAAGTCAAAAATTGATTTTAATGTAAATCTGAAACATCGGGATTTATTTTATGAAAATTGTTTAATAGCGATGAAATCTAGTGTACTTTTGAATATTCATATTTTATAATTATAATCATGAAAGAAATACCAATCAGTTATCCAATCTCGTCGTCGAGAAGGTAAGGAGAAAATATTAGAATTTCCACTGGAATAGTGTGCGAACTCCGAAATAAACAATAGTCGGAAGTGAGACGAAGTGCAAGCGTCTCCTGCTTGTCGTAACATTTCCATTAAAACAAATTTGGTGATTGTCTGTATGATTGTACATCTCGATGTATATATCAGGCAAAAATGTCTTGTTTGGTGATGTACACATCCATTCAATCGCAATCAAAAATGTTATGTAAGTTCGCTCCAACCAAAATAAAATCAAACAGAAAGGAAAGAGACGGAAGAGTTTAGAAATACGGGAGAGAAATTAATGATATATTTCTAACCACCTTGCCAATATATACAATACTCTTTTCAATTATTATCGAATTCCTATAGAATAAATGTATTTAGACACTATAATGTATTCCTAAATTCCTATGAATTATTGGCTAGCTAGATACAGTCATATTTTAGCAGATCGGAGATATCCCACTCCCCACCGAAAGGGTGGAATTCGAGTGGGGAATTTTAGCATCTTCACTCAGTCAGTGGCAATCCACTCCCCACTCACCACGGTGTCACCCAGCTCACCTGTACAGGTGTTAAACAAACTCTTTGATCCTAACCGCGCACAGGTAACATCTAACATCGCCAGTCTACTTTTGTTGTTCACCATCTTTGTTTATTGAATATTCCTGGCAGTGAATCGGATATATAAGTTAAATGTTTTTCTAAGTTAGTATCAAAAGTTTTCAGAATGAACTAGGCCAAGAAAAAAAAATGGTTCTCATGCCCCACCGCATACGCATTTGATTTTTTTTTCAACCAAAAAAACGTAAGAAAGTAATCGTAAATTCCGGAATTCGGCAAGGTACCAAATCGAAACACAGGTAAAAAAAATCCCGTTTTCCAGCTAATTACCGTCTTCACCTTTTCACCTGTCAATCATTGTAAGGGAGATAGTATGGAGTGTTATTTTAACACTACCGTGGATACCCCTGTGTAGAATTTATGCAACGATATTGATTTTTTAAAACTAAATAGATAGTCCGAAGTAGGTGTATTCCATGTCGTGGCATTAAACGATCGATTTGACCAACAAGTTTTAATTATGCCTCGCTAAAATATCGAATTATAAAAATCATTTTGTTGGTTTCTTCTTCATTTTTTAGTGACCGGTCGTTGGTATAAAACTGTTGTGCGTCTCAAAATTATCAAATGATGAGCCGATCAAACATTGATTTATCCTCTATAAATTACTGAACATGAAAAACGGAGGCTTGGCATAGAATTTTATGCCAATAAAAATGACCGTTTACTTCCCATCCGTATCATTCAGTCCCGATCCAAAGATTGAAAAGAAAAAGAACAGACATATCGTGGCCGATAAGTACAAAGCAGTGAAGCTCCCGGAACAGAGGACCCCCCCCTTTCCCCAGATATAGATTGCCAAGAAATTCGCAGTCCCAAATATCCAACATCTTCAAGAAAAGGGATGTCATCCGCGAAATTCCAACCCAGACTAGCAAAGACGTCGATCTGGCAAGACAGTTGACATCGAGGGAGCCCTGACCCAGTGGTTTACGGAAACCGTATCAAGAGAAATCCCCCTATCAGGCCCTGTTCTGACAGAGAAGGCGATAGACCTGGTTGAACAACTGAACGAGCCTAACTTCTCCACAACCAATGTCCGACTAGAGGGACAGAAGTCCTGGGATAACATCGAATTCAAGAGTATTTACGGAATAAGGACGCCGATGACGGAGCAGGCACTACGTTGAAAACATAGTTAACGTAAAATATTGATTTTCTCTATGACATTCTTTTGTATTCATGTTCTGTGCCTGAGATTTAAATCTCTAACGTCCACTTTTATCTTATCTAAATGTACATGTACTTGTGTATGCGTTCGTCCGTAAAATTTTCATGTCATTTCAAATGGTCATTCATTGAATACAAATTGAAGTAATAAATCTTGGCAGAAACATCAATCACACGCCTAGAAAACAAATTACCGGCATCAAAGATGTCAACAGATTCCAATTTGCAGTTGATCTGAAAATGTTTAATGAAAAAAAAATGCATGCCGCATATGATTTTAAAAAATTAGGCCTGAGAACCAACTTTTTTTTTTGCTTGGCCTTATTCTTCTGCCCCCCCCCCCTTTTTTTTTCGGGTGAATTACAATGAACACCAGTAATCATGGTAATTGAGATTTGACCTTTTTTTTATTTGACTTTTATTAAGATTATTTGTGCGATGTTTCCTCTGTTTGCAATTGTCTTTTAAATGCTAATAAACTTTATTTAGTTTATTTTGGCCAGACGACTCAGATTTATTTTGGCCAGACTGACAACTAAAATTTTCAAACTGAGAGTGTGCATGCATTTAAAACACCATATAAATGGTACTGGCACGACCGGTCAGTAAAATTGAAGTCAAATACGTAGGTTTTGTTCCCGTATTGGCTTTTGATGTGCAACACACTGACAAGTTTTTAAAATGGAATCGGAATCGCACTCTGTGAATTTTGCACAATAAAAGCAAAAATGTGGGGGTTTTTTTATTTCTTTTTTTTTTTTTTATTTCTTTTCTCTCTCTTTGAAAATAACGATAATTGTAAGATAAGCCGGGAAATACAACAGTAATAAATCATGATGACAATTTTCTGCAAAAGAAAAATAATAAGGTGTTTACGGATTTATGAAGAAGTCTACAGTGGTCATATTGGTCCTATTACAGCCCCCCCCCCCCCCTCTCGTCTATTAGAAATATATCAGTGACGTGCTTACTCTGTTGAAATCACACCTGTTACCCCCTCGGGCAGTTCAGCTCGTATGTCGGTAGCATATCGGAGAGAAGCCCCGGTTGCGTTACCCCTAAACATGCTTAGTCCTCCGCAGATTTAAAAGAAAGGAGAGGGATCAATTTTAAAGATGTGAAGATTATAAAAACTGCAAGGAATCATTCTGTGATAAAATTTAATGTTGCGCTCCTTATTTTTATATGAAGCTTTTGTTAATAATAAACGATCCTGGATATACATGTACATTAATCATATTCGACAACAAAAGCAACACATTTTAGACAAAGTTTTGTTACGTAGTTTCAAATTGCTCACTCTTATGTATGAAATGGAAATATTCTTTTTTCATACCCCAAACGAATGAAACGATAATTCTTTTTAATTCATTGACAGCTGATCTCTTTCCTGAGTTTCCTCCGTCTCAATTCGGATGACCAAATGATAATTATATTACCTTTAAATCGAAAGTATGTTCCCTCTCTCTTTCCCATATTTTTCATGCATTTTGTTTAAGGGTAGGGTCATACTTAAAAACAAAAATTTAACTTGTTATTGCAGTTCCTTCGTCCATCTCGTTAGATCGTCAATGAAGAAATACATACTTTGATTTTTTTTTTTTTGGAGGGGGGGGGGACTCCAAATATAACATTCGAGCTTACCTCTAAGAAGATTATGAAACTTGAGTCAGAAGCATATTTTGGAAGGGGAGGAGGCCAGAAGGGGCGCTTGGATTTTCCATCTCTCTATTTTTTGTTTGCTTAGAACAGCAGAAAACCAAGGGAGCACGGAGGTTGACCGGGGAGTTGGGAAATGATATGAAAAAAAGAGATCTATAAAATGTGCGATTATTGTATTTCTTTAAGTCGTACAAATATGATCGTTGTTTCCAATATTCTCTTCTTTTTTCCTTGTGCAGATTGAATCATGATACATGTATAATTTCCATTTAGCATTGTGTTATGGATTTGATACTAAAATATTTCCATTCGTCCTCCCGTCACTTTTCATCTACATCTACATGTAGATAGACTTCTCGGTATTTGACAGGAATGATATCCGCACTGTTTAAATATGGAATTACAAATGCAAAAGGAAGATGGCCATAAAAAGAATGCTATCATGCGCGGATATACATGTACACGCAGACGGGGTAAGGACCGAACCCCAACCCCACCCCCCACCCCCACCCCCTCTTACGCCCTTTCCCTACAACAATCACCATCTTTATCTGTGGTCCGATTCATAATAAAAGGGAGTAACGACCAAATGTAAAGCAGAGATAAAGAGAAAAAGTTTTCTAAATCAAGATTTACTGATATATCGGGGGGTGGGGTGGGGGGGATGTCGATTTAAATTCATCATTAATTTTGGTACCATATCTTTAAAAAAAGTATACTACAAGGAATGTGTTTTCGAAAAAAAAAATTAAAGCTTTATAATAAATATGCAAAAATAAGATTTAAACATACATGAATTTATGAAAAATGATCTTTCATCCACCTTTCTTTCTATTCTATCTGTAGATAATACCCGGCGATGTTTTTACGCTCGGGTGAATTCACACCTGGTAATGCGGTACCTTTTAGGTACTTTGCATGTTTTATTGACAGGTGTGTATACTTGTCAAATCACCTTTGTTAATTGGGTAATAACCGTACATGTATGAAACGTAGGCATAGAAAACTCCACAATCAAACACATCAAAATCCAGCCAATTTTTTGACCGATAAAAAAATGAATATATTTCTATAAACTCTTAAAGAATTATATAAAATTTATTTAAACAAGATTTTATACATTGCAATCATTATTGAAGATGTATGAGGAAATGAATTGTCATTGAACGAGTTACGCTCTGATTTTATAGAGTTTTAAAGAAAGACAAGGTCGTCTACTTTTCCGTCATTAGAAAAGTGTTGGCCCTTTTGTTGGAAGCAGACATCCCCCTCACACGGCAGAAATAATAAGTCATTGTTTCAATATATAGAGACTTCTATACATTCGAGATGTCCATAATTCATACAATAGTCATATATTTTGAAAATTTTCATCGGTTATAAAAAAAAAACACATTCGGAAAAAAAAACGGAGCAAACTTTCGAAAAAAAAAAAAAATAATAATTATAATAAAACGATCACAAACAACAGATTTTGAATGAAATTCGCACAGAAATATATTCATATGAATTTTTTTTTTATTTCGTGAATTTTAAGTACATATCTACATGTCGTTAATGCCGCCCTTTTTATTTCATGCATATCTGAAATACACGGAAAACGATTGTTTAAGCAATGGAACGTGAAATATATCAGGACTTTCTTTTAAATTCTGTACATGTATGAATGACTCAATGAGCTCACATACAAGCAAATTCTCATTTTAATCAGAAAGAGTTTTTGATCCATAAAATATTGCTATAGCAAGTTTAAATCTCTTGCTTAGAAATATTTTCCCATTCATTTTCCTTCAATGTCTCTAGAATCAACCTGGACGTTATATCAGGTGAGATCAATCGTGTATTATAATTTCACAATAAACAATGATATACATGTACTCTTGTACAGGTGCAAATCCAGGTGAGTGGGGAATCCCGGTGGGGAGTGGGGAGTGGGATTTCACTCAGGTAAACGGGTGGATTTCGAGTGGGAGTCATTTCAGTGGGGAGTGGGATATCTCCAATCTGCTAAATTATCACTGTATATGGCATAATAACAGAAAGTCAAGATAACACAGTTTGGCGGAAAGATTTGCATTCAAACCCCATTTTGAAAACCTTTGGATCCGTCTTTTTACCCGCTGAGTGACAAGTTGGGCATGAACTTCAGAGTTTGAAGGATGTCTTCAACTTAAGGATGATTTATCCAGGGGGATAGCAGACGAGATGACATTCCCTTTTCTTGGTCGAACAGTCTGAGCACTGAAAAATTCAGGCGAGAAGTTAATAGTAAAGAATTCTCGGTATGTCAATATGGCTTCGTCAAACAATAATCAATAAATAGAAAGATATATAAAGTGTTGAGACATTGAAAAGTGTTAAATATAAGAGTAGTTATATTTCTTTATCATTTTATAGTTACTACAGACGTACTTTTAGAAGTAAAAAAGCTTGCTTTTTACTACATGCATTTATTTCATTATAAATTATGTAATTTAGACAAATTTATCAAACGCAATATATTCCAAGATTTTTCTGACTAATTTTACTCGACGATTAATACAATGTACGACATAAATTATTGTTCTAATCTACTACAAATGACCGAATATATACCACTTAGTCATAATGTACTTCATGTCGTTGAATGTTCTGGCTCTCCACTGCTTTCTCACATTGGAAAAAAAATCATAGATCCATCTATGACAACGGTTACTCTCGATCTTCATACCTTTTCTTATATGTAGGGACAAGAGGCATGATGCCATATCATATTTTACTTGTCTTGTTGGAGATCCCCTCCCTTCTTGTCCACACAACGAAGGATATATTATACGTATCCCGTATCGGACAGATGTCTTTCTATAAAAGGAGGGAGAAATAGAAGGAGGTTGTCGGGGATGGATAAGAGATTAGGGATAATATGAAAGGTGGAGAAACTGTAAGTTTCCTCCTCCTCCCTTCTTTGAAAGGCAACCCCTATCTGCCTTTCATCCATTAATGTTATTTGTCTTCCTGACGACGTTTTTGAGCTTCGACGGTTCGGCACACATTGGATTTGAAAGTTTTGATCAACAGAATGAAGGCATCGAAAGTAGCATTTATTGCCCAATGAGTCACTGTTGAAATAGTTACTAGTAACTTCCCATGTCCTTGTAGTTTTAAATACCTTCCCTTATCACACACCCTGTTCAATATCAAAAAGTTATATTTAATTAAGTAAACGTAATCCTTTTATTTTGTGATACTTAATCTATGTGTCAGGAAATTCGTGAATTTTGTCCACTCAATCACTCGATTTCAAGTTTTGTGAAATATGAATGTCTATGAACTTTCGTTTCATGATTATTGCTATAATACCCGGTATGCTGACAACGATGTCTACATTCACACAGTTTATTTTGTTTATTTCGATTTTGAAAACCTTGAAGTCTAGCCTTTCGTATTCTTATGTATGCATTTGACTCTCTTATTCCAATACCAGAAACATTGATATAAACAAAATAAATGTTCCAGAAGCAGAGAGGCTATGGTAGTCTGATGTAGAAATACAAGTTGGACCATCACCGTCTGTCTCTTCAACGCATTTGAAATTTTCTGTTAAAAATTTCTTGAAATTTCTAAAACGTGGGTCCTGTAGCATCATATCCCACCCATTCTGCTACGTCTTTTGGTACATTTCTGGACAATCATAATAATTTTCATACTTTTTGGCTATATTACATTGTTTAGACTGAGGATCACTGACGAGGGTCTAGTACCCGAAACGTGCATGTCTGGTCCATGCTGTAAATTTATCAGGTTTTAAATGATGCTATTGTATTTAAAGACGTTTCATATGCCATATGTTCATATTGATAAAATGATCATACAGTACACTGCCATCAATAAATTAATATACACGATTTCTGTTCATGTTGCTGTTAGAAAATGAACAGTTTCGAATCCATTGTTGTATAATTCTGAAGATGAAGCTTATAAAATTTATTTGTAATAAACTTGACCCAAATATTTAATTTTTTTGAATTTTCATTGTTTTTCATATATAAATGACAATTTTTGAAAGAAAAGTGTGCTGGTGAAAAAAGTTTCTATTTACATTTTCGTTATTAAAATTCATACATTTTGAATTATGTGAAGTCAATTATTATCAGCTCTCAAGTTCAGAATGTAAAATATTAGGATAAAGTTATAAGGAATTTAGAATGATTTACCTGTTTGTATAGTTATTTATGGATGGCAGTGTATATGTATATATATAGTTTATTTTCATGTCTACAATCATTCATTTCCTTTGATAGCCATGTTCCAATAAAATTCACAAGTTATATGCAGCTATATCAATTCTATTGGATATTTTGTACGTGTACGGGATATAGAATTGTTTGCTGAAGAGTGTATTGACTAGTTCTTTATTTTGCAGCACCGAAAGGATACCTGCACGACGTGGTATTCACAATTGCTGACAGACGACTGTGCACTAGCAACCTAAGGGTTTTAACAGGTGTTGATGAAGGCACATTTTGCTTCGAGGAATTTAGAAATGTGACATTCATTTCCCGAGGTTTTCATCGTCGCGAAGTGTTTTTGACAACGTATTCAAATGGCAAAAGTAATATATTCCAATACCACGTCGACACTAGGGTTGCAATAAAGACTTTTGCAAATCTTTCAATGATTAAAGGTAAATATTTCAGGAATAATTTACAGTATTATTCTGAATTGTCTTAAATGATGCTATTCAATAGGAAGACGTTTAACATTTGAAGGTTTCAATATAACAAATGGAAGTAATTAAGTTTTATGCAATACTACACAAAAGTGGAATGAATGTCATTCGATGCACTTGTTTTCTCTTGTATTGTGTAATATGCGCAAATCCAAAATGACCCCCCTACATGTAACTTTGATTTTATAAGAATCAGACATATATTCTGAAGCAAATCTAAAATACTCATTATAATCATTTCAACGCGTTATCCTAATAACTACAGCTTTATTATCCCACATTCTTGAGCTTAAAAGAAAGGAGGGGATCTCCAACAAGAATCGTCCTGAATACTTTATCTTATAACAGTGGTTGTGCAGACAGATTTTGGCCATATTACATTGTTTAGATTGAGGATCACTGACGAGGGTTAAGTACCAGAAACATGCATGACTGGTCCATGCTGTAAATTTATCTGCTCATAAAATGATGCTAATGAACTTGAAGACGTTAAACATTTATACCATTTAGTGAGTGCCACTGCTGGTGGACCAGGAGTACCCGAGGGCACATGTAGCCATGGTCGATCAATTTCGGTTGGTCGTTTCTTCAAACGCATTTGAAAATTTCTGTTTACAAATTTTCTCAAATTTCTAAAACCTGCGTCCTGTATCATCATACCCCAGCCATCTTGCTACGTCTTTCGGTATATTTAGGACATAATTTTCACAGATTCTGGCCATATTGCATTGTTTAGATTGAGGATCACTGACGAGGGTTAAGTACCCGAAACGTGCATGTCTGGTCTATGCTGTAAATCTATCTGCTCTAAAATGATGCTAATGAATTTGAAGACGTTAAATATTTGTACCATTTGGTGAGTACCACTGCTGGTGGACCAGGAGTCCCCGAGGGCACATGTAGCCAAGGACGATCAATTTCGGTTGGTTGTTTCTTCAAACGCATTTGAAAATTTCTGTTTACAATATATTCTCAAATTTCTAAAACCTGGGTTCTGTATCACCATACCCCAGCCATCTTGCTTCGTCTTTTGGTATATTAAGGACATAATTTTCACAGATTCGTTTCACAGATTGGTACTTCTTTAATTTTTATTTCATTAGCGATTCTTCATGACTTCCTACCGACGATGCATATCGTGCATTGAACATTAAATAGACAAATTATGAATATTTCCTTGATTATATATTTTATCCACTCGCAGCTCTTTTGCAGATGGGGATATAGCATCGCTGCCTTGCGTCCGTGTGGATGGCTGAGAGTGGGTGGATAGGTGTGTGTACCCGGATTTTTCTTGTGAACAGCATAGACACCAAAAAGAAACATTATAGAAACATCAAACTTTCCACAAATGTCCCTATGGGAAGAGGATAAATCATATTGATTTCAAGGTCAAAGGCCAAGGTCAAAGAGGACTTGGGCTTAAAATCCTAGTGAACAGCATAAACGCCAAAATGTTTCCCATGGGGAAAGGATAAATCCTATTGATTTCAAGGTCAAAGGTCACGGTCACAGTGGACATAGGTTTAAAATCCCTGTGAGCAGCATAGAAGGCATATCAATCATCATAAAATCACCAAATATTTCACAAATGATCCCTCAGGGAAGAAGATGAGATATCTTAGGGTCAAGGGTCAATGTTCAGGGGAGAAGTGAACCTTATTTTACAGTTTTGCCGATTGAATAGAACATGCAAAAAAATGCGAGGCTATGTTACGCTTACGTTGCCTTTATTTTCTTTTAAGATGTAGCAATTTTTATTAATCATGTTAACATGTATGATAATTTATACTTTCAGGTATAGTTACGGACGCACAAAACAGTACACTTTACATTCTCACTGACCAGACTCTGATTGCTCACAACTCAACGATGACGTTCGTCCTTTTTGATGATATCGATAACGCAAGCAACCTGGTGTTTAGCAATAATAAGCAGTAAGCTTCATTGTCTATTTTCATTAATTCAATAAAATTTTAAGATATATAATTTCAGATATCTCATTGGAAATTATTATATCATACGAAGAAGACTGGGATATATTTGGCTTTTTTAGAAAGTCATTAAATTTATATACGTAAACCTCATTTTCATTAGCTGAAAAGATTACGTTAGCTGTAATTGGAAGCAAGAGCTTGACAAAATCAAAAGCGACGTCATTAGCAATGAGAATTCAAAATTAGAAATCAATGTTTCAAAGCGTATGAGTATGTTTTTGTTGCTCAATCACTACGCGCATGATTCAAATACCTAATTTGTTGTGTTGATTATTCGAAAAGCAAAAATATTTCGCTTTTTTTTCAAGAAATCGATGGAAACATTTAGCAAATATTTGTATCAGTACATGTTGTAGGTTTATTGTTCAATGTGTCAAAGAAGGGAGGAGATCTCCAACAAGACCCCGTTGCAGCATCAACAGCAAAACACCAAAACACCCCGATGCAAAAAACACAAAAGACGAGTACAGCACGAGACGGAAAGAGACACAAGACATGTAAACATCGAACACAAAACACTACACATAAACCGACGAGACCAATGGACAACCGTGCCGACTTTGGACGGCCATTTGTCACGCAAGTAGCAAATGGTGTGGTTATCCTGGATTACGTGCGCACAACCCTCTCACTTCTCAAATTACCCAGAGGTCTCGAAGAACGTACTATTGTGGTGTAAAACAACCTCCTCACTGTAAGATGACATCACACAAACACGACCGCGAAACGTAGAGGCCCAAGAAACACAGATGAATATGTAAATGGATATAAAAAGAGGGCATGCGTAATACAGTCCGTGCTCTGTCGGCTGTAGCGAGCTCATGTATGTAATCACCCGAGGAGTCCGACTGACATTCAGAGAGGATAGGTGGTCGGGGCCCTGTCTTCTCTAAAGAGGTTTGGACAGGGCCCGTCATGGAGACCCGTCGTCACAGTCAGTCAGAGTGCAAGTCTCAAGGATGCGCTTGTACAAGACTGTAGATTGGTCAAGTACCAAGCCTAGTGTCCGTCTGGTGGCATTAGGATCATATCCACGGTATAAAAGGCGTTTGATGATTCTGACGCATTTTCGATGGTTATGCTGCCTACCCTATAAAAATACACGCCCCTTTTATCCAAAACACCGACTATATTTAGGCCAAGAGAAAACTATACTGTATACCCATTTCAAACAGTATCGTAAACATTACGATAGATCAATTGTTTGTATTCTTTTCAATATTGGATTCGCCATGAGAAAAGTTAAAAAACTGATTTACCTACTTCTGAAAACATTTTTTGAAGGACTTAAAAAGTAGGTAAATAAAAAATCCAACTAACTTCGATCCGTCATATCTCAGTTAATTAAAGAACAACATTGAAATGAAGACCTAACATAATCAGAAAGAAAAGACAATGCACAAAATACAAAGTAACTCAAGGTCATCAAATCGTCAAACGAATGTTCAATCCAGTGTGGGGCGAGTATGTAGGAATTCAAGTACTGGATTCAAAAGCAGTTACTTCAGACTTTTACTTGGGACTTCTCGCTAACATGATAATGTTGACATTGTACTGACTAAGACAGAATGACCTATTTTCCATCGCATTGAAACAAAAACATGGCATTGTGCACTGCATAAATATTGTCACAGCTGATGGAAAGTACTTGCAAAATCTATTCAAACATGAAGATACCGGACATACACATAGGGCATCTGCTACAGGCACAAACGTAACCGTCATACACAAAACCTAAGCGAAGGAGACATTGCCAGGGCAGGATACTCTAGATACTTTGAACTTATTTCTTCAAAGCGTTTTAATTTAAAATTACATTTGGATGGCGCCAGGAAAATTCTTTTTGGCTTATTCAACCTGTATTACATTACGTACTACTGACGAGGATTTAATATCCGAAACACGTGTCTACTACAATAAAATTGGTACTATAGAACACATACTGTACTTCAATATCGACATTCATAAACTTCATTAAATTTTTCATTTCCTTTATGTTTATGTTTTCGTACTTGAGACTATTTCAATCTGTCGACGCAAACGGCCATCAACAAGCGTTATGATTTTACCTTCCACACAACTAACTTCTTTTTCCTAAGTAACAACATTCCGTCCTTTCTTGTTCATGGCTATTTTTTTTTTCTCAGTTTTAAAAGTCGATACCCCAGTGCATGTTCCAAATATGACGATTTCATGGTTAGGGCTCACAAGTAAGCTTCTCGTTCAGGTTTTATGATACAACAGTTGAACGCATCATCTGAGGAGTTCTTTGGCGGAGCTTGTAATAACGTCTGAGATCCCTCTTTCTAGAATGATCAGTGACTTTCTTAATTAATTGCCATTGAACACCTGTCTGCATCACCAAACAAGACATCATTAACTGATATGTACATCAATATGTACATGTACATTGCATATTTACATCCAGACAATCACCAAATTAGACAAGTTTTATGGAGTTATTGTGGCAGATGTTGTTTGACTCTCACTGGATACCTGGTCTCATTTTGGGATATTGTTTATCAAGGGATCGCAACTGTTTTAATGAAAATATAATTCTTATGATTTTGCCTAATCCTCTCCATTTTTGGACTGTATGACTGTTTGGTGCTTCTTCAATGTTAATTTCATAAGTTGCGTCATCGATTGCCTAACACGCTTTAATTACGTCAGACTTTTAAGGGATCTCTTGAAACGATCTGCACTAGTTTTCAGATTTCCTTCTCTGTAATAATTAAAAATTGTGCATCAAAAATAAAATATACGTATATATAGTACATAAGTTAAAAAAAATGTATAAAAATGAAAATTTAGTGAATTAAAAAGAAATAAGGTAATCTTGAGGATCATAAAGATGATTTTTTAAATGGATGTCATTTCAACATTGAGAAGGAAATGTCTCACTGAACGGCATGGAACAGAAGCCGTGCGTTCTTAAAGTTATATAACATGTTCAGGAAAGCAATAAATATAGTGCACACAGAAAACAATAGAATCTATCATTGAGAAAAATCATAGGTTCTAATGTTGAAATATCTGTTCTATCGTAATTATTAAGTACATGATAATATAATATATTCTCGTTTTCCATTTCACAGATTACTCTTTTTCTATACTAAACACAAAGCAATATATTCATTGTCACCTGGTTCCAGACAAATCGCAAAGCTTAGTTTAGCTCCAAACCTGCAAAGTATGATATATAATCACATGAACGATAGGTAAGTGTAAAATTTCAATTAGTTTTGAAAGATTCGAACTATATCAGTACATAAACGATTTTATATATCGTATGCGCTCTTCATCTTTCCTCGAACGGAAACACATTGTACTATTCACGTGTATCCAAATCTAAAAATATTATTATCTTTAAATCAAGGGATACATCCTTTAAAGTTAAACATCTCTATATTGTATTTCGGGGATGCATCTTTTTGTAACCAGGTTTCACCGTGATACTACCATTTGGACATCTATATATCACTTGCATAGATTTTCTCTCAAATAATTATTTCATAGACAATTTCATTCTTGGGTACGCACGATTTCGGTAAACTTCGGAAATTGCTATTTGCATATACAGCATGTAGAAGTTTGTCACGTACACTTGTCAGAGTTAGCACAACATCGATCAGCCAATCGCTTGAATGAAGTTTTCATGTTTGATTACTACGAAAGAAAGGATGGGGATCTCCAACAACACCTAATTGCAGCACCAACAGCAAAACACCCACTGTAAAAATACAAAGCAGACACGCGCAGAAAGAGACGAAAATGGTACAAGGAACGCCAAATCACATGCTCGTAAAACCAGGCTCAACAATTGTTTTATTATCGCTTATCGTAGTTTAGGTATGAAAACAAAGTTTCTGGAGATTAAATTAGGAGAATATCAGAAGAACAAAAATTGAAAATGCTTATTAATCTAGTTTTAGATGTAATGCATGGGTTACAAAAGAATATACGGTTGATTTCACTTTCATAATTTTTTTCTGAATTTACATCTTTGCATTCCTCAGGGTGTATTGGACTACTGATCATGCCTTGTGGAGCATACTGACAAGTGGAACAGATATTCGTGTGGAAACTTTAATCGACGATAACCGGTATACTGTCATCTTATTAATGCATCAGGTAATTATCTAATTTCTTTTAAAAGATTTTTAGTCTATTGATGATTAAAAGTGACTTTCTGATTGATAGTCAACGTGAGCGAAGGTCCTGAATACATTACCATTTGCTACTGGTCTGAAAATAGACGAGGGAATACCCAACTGCCGGTAACACAACTTCTGCAAATAGCATTGAACGATAGCATTGATTTATGATTGATTCAATTCTTTTGTTTTTCTTAATTTGTATAAATATATTAACATAATTATTAATAAATCATATTGAATTAATTCATATAATTAAATTCTTAAAAAAGGTAAGTAAATTATAAATTAAATTCTTTAAATAAGTCTCCCCTTGTTTTTGAATAATACGATGAGAGGAAGTTAAATACCTCTATGCTTACACCTTCTTTTTGATCCTAATCTGTGCAACTAATCTTAAAATTCTTACTTTATACAAAAATTGAATGTACTTCGCATTTCGGGTATTTTAACGTCGCAGACAATAAACATTTTAATCAGAAATAGCGATGTTTGAATAAGATCATTTCAATGAATAATGTAGTCACATTCATTGAACAAAATTTGACTTCTATTTCGAATACTATGAAAATTTCCAATGAACAGTTTGTAATTTCGTCACCGACTGGGGAGGGGTGCTGTCATTTTAATTATCAATAAAAGATTCTGTTTGATTACAACGCAAGACATTTGATAATGATGACCGGTCCAGCAGGTATATATATTGAGAATATTCATGCATGTCATCCTCCTGCACACAATCATACACAACCTTAAACATCCAACCCCACCCTCACACACCCTTCCTAATACACCATCACACACCCTTACTGACCCTTATACACAGACACAACCTCACACGTTATCTTTTGAATCATATTGAATATCAATTCGTTTCTGTTTTAGGGATTTGTCATAATCCATAATTACTAAAATTGAAGGTATATTATAACGTTTACTTACTTTATCATTACTTTACAGGGTATTTTTTATATGAGTAGAGTTATTGACAACTTTGAAACCATGACAGTATATTCCTGGAAAGACAAACAAATTGTTTATGACATCCACTTTTTGGAAAACCACACATTAACTGGAATGTTTATTGCTGACTCTGAGAGAATGTTGCAGAACGAAGGTATGTGATATAGATGAAATGTGCACTTTGGAATATAACTTGCAATCTACATTATCAAGTATGAATGGCAATAGTAAATAATAATTTCAATGTTCCTGATATTTACAATGTCCAAAGCAAAACATATATAATGCGGAAGGGTTCCAACTCTATACCTTCTTGAAAAAATTTCAACCCAATTTATTATGCACAAGACACGTGTTCCGAAAATTAAGTTCTCATCAGAGATGGTTCCAGTCAAATTGATTTTCATAAGCCCCCAAAATTCATTTCACACTAGCGCCCTCTCGTTTTATTTTTAGAATCTAGATTTGTGTATTTACTTTATATGTATAACAGCATGCATATAACAAACAGGGTAAACCTTCACACAATAGGCACCTCGGAGTCCTAAGTAGACAAAGATGAGGCTACATGTAGTTTCTCCTCTTCAATTCCTTGTAAAATTGGATTTTTTTCACGATGGAAATAGACACTCTTTCATACTAGTATATAGATACTTCGTTCAATAGAAACATAGAAACTGGTGTCATTAAATTGCTGTATAGCACAAAAACGATATACTAATAAACATTATATTCCGTGCCGTACCATTTTATGAACACATTCCCAGTCCATACTTGTTGTATTATTTAATCACAACACCACTATGATTATGAAATTTAAGTTGCTAGAGTACTGCAACCCACTTGTTTTACAATTCTATCCTATCCTATACATCATTCACCTCATATCCACTATATCCAATCCTCTCCCATCACATCCTATCCAATTCTATCCCATGCTATCCTACATCCTATCCGCCTTTATCTGCATCTCATCACCTTTAGCGAGATTATTATTTAAGCTGAATGATTTAATAACAAGTCATGCATGAGTAGTTAGTTTTCTGTAAGTATTGCTTTTTTTTTCATTCAATATAAATTGATTAAGAGTGAACGAAACAAAAATATCACAAGACACCTCCAAGTTTGTTTTTAATTTATTTAAAACAAACATAAGGCCCTCTCAATCGCTCTCTGCATCGTCTAAACTAACGAGATACTCGTAAAACTGTAGCAGGTCGTTGTCACTTATGGGAAGGTAGTGGTCAATGCAGCAAAGCCTTCTCTTTTCATTTCCATGGTCATATCATATCAAATACAAAAATACCTTAATATACTATGTTACCAACTTATTGAAGAAAGATGTTTATTTTGGGATTGATAGACTGTGAATGTCTGTCTGTTTGTCAACAAAGTTGTCTGTTCGTAAATTTCTCTTTTGTGACTTCTCTATTCGACGAAAAATCTGCAGGTGATAACTCCTAAATGTTAAACGTCTTCAAATTCAAAAGCATCATTTAAGTACAGATACATCTGCAACATGGACCAAACATGCACGTTTCGGGTACTTACATGTAACCCTCGTCAATTATCCTAAACACGTCATTTTCGCTAATGTCTGAACAATGAAACTGCGAGCGAGGTAAAATTATCACTTATTTCTTAAGATCACTTTTATTACACGTTGCAAACTTCCTAAAAGCTAACATCACTGAAGCAATTGTCCGTCTGCACCACTTATCGGAAACGAGGTTCCAAGCTCAATATCGTAAAATATGGAACCGGTAGCAAGCGATCTTATTGGCTGACACGGATTACTTATATAATATTACTAGCTTTTGATTGTGTGTTTTGTGTGAAGGTGAGGGTGTGTGTTAAGGTATGATTATGTGTAGACTGGAGACATGTATAAATGTATATGGGTCTCCCTTATTGTTAATGTTAAACGTCTTCAAATTCAATAGCATCATTTAAGAACAGATAGAGTTTCAGCATCGACCAGACATGGACGTTTCGGGTACATTTTGTACTTAACCCTCGTCAGTGATCCTCAATCCAAACAATGTAATATTGCCATAGAGTGTGAAAAATTATTATGTCCAAAAATTTACCGAAAGACGTAGCAGGATTCATGGGATATGATGCTACAGATAATAGAAATTTTCGAATGCGCTGAAGAGATGATCAAACGAAATTGATCGAGCTTGGTTATATGCGCCGTCGGGGACTCCTGGTTCAGCAGCAGTGACACGCACCAAGTAGTACAAATGTTAAACGTCTTCAAATTCAATAGCATCATTTAAGAACAGATAAATTTTCAGCATCGACCAGCCATGCACGTTTCGGGTACTAAACTCTCGTCAGTGATCTTCAATCTAAACAATGTAATATTGCCAAAGAGTGTGAAAATTATGTCAAAACATGTACTGAAAGACGTAGCAGGATTGGTGGGATATGATGCTAAAGGATCCACGTTTTAGAAATTTCAAGAAATTTTGATAACAGAAATGTTCGAATGCGTTGAAGATACGATCAACCGAAGTTGATCGAACTTGTTAACATGTAGCCTCGAGGACTCCTGGTCCACAAGCAGTGAAACTCACCAAGTGGTACAAATGTAAATCCTCTTCAAATTCAATAGCATTATTAAGAACAGATAGATTTGTAGCATGGACCAGACTTACTCGTTTCGGGTACATAACCCTCAAAACAATCGAAACAGACGTACAGAAACATCAAACATAAATGCCAACACATAAAAAGAAAGGAGACCAAATCGCACACGGTGCCGACTTTGGATGCCTAGAACTAAGGCGTAAAGTCAGGATCTGTATGTATTATTGCCTTTATCCAATTCTAGTGGCTAGAGTGTTTCTTGAAAGAGTAAAAGTTGACGATTTAAACATAATTGTCAAAGAATATGTCATAATTGCATTTAAGAAAATAAAAGGATAGGGAAGGGGGATTAATAATCTCGTCATAGGCAGATATAAGATATTATTAAACAGGGGGGGGGGGGATTCTAGTACAGAGGAGACGGATTGTTCAATTCTGTGATTTTGAAAACCAAGAAAAATAAAAATATATTTATTGTTTGGGAGGAGGGGACTGGTAAATTCCGTTAAAAAAGGGACTATTTGTTTTAAATTTCCTGAAATTACTTGATATTTTAAGTCGATCCCTCTCCTGTAATCCTAACAAATGCATCTTTGGCATTTAACTTTATGTTTTTAATTTTCGTCAGGAAACCTCTCGGCACTATATTTTTTACCATTCGTTTGGGTCTGTTTGGTTTTGATCTGTTTCTTTCCGATTCGAACTATTTCGTTTCGATTCGATCTCTTTCGTTTCGATTTGTTCAATTCTGATCCGTTTTTGTTTCGTTTACAAGGACCCAAATAGTTTACCTCGACAGCTCAAATTTGAGACTAAATAAGATATGACAAATAAAAAAAAACCTATGCTTTATTAAAATTGGTTTGAAATTTTCTCCATGAAGGTGTAGAGCTAGAACAATTCCGCACTACTAATATAAACACTTATTTCTTGTTGCAGTGTGGATCAGTTAAAATCGTTCCCTGTGACCTGATGTTTAGAAGTGTATTAATTACTTCTTTCCAGCTTCTGTTGCCTGAGAGAAGCTTTGTTTTATCAATTTGTTTTGCTATTTCGGAAACTTGCCATTTCATCGAAAAATACATGTATCTTCGAAATTAAAGGAGGTTAATATCTTAGCACCATCTCTCCAATGCTATTTTAACATAGATTTTATTTGGATATGCTACTGAATCAATCCTACAGGAATTTTAAAGCCGCACACTCTCTGTAAAGTAAAGCCTAAGGGCGCTCGTGAAATGAATTTGGGTTGCTTATGAAAAGCACTTTGGCTGGAAGCATCGCTGAAGAGAAATTAATATTCGAAACCTGCTTGTGGTGCATAAAAATTGGCATAATTTTTTTTTTCAAGGAAGCATAGAGTTGGAACACTTTCGTATTATTATACTTATTGAAATAAGTTAATGAAATGCTCATGTCCAAACCTATTTGTATTTCACAGTGTGACATCATATTAAGTGATATTTATAAGATTGATAGATACATGTATAATAAGATAGATGTGTGTTTGTATATGCACAGTTTATTGATGTATATATCTTTTCAAAGTCTATATCAAATAAAAAAAGAGAGAATTATAATGGAATAAAGGCAAATCGTCATTCAGGATTTTGAAGACGGAACGGGACGTAGCTTTCATTCAAGTGACATACACGTTGTTTGTCAAATGAAAGTGTTCAATATGGTCAATTGAACGCAACATAATATGAATACAAAATATCCATTTGATAAAATTTTAGTGCGATCTTACGAAAAGTAAGTCATTTTATTTATCGTGGGAATTTTAAAAAGACAAAGCTTAAGTATATACTTGGTTTACTACATGTATCGTAGTACTCCCATTCAAGTAATTGGCAGATCGCTGTGAAATACATTCTCTGACCTTTGTACGTAAAATAGTAATTTCTGAAGTTTACCGAAATCGAGTGTACCCGATCATAAAAAAGTCTGTAACACAAAACATTTGGAAGGTAATTTATTCCAGCAATATATATATGATCCAATGGCAGTATTTAAAACCTTTCAACGATGAAACTTCGTTACCGACGAAAAAATCGTTGTCATTTTGAGGTCAGGGTGGCGACTTTTAATAGAAATGAGGTAGAAGAAAGATGGATATGTCCATATGTAGAGGAACATCTCCTCGAACTATTCAGACCAAAACAATCAAAATTTGCCCGTCTCGTTGTTTGGCTATAAACGCCAACTTTTGGCTTATTTTAACATTTTCGTCATTTTAGAGAATACCACATCATAATTTTACATACCTCTGCAATGCATAAAAATTGAAAAAGTCATATATACATGTACCCTTATTTTCTGGATTCTTATAGCTTGTGTATGAATAAAAGCCTATTTTGAAAAAAAATCTGATAAAATAAACAGTTCTAAGGAGTGTATTTTCTTATAGATACGATTTTGCTGGTTGCCATGGCAACAACTCGTTATTTTTAATAATAGCTAGAATGTCGCTAGGTACACAATTTTTTTCTATATATAGTGCTATGGTATTGCTTTATTTTAAAGCAGTCAAACCAATATGTACCCGAATTCGTTTTGGACTAAAATGACTTCTATAAATAGCACAATAATTTGTGCAAAAAATCAACACTTTGACCCAAAACATAGAGATTTGCTTAAAGTTCGAACTTCTAATTCTCTAATTCTCTAATTCTCATTTTGAAAGAGTATAATGAATAGGATATATTCTGATGTTTGAATCTTTAGAAGAAGAACTCATACGAAAGTGACAATTTTTTTTTCTATTTTCGGCGATTTTTCATTGAAAAATATGCATTCTTCCCCAAAATACCCATTTAGCAATGAAACTTTCAAGGAGTATTATTTTTTCCTGAAATAATGCAACAAACTGAGCTTATATCATTTCTCGTCCATGTCGGTTTCAAATATTTTGTGATATAAAAATAGATTTATCTCCCTGTAGTCGCAACCCTAACCTTGAGCCAGTTTAAATTTAAAATTGTCGTAGCGAATCCGTTTATTCCAGGAACATCGAAAATGTTTTAATGACTGAGTCTTAATTTGGTAGGCCATTTAATGTGTATCTAATTAACAAGGGCATGTTATCTGTGATTAACCTGTATCTGATGAAAAATGTGGAAAATTCTTAAGGCCGATGGATACGTTTGAAATTAGCCTGTTTACCCTTTATTTGTTTGGTTAAAATTGAAAGAACAACTTAATATCTTGCAACTGAAACCTTAATCTAAGAGATTAACCACATAGTTTCTTAAAAAATACAGTTCAAGGCCACCCATTGAAAATACAAAATGGCTATTTTCAACAAATACAGAACATAGTTATAACATGTACACTTCTTTACTGATTAATGTTCTGAAACATATTCTTTTACATCAGTTTTATAGAAACTAATTCAGTATACATTCTAAATAGAAAAAAATGTAGGAATGCCTCATGATAATATGAAATTTTGGTATTAAAAACCCATAACATTCATTGAAAAAAAGTGATAATTTTTCACTTTATTGTCAATTTCTCAAAATCTTAGGTGTTAAGGTGTAATTAAATTTGCATTAATATTAAGAATTATATCTTAGGTCTATAAAAAGACTTACTAGAAGAAGCCTACCTACAGTATTTTTGTTCAATTGTATATTGAATACGTATACCCCTTTATTTCAAACATCAATTTTGTTGTAACAATAGAAGAAGCCCCCCTCACCTATTGTATATGACTGCACTAAAAAATACATATACCCCCTTAATTAAAACGTCAATCTATTTAGTAAATATGTTAACTTTCATGCCAATTTCTCAAAATCTTAAGTGTTATAAAAATTACTTTCAAGAAGAAGCCTACCCACAACATTTGTGTGCAATTGTTTATTGCATATGTATGTATACTCCCTGTATACATTTCGAGCATCAATTTTGTCGTAAAATTTTTCACTTTCATGCAAAATTTCTTCAAATCTATATGTAATGATGTATACTTTATTTCATAAATAATAGAAATTATATATTAAGCTTTTAGAAAGTCACAAATAATAGAAGCCTTGCCTCACTTATTGTATTTTATTGCACCTTGAAAACATATACCCCCTTATATAAAATTTGTAGTAAATATGTTCACTTTCATGCAAAATATTGTAGAATATAATGTGTAAAGATGCTATTTTTATTTCATAAAAAAAATAAACATATATTTAGTTTATTAAAGGTCACTAAACTCTTTAGTGAAGAAGAAACCTAGTACCCTCACCAATTATGTATGACTGCTTCTTGAATATATATATCCCTTTATTTGAAACATCAATTTTGTCATAACAAGTACTTTCATCATGTTCATGGAAGTTTCTTGAAATCTCATGTGTATAGTTGATTTTCATAAATAGTTATGTTTTTTTCAAAACTTAGAGCAGATGAAGCCTATTTCTCAAATATAATGTATGACTAGTACGTCATTGTACTTCGTGAATAGGAACATTGCCGCAAAAATGAAATTTCCATATTTTTCATGAAAATTCATGACAGAAGACTGAACATTATGATTCATTTATTAACTCCATACAAGAGTTTAGATGCTGAGCAACATTCTTAGTTTGTTTGGTTTTTTTTGGGGGGGGGACTCTATCAATCTTTGTATCTTAGAGTCTTCAACTGCCTCACTATAAATACATTGTGGATCCAATTGTTCGAATCACGTCTGTACATTAGTCTTTATATAGACACACAGTTCACAGTCTGTACCAGTAATGATAGGATCACTCAGTCCTTATACATGTTACTATAAGATTATACTCAAACCATGTTTATCAAATAATTTCAATGTACGACTGAAATCATGAGGAAACCAACAGAAAGAAAGGAAATATAATATTCAAAACAAATCCAGAAAAGTATATGCAACATGCACTTTAATTAAATTATTGGCCCTGTCATAGACAGAGCAGAGTAGCCCACAGTTCAAGAGTTGACATGCTAGAATAATTATCCATGTTAACCCTTTCCCAACCCCTTCACAAGTTATCAAGCATGTTGAAGTGTTTGACATGGACCATGCACAGCTCAGGTTCTGTCATACATTTCCGATCATCTAAGCCAGGATATACATTGTATCACCTCAACCAACATGCTGAGAGAAACTTTAATGGAAATTTAACTGAAAGCCCGTCAAACACAACTCCGAATTTCCTCGTGTAACTTAAAGTGGAAGGGAAATATACTTTTTCATTTTTCATTTTTTCAAACACATGCAATATTTTGAATCAAAAACTTTTTTTCTCTTTAAAGAAATCGATCAGATTCAGCATAAAAAGATGGGAAAGGGCTCAGGTATTTCACATCGACCTCGGTGATCTTAAAAACTATCCGTGATCAACGTCATATTAACCGAAGGCAAAAATGTAAACAAACAAGCATACAGTTGGTTAATCACTCCTTAAAGATTACTTATAGACTTTTTTATAAGTCAAAAAATGAGTCGATACATATGAAGCAGGGTTTGCGTTTGCAATATAAGAATTATCTAAATATAAAAGTTAAAGCGTGTTATTTTCTAAAAATGTCCGATTGACTGTTCGTATATAATCATAAAAGTTGAATGCATGAGTAACTGTATACTACACACTTCGCTTATCCAAGCAAGGCTACCTTGAGTAAATCATAATTTTTAGTCCCCTACCGGCAACGCCGAAGGAGACTCTTAGTTTCCTCTCCGGCTGTCTGTCCGTCCGTCTGTCCGTCTGTCCCATTTTCAGTTTTCCAAATTTTTTTTTCGCTGTTGTTGCATATATTGAACTCATTTTTAATGTGATACAGATCAAGATTGAGTTTGCTTTTGATTGACCTATTTTTACAAGAGTTATGGCCCTTGGACTTGACAAATTTTATGAAAATTACAGTTTTCCGGACCTTTTTTCGCTGTTGTTGCATATATTGAACTCATTTTAGGTATGTGGATATATCTTAATGTGATACAGATCAAGTTTGAGTTTGATTTTGATTGACCTAATTTGACTAGAGTTATGGCCCTTGGACTAGTCAAATTTTATGAAAATTTCAGTTTTCCGGAACTTTTTTCGCTGTTGTTGCATAAATTGAACTCATTTTTGGAATATGGATATATCTCAATATGGTACAGATCAAGTTTGAGTTTGCTTTAGATTGACCTATTTTTACAAGAGTTGTGACCGTTATGACGTCATGATTTAGTCATACAGATGCTTGTCGTGAATACAAATTTTTTAAACAATGGTAACGTTACGCCAGACAACAAACGTTCGCGAGATCAATTTTGAGTTACGTCCCTTACCCTGAGACTACCATCTTAAAGTAAATTATTTCAGATCTAATTCAAGTCTCTGAAAAGCCAACCTATTTTAACAGAGTTATGACCATTGAACTAAAACAGTTTTACAGTTTTCTGGATTTTTGCAGCCTTTTCAGCTATATTGAAATGAAACTTTCTTGAAATTTCTGAAAAATGGGTCCTGTAGCATCATATCCTACACATCCTGGTGTGTCTTTCGGTACTTATTTTGAAATAATAACTTTCACTCACTTTGGCCATTTACATTGTTAAGATTGAGGCTCACTGGCAAGGGTTAAGTACCCAAAACATGTCCATGCTGCAAATTTATCTGTTCTTAAATAATGCTATTAAAGGAGAAGGTACATAAGACCCCATATCGGCCCTGTTGTTTCCTGAGAAATTCAAATCGTGAAAATTGATCAAATGGGTTTATTTCATTTATCTACAAGATCAATTACATATATACATAAAATGCGCTTTTCATCTTAATGTACCCCTACCAAATAAATTTTCGAGAATTTCATTTAGAGCAAGACGATCTGCTAAAAATAAAAGTAGAAAAATGGATCAATAATCTCCATATCTGTCGATTAAAGGTGAAAAATTAGTAGCAGACGCTCTTGCTCTAGTTGAAAATTAATGATTTGTCTTGCGTAGAATGATATGGAAAATGCATGGACCACGTCGGCACGGCGTTATGACGTCATAATGGTGACGTCATTTACTTTACACCGCAGGTGCATGCACTGGCGTGACATATTCAAATCAGGAATCGAGTTTTTCTTGAAATTCGGTATGATTTATAAACGTTTGTAGTAAAAACAAACAAACAAAAAAGGCTGAACATTGATATATTTTACTTACATAGAGGGTAGATCTAGGTGCTCACCGAGCATGTCGCATAAAATCTCCGCCGGTACAGTAACTTAAATTTTAGGAGTAAAATAGTAAAAAAAAACCGAGGAAGTTAACCAGAATTTAGATTCGTTGATTCAAGTATCACGAATCCACTATAACTGATAGGGATGTAAGAAAATGCAGTCGCATACAAGGCCAAAGTAACATACATGTATTTGAGAATTCTTCCAATTTTACTTTTTTAAAGAAAATATGTCAGTTTATTGAAACTATATCCTCTGTTCCTTCATCCACTCCCGATCCGAATTGAAGTATAGTTTTACTTCAGTGTAACATTAGATGTGATTGTTTACAATAAAACTACTATTTACTACTTTGTATTCAACATATGAACACCTACTCCATTATGTATTATAAATAGTTTTTTGTATATGCCTGTTGGTTCAGTGAGTAAGAAATGAATCTGAGAAGAAAAAAAAGATAACTGAACTGTATATATATATAGTGCTCAAGAAAAATTTCTTAAATAAAATAGAACGCATTCATTAATAGTTTAGACAGTAAATACGAGAGAGAGAGAGAGAGAGAGAGAGAGAGAGAGAGAGAGAGAGAGAGAGCTAATGCATAACACCAGACAAAGACCAAAACAAAAAATATATGAGGTATAGTTTACCAACAAAAATCCTACGTATATATTTAATCCCATCTCAGGATTTTTTTTCTTTTTTTTTGTAATCTGATTGATCGAGAAGAACAGATTGTTCGAACCAATCCTCAACGTGCACACCATCAAAATAAATTTCTGTAGACCGTCAGCAATTCAGCTACTTCCGTATAAATAAATTCGCATGTACACAAAAGGAGTCGCGAAACAGAAATTTTCAGCAACAAACAAACAAACAAAACAAAACAAACTATGCGTTGCAGTAATTAGGTTTGTCACTGACCGCCCACGGAGATCAAGCCCATAGAAGACTCTGCCTCGCCTCGCATTCTATTGGCATGATCAACCCGACAAATCTCTTTAGACGGTCAAGATCATAGGCGGATCCAGGATTTTATTTCAGGATTGGTCCGTAAGTCCGATTTTTTCTGAATAGCAAAAAAGGGGGAGGGGGGGGGGAGGGGAGTTACACACCAGACAATAAAGTCCTTGATTAATGACTGTCAGTTCTGTTTTTCATTACATTTATAAATAAAACAGATAACTGGCGGGCTATATAGCGAGCAAAAAGCTTAAATCCTTGAATTTTCACATTATAGTACTAAAATCTTGAATTTTCACATCATTGTACTTGATTAATGACATGTACATACAAAAAATTGGCGAGCGATATCGAGTCAGCGAATTGTTTTTTTAGCTCACCTGAGCGAAGCTCAAGTGAGCTGTTGTCATAGCGCGCCGTCCGTCGTCCGTCCGTCCGTCGTCGTCGTCGTCGTCCGTCCGTCCGTCTGGCGTAAACTTTTAACATTTTCAACATCTCCTATGAAACCGCTGCACAGAATTTCACGAAACTTCACAGGAAGCAAGTACTCAATGCCCTCTACCAAGTTTGTGTTTTTCGAGCCGATCTGAAATCAAAGATGGCCGCCACAGGCTCTGATTGGCTGACACATTTTCGACATCTCCTCTGCAACCGCTGCACAGAATTTCATGAAACTTTACAGGAAGGAAGTACTAAAGGTTCTCTACCAAGTTTGTGTTTTTTGTGCCGATCGGTCAACAAATATTGCCGCCGAGGGCTGTGATTGGCTGACATATTTTCAACGTCTCCTCTGCAACCGCTGCACAGAATTTCACGAAACTTCACAGGAAGCAAGTACTCAATGCCCTCTACCAAGTTTGTGTTTTTCGAGCCGATCTGATATCAATGATGGCCGCCACAGGCTCTGATTGGCTGACACATTTTCGACATCTCCTCTGTAACCGCTGCACAGAATTTCATGAAACTTTACAGGAAGGAGATACTCAAAGTCCTCTACCAAGTTTGTGTTTTTCGTGCCGATCGGTCAACAAATATGGCAGCAGAGGGCTCTGATTGGCTGACACATTTTCGACATCTCCTCTGCAACCGCTGCACAGAATTTCATGAAACTTTACAGGAAGGAAGTACTCAAGGTCCCCTACCAAGTTTGTGTTTTTTGTGCCGATCGGTCAACAAATATGGTCGCCGAGGGCTCTGATTGGCTGACACATTTTCAACATCTCCTCTGATACCGATGCACAGAATTTCATGAAACTTTTCGGTAAGAAAGTACACAACGTCCTCTGATAAGTTTGGCTTTTTCGTGCCGATCAGTCAACAAATATGGCCGATGAGGGCTCTGATTGGCTGATACATTTTTGACATCTCCTCTGCAACCGCTGCACAGAATTTCATGAAACTTTACAGGAAGGAAGTACTCAAGGTCCTCAACCAAGTTTGTGTTTTTCGAGCCTATAGTTCAAGAAATATGGCCATCAAGTGCTCTGATTGGCTGACAAATTTTCGACATCTCCTCTGCAACCGCTGCACAGAATTTCATGAAACTTTACAGGAAGGAAGTACTCAAGGTTCTCTACCAAGTTTTCGTTTTTTTGTGCAGATCGGTCAACAAATATGGCCGCTGAGGGCTCTTATTGTCTGACACATTACGACATCTCCTCTGCAACCGCTGCACAGAATTTCATGAAACTTTACAGGAAGGAGGTACTCAAGGTCCTCTACCAAGTTTGTGTTTTTGTGCCGATCGTTCAACAAATATGGCCGCCAAGGGCTCTGATTGGCTGACATATTTTTGACATCTCCTCTGCAACCGCCGCACACAATATCATGAAACTTTACAGGAAGGAAGTATTCAAGGTCCTCCAACAAGTTCGTGTTTTTCGTGCCGATCGGTCAACAAATATGGCTGCCGAGGGCTCTGATTGGCTAACACATTTTCAACATCTTCTCTGCAAAAAAACCACTGCACAGAATTTCATGAAACTTTACAGGAAGAAAGTAATCAAAATCCTCTACCAAGATTGTGTATTTTGTGCTGATCGGTCAACAAATATGGCCGCCGAGGACTCTGATTGGCTGATACATTTTCGAAGTCTCCTCTGCAACCATTGCACAGAATTTCACGAAACCTTGCAGCAAGCAAGTACTCAAGGTCCTCTGCCAAGTTTGTGTTTTTCTTGTCGATAGGTCAACAAATATGGATGTCAAGGGCTTTGATCTGTAGATTCGAAGTATTTTTGTGACTTTGTCTGCAACTCAGGTGAGCGATGTGGCCCCCTTGGGCCTCTTGTTTTCCAGAACAAGTCCTCTATTCGTGTCTTTTTCAGTTTCATTACTCTTAGTGCCCTTGT
The DNA here is from genome assembly GCA_033119305.1 of Pinctada imbricata. Classification (NCBI taxonomy): domain Eukaryota; kingdom Metazoa; phylum Mollusca; class Bivalvia; order Pterioida; family Pteriidae; genus Pinctada; species Pinctada imbricata. The sequence goes on from VSWD01000007.1 coordinate 27,918,507, forward strand.
TTATTGACCAAAGTGAAATGAATATGGGCTTTTGAGGAAAGCGCAGCATCTTTTGAAAATAACGTGTGTAATAAAACTCTTGCAAGTGGAAGTGACCGACCCCCCCCCCCCCCCTCTGGATGTGCGTTTGACTATGTTACTACAGGACATTATTTTAAACTTTTCTTCATTCGGCTTGAGTGTGAATACATGTACATGTATGTGTGTTTATTAGAACATTACATTCACATATGAAGGCATTATTAGAACATTTCATTCGCATCTGGGATGTTTAATGATCATAATCGTAATCTATCGCATTTTCGGACCTGACGTTATCACTCGCTTAAATTGTGTTACCGTAAGTATAATTGAAAGACTGCCGTACATTATGATCTAAAAGGGTTCCGAATCCCCCCCCCCCCCCCCTCCATCAATGTAAACGTCTTCATATTGAATAGCATCATTTAAGAACAGATAAATTGGCAACATGGACCAGACATGCACGTTTTTTTTTATTTTTTATGTATTTTTTTCTTATGTAAAAAGGAAAGAGGGGGGGGGGGGGGGATTTTCATACATTTTCTGCTTCTTTTCTATAACCACTCTTCAGATTGTCATGACATTTAGTAGGTATGAGGTACTCATGGTTCCCTACAAATGAAAGATTTTGTCAAGATATCCACTTTTGGATTTTTAAGGAATGTTTTTAAGATTGTACATAGGTATAATGTATGTTTTCCATGCCCAATGGACCCAAAAGGAGTGGGTTCAAACCCCGGCGGGACCCCAACAAATTTTTTCCCCCTTTTCAGTTTTTTTTTTTCTCTTTTTATTTTTATATTTATCGTTAGAAATGAAACTGTGAAAGAATTTTGTCATAATATCAACTTTTAGATTTTTAATGATTTTTTAAATAATACAAGCTATAGTTTGGCTTTGTGTACTTATTTTCGTGCGTCGAATTCTCTGAATTTATTAGCTCACCTGAGGCAACGGCTCAAGTGAGCAATTGTCATAGCGCGTCGTCCTTCCGTCCGTCCGTAAACTTTTCACAATTTAGACTTCTTCTCAAGAACCACTGAAGGGATTTTGATAAAACTTGGTAAATATAAAGTACTAATTGTCTCCTACAAGTGTTGTTGTTTTTCGTCCGGATCCCTCAATAGGTGGCGCCACCACAGGCAAAAGTAGGTCACGGAGGGTACCCTCCTTTTACAAACTTCTTCAGAACGGAAGCATGTATCGACAAACCGAAAGCATCAGAGTGATCTAGAAAGATGTCTCAAGAAGTGTTGTTATTTTTGTTTCCACTTCGAAGTGAAATTTTTGACGCGTTTTTGACGTCTTTTCGGACTTAGTCAGAAATGCACATTTTTGCACTATTTCTTTAAATAACTCAATAAGTGTATGATTTTACACACTCATTTGCTGCATATTGATCATATTTAACTTACTTAACGCTTTGATATGTATTGTATGTTTAAATTTTAATTTTTTGATTTTTTATGAATTTTTTTCTTATGTAAAAAGGAAGGGGGGGGGTTGATTTTCATACATTTTCTGCTTCTTTTCTATAACCACTCTTCAGATTGTCATGACATTTAGTAGGTATGAGGTACTCATGGTTCCCTACAAGTGAAAGAATTTTGTCAAGATATCCACTTTTGGATTTTTAAGGAATGTTTTTAAGATTGTACATAGGTATAATGTATGTTTTCCATACCCAAGGGACCCAAAGGGATTGGGTTCAAACCCCGGCGGGACCTCAACAATTTTTCTTCCCTTTTCAGTTTATTTCTCTTTTTATTTTTATATTTATCATTAGAAATGAAACTGTGAAAGAATTTTGTCAAAAAATCAACTTTTAGATTTTTAATGATTTTTTTAAATAAGACAAGCTATAATTTGGCTTTGTGTACTCATTTTCGTACGTCGAATTAACTTGACCACATACGCTATCAAATATACTCCGAATTTATTTTTAAGGTGTTGACGTTTTCCATACATGCATATTTCATAATGATTTCCCTATTTAATGATTATTTTCTCTGTTTTATTTCTATATCTATGGTAAACAAAGTCGCCATATATCTTGTGTTACAGATTTTATTGGTTCAATACCTCCATGCCCCTTTAGTAGGGGTAACTACAGAAAATAAAAAGGTGCACACTAAAAAGTTTGACTGAGTTGAAATGCCCGGAAGTCTGTAAAATTGGTCTTTTTCGCTTGCGAATCTATGACATTCATAAAAATGTAAAGAAAAAGGGGGTCATGCATGTCCTTTTTTTTTTCGCAAATTTCACTTTTTTACAGGAACTCTGCGTCCTCATCGAAAATATTCAGAATTTTACATATCTTCAAACCGATCTGTAGGTTGCATAAAAGACAAGATCAAGTTCGAAGTTAAATTTATCACGACTATTGATTCAATATGCTTAAAATACATTTCCAATATTTTTGACCAATGGTGTGACACCGTTTATTCAGTACTGTTCACCACTCAAAACAGAGGGGAATCCCCGCGAAAAGTTACACCTGTAAACAAAGTCGCCATACTTTATATCTTGTGTGACAGATTTGATTGGTTCAATTCCTCCACGCCCCTTTAGTACTGCGATACATTTCAGGAGATACCGTGCAAACGGAATATATTTTTATGTAATGTGCATTGTACTTGGAACACTTTCATACTGGTTATCATTCATGTACTTGGAACACTTGCATACTTGTTATCATTTATAAACTTTGCACGAAGTTCCTCTGTCTTAGACTATCTTAGATGAAACGTCTAATGAGTAATCTCTTCCTCTTGGCCACAATTAAAAAATTATCTGCCCCCCCCCCCCTTCCCCCGGGTCTGTTTTTTCAAAGTGTCCCGGCAGGCAGGTACTTTTTTTTGCTGCCACAATTTGAATCAAAATTGCACATTATATACGAATTCACTTTTTTCTTATGTTTCATGGAAGAAGAAATACATGTAGATTTTTTTCTTTCTGCTGAGCGAGACATAAAACTTTACACTTATGACGGAAATTTTTCATCTTTGATGATCTTTAAAAGATGAAATTTCCGTCACTCTTGTAAACTTTTATGTCTCGCTCAGTAGATCGTGATAGAACCTATTACTCTGTGTTTCTAACTGATATGATATACCCATTCTGCTACGTCTTTTGGTTCATTTTTGAGAATAATAATTTTCATACTTTTGGCCATATTACATTGTTTAGACTGAGGATCACTGACGAGGGTTAAGTACCCGAAACCTGCATGTCTGGTCCATGCTGTAAATTTATCAGGTTTGAATTTAAAGACGTTTAACATTTGAACTACTTTGTGAGTGTCACTGCTGGTGGACCAAGAATCCCCGAGGGTACATGTAGCCAAGTTCGATCAACTTCGGTTGATCGTCTTTCTCTTCAACGCATTTGAAATTTTCTGTTACAAAATTTCTTGTAATTTCTAAAACGTGGGTCCTGTACCATAATATCCCACCCATTCTGCTACGTCTTTTGGTACATTTTTGGACATAACAATTTTCATACTTTTGGCCATATTACATTGTTTAGACTGATGATCACTGACGAGGGTTAAGTACCCGAAACGTGCATGTCTGGTCCATGCTGTAAATTAATCAGGTTTTAAATGATGCCATTGAATTTAAAGAAGTTTAACATGTATACTAAGAGTCGGCCATCGGCAATTTCTTGCCTCCTTCTTCTGGAAAAATTGCTGCCTACTTTAAATAAAAAATATCCGTTGTGTATCAATTTCTATCGCTGGTTAAGGATTAAATGGCTATCTATTTTATTAAACATGTTCAAAAGATAAATTGCATAGTCCTGTAAAATTTATTCTTAGACTCTATTAAACAGAAATTGTCCCAAGGTAAACGTTTGACAAATATTTCCGTAACAGGTGTGTCAAGTGTTTCAGCGCGGCTTAACTGGTCATTTACGGCAACGTCTAATCTGAGGGCATAAGATGCTCTATTGAATGATATTTGACAATTTGATGGCCAAAAACTGATTTGTAAATACATCTAACGAAAATTGTTTTATATTAACCACGCGCAACCACGTGTCACGGACAATAAATGACCGGTGTATTCACGTGTATGATACAGGTGATTATATACTTTTCTTTCTCGGTGTGCTTTCTGTATATAAACAGCTTATGTCGAACAGTATCAAAAATTCATTGTAATATTGACGATGACGTTCACGATGTAAGAAGTGAGAACGGACCGCCGACAACCGCTAGAGAAACGTGTAGTTAACTTAATTAACTCGATTTTATGCATTTAGATAACGGTAATATTCAGCTCCCTTTTAGATGTCTGAATTTTGGCCCACTCAGTGGACCCTTATGGGATTTATTAGAATTCAAACGTCTACATGTATGTACAAGACGGCAGCCCACAGTACCTGCCAAAATCAGAGAATTCGAACGGCACATGCTTGTTTAAAATCTTGCGTCCGTAGACCGTGCGCTCGTCTATCATGACCAACGGCTCAATGTTCTCAAAACTTTTGGGGGAAATGTAATCAAATTATTTACAAGAGAGAGACATAATCATCAATCTACCATTAGCATGACTGACAGTTCAAAGCGACGGGAATGGAGGTCGGAGGGTTGGTTTATGAGAACTGATATTTATTACTTATGAAGGAATTAGAAAGATATTGCGTTTATTTACAATCTATTTGGACAGAATATGGCAACGTTAGATTTAAAAACGGACATGGCAATGATTCAATATTTGTCAAAAAAACAAAAATCGGATTTTGTTGTTTTTTTTTTTTTACTATTTTTTTTTTAATTTAGTTTATTATATCAGTCATGTAGTTATGTTGACATATATAAGTATATATATTTCACACCATTATAAACATGTTATTTAGAAAGAGTTAATCATAGTCCATACAAGAGTAATATTTTTTTTTATTTTTTATCAGTTTTTGAATGGAAGGAGTATAAGTCCATCTTCTTTTGATTTCTTAGAAAGAAAATACAGTCCGAAAACAGTGGAGTCTTTTCTTTGCATTTGCTAACATATAAAAACCGTTTTACCAAAAGATTAATATAGTTTATAATAAATAATTGCATTTTTGTATTTATGATCAAAATTTCCTAAAATTATGTCTTTTTCTTTGAAATTTATTTCAATATCGCCTGTTTCTTTCAGCAAATTCTCAACATTTCTCCAGATGGTGATGCTAAAACTACAGTAATAGAATAAATGTAATAAACTCTCTTTTGTTTCATGACAAAAACTACAAAGTTCTGTTGAATAAGTTTACATTTCAAAAGAAGTGGATTCGTGTACAAAATTCTGTGTAAGATTTTATATTGAAATGATTGCAATTTGGCCCCTGGAGAAATATTAAAAACAAGACTAAAAACGTCCTTCATTTTATACTGTCTGTCGTCAGATCAAGTTCATGCTGCCATGGTTCCATTATTCTTTTTGGTTCTTTAATAAACTCTTTGATTAGACTTGGATAGAAACATTTAGTGGGTTTTAATTTTAATTTAAGAAGAGAAATATTTTCATTTTTGTGAGAGTGTTCTTTGCTGAAGTGGATAATTTCATTTTTCCATTTTGTCTTAATTGCAGTAAGAATACTATGATAATCAAGGAAATGACCTTGTAATTGCTATTTTATTTTAAAGTCTTCATAATAAAGGAAAGAACCATTTTCATCTAAAAGATCATTTATTTTAGACACTCCATTTTTCAACCAATGTAATTTAAGAGGGGATTTATTATCTATACGAATCTTTTTATTAAGCCATAAAGGCTCTGATGGAATGATTAGAGGGGCTGCGGACAAAGATTGAACCTTTTCCCAAATAGATAAGACGTTATTCAAGAAAGGACTAAAATGCTTTAATATTTCAGGTGCATTATAATTACCAATATTCCAAAAGAATTCTCCTCCTAACTTTTCTATTTTATCTATTATCAAAATTTTCCATGGTCAATTATTAGATATGCTTAAGATTTTTTTCAACCAGGTAAGTTTTAAAGAAGAGCTGAAACTTTTGATATGTGGAAGGCCCAGTCCTCCATTCTCGATATTAGAAATTATGATACCCCTTTTCACTCGATCTGGCTTTTCATCCCAAAGGAATTTATGAAATTCATTTTGGATATATTGAAAAATTTTATCTGGTGGATCTTTAAGAGAAGTAAGTAATTGAACTAATATGGGCAAAGCTAGAGTTTTAATTACAACAATTTTTCCTTGTACGGATAAATTTCTAAGACCCCAGTCATTGAATATACCTTTTACTTTATTAATGCATTTAGAAAAATTATTTATGGTCATATCTACTGCGTTCAAGTCAAAAGTAATACCTAATAATCTAAAAAATCCTTGATAGTTCTAAGTAATATGTTTAATAGTCTCAATCTCTTCTCCGCAGCCCCTTTTGGCCCCAATCCATAAGCATTCAGTTTTTTTCAAAATTTGCTCTTAACCCAGAACAATTTGCAAAATTTTCTATACAAATCAATGCTGTGTTAAGTGAAATTTCATCATCATTTAGAGTTAAAGTGGAGTCATCTGCATATTGAGAAATGAGATATTCAGAATTATTTATTTGTATACCTTTTATATCAGGATTATTTTTTAAGGAGGAACTTAGTAACTCAACAGCCAATATAAACAAATACGGAGACAAAGGATCACCTTGACGAACGCTTCTCTGGACAGCAAAGAAGGGAGACAAATAACCATTATTTTGAATGCACCCTAATATATTTTTGTATAAAGCGTGAAACCATTTTACTATTGATGGACCAAAGCCAAAAAAATTAATGTTTTTTCTATAAAATTCCATTCCAAAGAATCAAACGCCTTTTCAAAGTCTAAAAGCAACAGCAAGCCTGGAATATGTTCTTCTTCTGTTCTTTCAATTAAATCATATATTGATTTAATGTTTTCCCCAATAACACGATCTTTTATGAATCCTGTTTGTGTTTCCTTTATGATTTTTGAAATATGCCGTTTGACTCCCGCAGCTATATACGCCGAAGCAATCTTGTTATCCACGTTCAGGAGCGTGAATGGCCTCCAGTTTTTTAGTTCAGTTTTTGATTTGCCAGGCTTAGGGAGGCATGTAATTAGACCTTGTCTTTGACTTATAGAAAATTGATTTGTTTCATATGCATATCTCAAGGAGTTAGTAACAATATTTCCAATATCCCCCAAAAGAACTGATAAAACTCACAAGTGTATCCGTCTAAGCCTGGAGATTTTCCATGAGCCATTTTATTCAGAACATTAGTACATTCGTTAAGATCAATATTTCCTTCCATGTCATTACTATCTTCATTTGATAATTTGTCAATAAATGGATTATTGTCATCAAAAAATTCTTTTTTATCAAATTCTGAAATTGAAACTTTCCTTGATGAATATAAGTCTTTATAATAGTTTTCCTGTAGGTTAAGAATCTCTTCAATATCAGTAATTTCACTATCATTTACAATTAATTTTGTGATTATTTTGTCAGTATAATGTCTTTTTTCGAGATTGCAGAAGTGTTTTGTAATTTTTTCTCCTTCTGTTTTCCATCTGATTTTAGCCCTTGTTATAATGCCCTGATTTTTTTTCTCTCTGAGTTCTTTTAATCTTTGTTCAGTTTGAAATATTTCCTCTCTTTTGTCAGAATTGATGTACGAGCGCATTCTTAAGACTTGCACTCTGACTGACAGTGACGACGGGACTCCATGACGGGCCCTGTCCAAACCTCCTTAGAGAAGACAGGGCCCCGACCACCTGTCCTCTCTGAATGTCAGTCGGACTCCTCGGGTGATAACATATATGAGCTCGCTACAGCCGGCAGAGTACGGACTGTATTACGCACGTCCTCTTTTTATATCCATTTACATATTCATCTGTGTTGCTTGGACCCCTGTGTTTTACGGTCTTGTTTATGTGTGGTCATCTAACAGTGAGGAGGTTGTTTTACACCATAATTGTGCGTTCTTCGAGACCTCTGGGAAATCGGAATAGTGGGAGGGTTGTGCGCACGTTATGCAAATGCTTCAAATTCAGTTGCTTACATCAATACTTATGAAAACTATTTTTTCGGGTAGAAAAAAAAAGTAAACAAGATTTTTTATTCCTGTATGTAATAACAAAGCCTTTTATTAAACAAGACGTATATATAAAATGGATTTGCTTTGCATGTTTGCAGTCCGGCCAAATATAATAAATTAAAAAACAATCAATTGCAATATCAAACTAGAAATTGAACAATTCAATATTTCAACGTTATACCTGAGTGCACAAATTTACGGTAGCCAAGCCTAGGTACCTGTAAAGGTAGATCAAGCATGAAATGAATAACAAAGCTGTCTATGTATTTATAGAGTTTTCACACATGTAAACATAATTTATTTCTTTATTTTATCAATAGCAACAAATGGATAGTCTTTCAAATGAATAAGACGGTGTGATTTTCGTTGCTCTTTAGTCATGAATCGCAGTTCGCCTAGTAAATGAATGCGCAGTTTATTTGCAGTAGGGTTGAGATCCGGGATAACGCTATACCCGCTGCCCTTGGGAAGTTTACGGGCGGCCTGCATAACATCCTCTTTGTCAATGAGACTATTGAGACTAACAATAATATTGCGCTTACTGGGGTCTCCTGATGGCAACCTATGGACCGCTTGAAAGATCATACCACCAACAACTCGGTCATCCAATTTAAGTGATGTTACGAAAAATGATCGAACCTCATGATCTGTCTCGCGGGGGGGGGGGTCTCCTTCGTATTGCCCTCCACCCCTTCACCACAATATTCCATTTTCGGCCCCATTGCTCTAATTTCTCACGCTCGTGTGCCTCATCAGAGATTGACTGCTCAATATTTACAATGGATTTTTCATTTATGTAAGTTAGGAATTGCTCAAGATTTTCTACGTATTTTTCGATATCTGTAACTCGTGTTTTTACTTCTAGCAACTCATTTCGAACACTCTCTATGTCCTTGTTTGTATTCAGATGCATCAAAGCGAAACATCCATTCAGAGTTTTACCGTCGTACAATGATTTAAGTTTTTCATACTCTGTTAAATCACTCTGTGAGAGATTGGACGTATCTATAGTTCCACATTGTTGAGTGTCCATGGGTGAATCATTTGAGGGTTGACTGGTCGCCATATTGCCACGTCGTCACTACCCCGTTAAGTGTGATATAATAAATGTGGGGATTATAGGATAAATCGGCACAAACCTTGCAGTTTTTTGTCGAATTTATGGTTTTTGCACAGAAATCATATGATATATGTTCAGCAGTGACACAGGGCTTTCACGAACCGATATTCAAATAAATATTGACGAGCTGGACACAAACGTACTCACGCGTATGACAAATATTTCCGCAACAGATGTGTCAAGTGTTTCAGCGCGGCTTAACTGGTCATTTACGGCAACGTCTAATCTGAGGGCATAAGATGCTCTATTGAATGATATTTGACAATTTGATGGCCAAAAACTGATTTGTAAATACATCTAACGAAAATTGTTTTATATTAACCACGCGCAACCACGTGTCACGGACAATAAATGACCGGTGTATTCACATGTATGATACAGATGATTATATACTTTTCTTTCTCGGTCTGCTTTCTGTATGTAAACAGCTTATGTCGAACAGTATCAAAAATTCATTGTAATATTGACGATGACGTTCACGATGTAAGAAGTGAGCACGGACCGCCGACAACCGCTAGAGAAACGTGTAGTTGAACTTAATTAACTCGATTTTATGCATTTAGATACCGGTAATATTCAGCTCCTTTTTAGATGTCTGAATTTTGGCCCACTCAGCGGACCCTTATGGGATTGAATAGAATTCAAAAGTAGATACAACATGAGTTTTTATCGGACCAAATAATTTTCATCGGCAAATCCGATGCAACGGATACTTTTCATGAACTCTGTCCGCTAACAACTTGTCCGTGTAACAGACCTATGACGAGGTAAAACAATTAGATAACAGTAAATAACGACGTCGTAGGTCTGCTAGTTGGACAAGCTTAACAATATCATGGACTTTTTAATTTGTCTCCCTAAAAGCAGCATACACCAGAATATGGTGCATCAAACTAGCGAAACCACTTGATTGAGTTGGTGAACAGTGTATGCTGAAGTGCGACGCTCCTTCTCGCCTGTTGAAATATGCATAGGCAAGACGCGCCGCATTTCCGTATATTTACCGAAAATAATTTGTCCAAGTGGCTTCACTGGGTCATGAGGTTTGATACACCGTACACTGCTTTTTGGAAAACAAATTGGCCCAATTTCTGCACAACTCAGTTGAATAAATATTGTCCGCTAACAATTTGTCCGTGTTAATTGGATTTACACGATTTTGACTACGTTACATGTATTAAGATGAAATCAATACTATTCAAAATCTCTCATTCATAGATTTCAGTATAATTTAATATGAATAAAGGCAAAACCGAAAAATCTTAAAGTTTGTTTTTTATGCTTCCGGAATCAAAAGCCCCCTGGAGCTCTTGTTTGGATCAATTGGTCAACAAATATGGCTACCAAGGGCTCTGATTGTCTGACGCATTTTCGACTTCTCCTTCTCGACCGCTGCACAGAATTTCACTTAAACTTCCTAATGTCACCAGACGGACACTAAGCTTGTACTTGACCAATATACAGTCTTGTACGAGCGCATTCTAAAGACTTGCACTCTGACTGACTGTGACGACGGGACTCCATGACGGGCCCTGTCCAAACCTCCTTAGAGAAGACAGGGCCCCGACCACCTGTCCTCTCTGAATGTCAGTCGGACTCCTCGGGTGATAACATATATGAGCTCGCTACAGCCGGCAGAGCACGGACTGTATTACGCACGTCCTCTTTTTATATCCATTTACATATTCATCTGTGTTGTTTGGACCCCTGTGTTTTACGGTCTTGTTTGTGTGTGGTCATCTAACAGCGATTGAGTTATGTTTTACACCATAATTGTGCGTTCTTCGAGACCTCTGGGAAATCGGAATAGTGGGAGGATTGTGCGCACGTAATCCAGGATAACCACACCGTCTGCTATTTACGTAGCAGATGGCCGTCCTAAGTCGGCACCGGTTGCCCATTGGTCTCGTTGGTTTATGTGTAGTCTTTTATGTTTCATGTTTCTATGTTGTGAGTTGGTGTTTCTTGTCCCTTTTGCGTCTCTTTCTGTGGGTATCTGTTCTGTGTTTTTTTTTTTGCATGGGTGTTTTGGAATTTTGCTGTGGGTGCTGCAACCTAGTGTTGTTGGAGATCCCCTCCTTTCTTTTACAGGAATTAAGTACTCAAGGAGCTCTACCAAGTTTGTGTTTTGTGACGATTGTTCATTAATAGGGTCGCCACGTTACAGGAAGCAAGTAATCAATGTTTTCTTCCAAGTTTATGTTTTTCTTGCCGATCGGACAACAAATATGACAACCGAGGGCTCTGATTGGCTAATGCATTTTTGACTTCTCCTCTTCAACCGCTGCACAGAGTTTCACGAAACCTAATAGGAAGCATATTATGAAGGCCCTCAACCAAGTTTGTGTTTTTCGCGCCGAACTGTCAACGAATATGGCCACCGATGGTTCTGATTGACTGACGCATTTTCGACCTCTCCTCTGCGACCGCTGCACAGAGTTTTACGAAACCTTAAAGGAAGTAATTACTAAAGGTCCTCTACCAAGTTTGTGCCCATTGGTCAACATTAGGGTCGCAATGGGTTCTGATTGGCTGACACATTTTTGACTTCTCCTCTGCAGCCGTGGCAGAGAATCTTATTAAAACTTACATTAATCATTACTCAAGGACAATCGATAGGTCAACAAATATGGCTACCAAGGGCTTTTATTGGCTGACGAATTTTCCACTTCTCTGCAAGCGCTGCATAGAATTTCATGAAACTTTACGGGGAGCACTCTAGGGCCTCAGCCAAATTTTGTACTAGCATTAGTCAGTCTGCACATCAGTTGCGCGAAGTGTCCCCCTTGGGCCTCTAGTTTTTTGGACTCTTAATTGTGGTGAGAAATTATGTGTAAAGTTAAAGTCTTTTTTCAAACTTATTTAAACTGACATCATTGCATTCACAAAATTGTATATGAGAAATTAATACCCGACGAGCGTTTCTTGCAGTGTTTCCGTTGCTATTTGTTTTAATTTTGCTAGATGATCATTGTTTAAGAATGTTGAAAGAAACATATATATTATATTTCGAAAAAATGTATTGAACCAAAATAAAAATGCTTTCGAACTCATCTCTGATTTTGAAACGCATTAATTCGTATGGTTGTAATATTTCAAACATTCACTCTAATAACATGATTAAGAAAGGTTAAGTGCACTTATTGATAAATCTAAATCTAAAAGTCTTACTATAATACTTATAGAACGTACATATATTACTCCGAGGGTTCCCATATACATGTCAGTTCAATTATGTTTCCCCTCGGTCTCTTATTTTGTGTTTGACAAGACAATTATGGACAAGATATATGTTTCATGTCTTCAAATTCAATAGCATCATTAAAGATCAGATAAATTTGCTGCATGGATCAGACATGCACGTTTCGGGTACTTAACCCTTGTCAGTTATCCTCTCTCTAAACAATGTAAAATGGCCAAAGAGTGTGAAAATAATTATGTTAAAAATGTACCGAAAGACTAGCAGGATGAGTGGGATATGATGGTACAGGATCCACGTTTTAGAAATTTCAATTTGATAACAGAAACTTTCGAATGCGTTGAAGAGACAGACAATCAACCGAAGCTGAATAAACTTGGTTACATGTGCCCTCAGGGACTCCTGGTCCAGCAGCGACACTCACCAAGTAGTACAAACATTTAACCTCTTCAAATTCAATAGCATCATTTAAGATCAGCTAAATGTGCAGCATGGATCAGACATGCACGTTTCGGGTACTTAACCCTCGTCAGTGATCATCAATCTAAACAATGTAATATGCTCAAAGAGTTTGAAAATAATTATGTTCAAAAATGTACCGAAAGACGTAGCAGGATACTTTGAAATAGACTCTTACTTTTAACTGCACAAATAAAATATTCAAGTACAGCCAAATGAGTTAAAGAAGATCCTGACGATAATCTCAACATCACTCACAATAGAGCACTATGTTGAGCATCGACGGACCCCTAGCAAGCTAGAGGTGGGATCAGGTGCCCGGGAGGAGTAAGAATCCCCTGTTGGCTAGCCGCACCCGCCGTCAATGTTAATGCACGGTAAAGAACACAGTTTATAAAATGCATGCACTGTCTGACGTTATGTCTATATAGAAAGTGCTATGGCGACCATGTCAGGGAAATATATTCAAAACACTTACTGTCAAACCTCTCGCGGGGAACTTTTTTACGAGCTCCACACGGCAAAGGGCATAAGTGTGACACAAATGAGTTAAAGAAGATCCTGACGATAATCTCAACAGCACTCACAATAGAGCACTATGTTGAAGCATTGTTTTGCATACATAATTTATGCCTCAAAAGCATTGTTTTGGGGCATAAATCATCTAATTTTTAATTGTCAAAGAATCCTGAGTAATCAAATATCTCTCTTACTTTAGTACTTTATCAAAGTTTTAATTCTTTCTGTGTCATCATTTTCCACGTTGATGTAATTCTGACATCAACACACACACACGACTTTTTTATTTTTGAAAAAGCAAATATATAAATCTACAGAAGAATTCATTTGACGAAAAGTAGGTTCAAGCGTTAAATTTAAGTGGTAACGAATACAAGCAATGATACACATTTCTGTCTTTTTAATTATCATGTACTTACATGCAACAACTGCAACGGCAATTTAATATATGATAATAAAGAAGTAAGAAAACTTGAATGGCAAAGTGTGTCAGCTTTCGCTCCAAACACAATTTTTATCTTTCCGTTTTTATAATGTTTGCTACATGTATGTTGTAGATAAATGTCAGATCAACAATGGGGGATGCGAGGCTGCTTGTTTTATCAACGCCAGCTTCGAAGCTTTCTGTCCTTGCAAGGACTGGTCTCCCTCGTGTATTGAAGGTAACTCTTTGCAACATCTTGCTTTTAAAAACAATCTTATACTCAAGCCTCAATTTACTTTCAAATATCGTATGTGAAGAAAGTTCACTGCAGAAGGCACTTCATTTAATGAATGAGAAAATAACACGTACATTTTAATTCAAAATACAATTTCAAAGCCTGCCAAACATAATAAGTACTTGTGGAATTTGCAATTACGAATTGAAACACAGTGGTTATGGAAAACAACCACACTAAAATAAAAACTTCCCAAACAAAAGAAAAAAAATTCCTTAAGCAAAGATCAGAAGCAGTCATACTTGGTGAATTTGTTGAATTCTATCTTTTGGATGGTTCTTACCTACAATTATATTTTCCAAAAGGGAGGAAAACGAAATGTTAAAATATTTCATATTATCATGAATTCGTCCAAAAAATGCAACATTTTTATGGCAAATTTCAAAAGTCTCAAATTCAATAGCATCATTTAAGAACAGATAAATTTGCAGCACGGTTCAGATATGCACGTTTTGGGTACTTAACCCTTATCAGTGATACTTAATATAAACAAAGTAATATGGCCAAAGAGTGTGAAAGTTATCAGACATTTTTCACCGTGACGAACTTCACACTTCGTACTTCGCACTTTAATAATGATAGGAAGTTTTATAAGTGGGTTGCCAGTAGTACAGGAAGTCCGATATGCCAATTCCATTAAGTATACTAATCGAAATGTAGATGACTCCGCTTCTCTTCACAAAGCTCACAATAATTTATCAGACATTAATTGAACGCCATATGAGTGAAGATATCGATCATATCAGTAACTGGTGCAAGGGAGACCAAATGATTATTAATGAAGAAAAAATAAAATGCATATTAATTGGTACACATAAAAAAAATTCAAGACCTCCATGTAATATCCTAAAGCTAAAAGTAAATAAAAGACCATTTGAAAATCTTACAAGTGATAAACTTTTAAGTCTACACATTGATAATGATCTACAATTTGATAAACATATTGCCGAAGTATATAAATTGGTCACTCAAAAGATCTCTTTATTACTTAAAATATAGAAATATCTAGGTCGTCAGCACAGAATACTTAACTACAACGCGTGCATACTTCCTCTCATTGATATTTGTTTAACAGTCTATGGAAATACATCAAAACCCACCTTGAACGTGTTCTAAAATTGCAGAAATGTGCAGCACGCGTTATCATGGATGCACCACCTGATACACCATCACAACCTTTATTTGATGACTCAGAGCTAAATTGGCTGAATATTTATGATAGATGTATTTTCAACAAAGGGGTCCTTCTATTCAAAACTTTTCACAACCAAGCATCGTCGTACTTAAACTTATTTTCGGAATCATCAAATGGAAATTACCAATTGAGGTCAAATACAGACAAAGATCTAACAATTCCAAGACACAAAACTAAATTCTTTAAGCGTAGCCTACAATATAGTGGTGTCACTCTATGGAACGAACTCCCAACACACATTCGCCAGTCCAGTTTTCTCCTTACATTCAAGGCCCGTTTTCTACAATGTTTGAAGGAAAAACATACATAATGTAATTCGAACTGAATATGACAAGTATTGCACTTATAGCTTATTGTATAATTGTATATATTGTATATAATTTGATGTATTTTGATGAAGGCGTCCTCGTGGAAGAATAGTGTATCACTAAACGAGTCACCTTCTTTAAATAAGTTTTATTATCAATATCAATTATCAAAGCAGCCTCGCCACTGATTCTTCAATGTTCAAAGTGCGATGTACGAAGTCCGTCACGGTGAAAAAGTTTAATTATTATGTCCAAAAATGTACCAAAAGATGTAGCAGAATTGATGGGATATGATGCAACAGGAGAAAAAAAAACTGATAAATTTTGTAATGAGTTGAAGAAACGATCAACCGAAGCTGATCGAACTTGGCTTCATGTGCCCACGGGTACTCCTGGTCTATTAACAGTGACACTCACCAATGAACGAAAAGGATTAAGGCATACATGAAAACAAAGCTGGGACTGCAAGAAAAGTGACAGAGCTAAATGAAACCACAAGAAACAATCCCTCTGATCTTCGCTGCCCCTCCTTGTACATTGTAATCACGCTTTTTTAGCGATCGATTTTCTTATTTCAAATATATTTTCTATGCGTTTTTGTACCTTTTATATTTATACATGTATAAGTTTTTGTGTGAAGTCATATACATGTGAAATTAGATAAAAAAGTTTGAACTTGTGTGGTAATTACAAATTGATTATCATGATTATTGGTCCATCACTAGTTCAGCGGATCCTTTAAAAAATTGGAATACAGGGTATGAATGGCCTAGCACTGATTGCTTTGTTCTTTCTTCGGAAGAGAATACTACAAGAAAGGAGAATATTAATATGAATCAAGGCAAAGCCTTTTTGTGCGAGCGGAGAGAAAATAGATATGATTATAGAAAATAAAAAAAGATCTTTCTTTTCAATTTTGACTATGATGGTTTATCTTATGAATATCCTTCAAAACTTTCTATTTGATGATTGCCAAAAAATGTAGTATAAGGCGAGTGGAAACACGGAAGCATTTGTAAAATTGATCGAGACCAGCAGATGAACATTTTAAAGGGGGGGGGGGGGGGTTTAGAATATGGTTCATTGAAATATGGTTCTTTATAATTCATTTTTATTTTGTAAGAATAATGTTTAGGCTAGCTGAAAATAAATTACTTAAGAACAAAAGAAAAAACAAACATATTCCGACTTCTGACAGTACGAAACCACCCGAGACGAGAAAAGCAATCAGAGCGAAACGTCTCGTTTAAAACCGGACATGTCGGATTTCCCGTGGTTACGCCACCTTGTTGATGCTTTATCGTTACCTGATTTACGAATAATATTTTCAATAAATTCAACTTATAAACAAAAATTGAAAATAACATATACGTCTACTTGGAGTCGAAAAAAAAATTAAATGGCAAAATACAGCATCTCCGCAGCAACTCTGTATGCGAGGGGACGAAAGTTTTTGAAAGCATAGTAGTACATTCTCATTCTTTGATTCAGCATATTTTCTCAATAAGGTATGTGTATACGCGTTACCATAAGGGCGAGCTTCGCTCGCAAAGGCCCTTCGGGCCTTTGCAGCGAGCTCCGCTCGCTATTATACATTATCCTATAAAAAATAATTGAATTTAGATGGCAACATTTAAGCTAAGAAAATCAGAGGCTCTAGAATTGCTTGTCTTAATTAAGAAGAATCTTTGAAGAAACCGTCTTGAAGTTCATGAATCCTGCAGCATTGTACAAAAGCTGAACAGTATATATTTGAAAATAATGTAGCATGGGCGAGGCTCGAACTCAAGACCTTCGACATGCTATCTTGACGCGTTACCACCTCGCCTCTGGGGTAGTTGCCAGCTAAGTCGTTTAGAATGTAATTTGAAGTTTCTACATGAATAAGAAGGGCTTCACTGACGCTCCGCCCTCTTCTTATTCATGAAGAAACTTGAAATTACCTTCTAAGGGAGCAGCCGTTGGATTTTTAGGGGGGGGGGGGGCAGGAAAATATTTTCAAGCCGGAAATTTTTCAGTCATTTTAAGAGCCGGAACATTATTTTTGGATTTTTTTTCCATTGTGAAAAAATTTACTCTTAACGTTTAAGTCGTGCAGTGGGATTTTTTGAACGTATTTAAAAATATTGAACACGTGAGAACAAGTGTCAAGGAAAAGTATATTAAGGCACTTTTTGCTAGCAGATCACTTATTTTTGATTTTTGGAATGGCATATCAAACATTTGATCTTATCACTTATATCAAGTACTACTGATCAAAGCAAACAGGCTATATCGTCCTAATGTCACTTTTGAATTTGATTTCGTCCCTCTGAATAAAGTTTGTTTCATTTCTATTTGAACTTAGTTTATGGCACTAAAAAGTCTTTACCGGGCATGATCCGAAATTTTTTTCCCCTAAAAACTCGATTCAGAATTTTTTTTTTTTAGCAAAGTCTTCCTGCCCCTACCCCAATAAAATCAAGTGGTTGCTCCCTAACCTATACGTATTTTCTCATTCTCATTGTAATACTCATACTCAAATTGTATTATTCATGGAATGGATTAGAGTGACATCGAAGAAAATACTTTTTCAAATTGGTTTTTTTTATTTTCATTATTATTCCCGCTGTTTATGAGGGGGGGGGGTCTTTTTCAATTAGTGTTACGTCTATTTCTTTACCTACGGATGCAAGTTTTGAGTTTTGTTTTTTACTCATAGTAGTAATAGAAGTAGTTTTATTTGACGTTTAACAGGGACATGGCAATAACGTGTTACTTGTAAAAATGTTTAAGACAAGTTTATTTAGAAAATCTATAAATATCCATTGTAAGAATCATATACCATCGATCGGTTTAAAAAAGCTCCAATTAAAGAATCTAATCTAGAAATAGCATTTACCGGAAATCGTCTGCTATGTTGTATTTACGAAATATTGATACCTGCACATTATTTCACTTCTGAAATTTCACGTTTTAAAGACTTAAATATCTATATTTTGAGAAAACTAGTCATAAAAACTCCTCCTCGCTTTCTAAGAAGGGTGGGATTTCCAACCAGACCTGGTTACAGTACCAACAACAAAACACCAAAACACCCGCAGCGAAAACATAGAGAAGACGAGTACAGCAAGAGACGAAAACGAGACACGATGCATAGAAACAATGAACACAAAAGACTACACATAAACCAACGAGACTAATGGGCAACCGGGGCCGACTTAGGACGGCCATCTAGGACATTGTATTTTGCATAAATATCTTGAAAAATAGCATAATTCATGAATATTTTCATTCAGAAAACATAGAGTGGGATCGTGAACAACTTTTCCCTTTTGCATGCACTTAGAGACGTGCAAAGGTAACATCATATCAAAATATAAAAGATGTTCAGAAGCCCGCTCGATACTAACTACAAGGAAATTTGTCGAAAATAAGCCCCAAAATTACGTTTTTCTAGGAATTGAAGCTCAAATTCTAAGAAATTGAGAAAGAAAGTGAAATAGTATGTATGATATCATAAGTATCCTACATTGTAGAATAATTATTAGTACAAATTCATGACTTCATGGAATTTTAAGTCTGTGCCCTGAAAGGGTGGCTGCTTTATTATATAAACCATATATATTGTCATTTCATACATTTCCAGCTTCTTTTCCATATATAACCACTATAATAATAACTTTATATAAAAAGTTCATTTCTGGTCAAAGGCTAATTATATAAACAAAAGAAATTACACATGTCATGTATAATGTATTATATACTCTTGTGAATATCTCCGTTTACAACTTTGATATTTAGGTCCAAAAGGGTGTTTCAGTGTCCAAAACGTTTACTTTGTCAAGTTTCAATTCATGCGGACACATTTCATTCTTATATTCATCAAAGCAGGCTTTTGGGTAGTCAAAAAATTATCCGGGTACATGTACCTAATGTACCATTTAATAATTTCATATCTTATTATTATTATTATTTTGCTATGGAAGATTTTGGAATTCTCTTTCATAAGTGCATCAAATTAATGCTGCAACAAGAGGTGCATATTCAATACCCTCGGGGATCAATACACCTTGCCCTAGAGACTGTGAACAAATACAACATACATATTGTCCAAAAACAGTTCAATACATGTTCATGATATGCATGATTTCTCGTCTAAAGTAAATGAAAGAAACCCTTCAGAAATTCAGATTAACAAATAGAGATATCAACAGAGATTCAGTAATTTCACAGAGGTCTGATTTTTTTCCTTGATGACTTAACCAAACACAGTTTGCGGATTTTTTTCTGAAACGAATAGAGGTATTCAGGTAGAATTTGATATAAAGCTAGGTCTCCAATATTTACAATGTTGATCGACATTTATAGGAGTTATGCCCCTTGATGAGTTACGAAATTCAGTTAACGGATTTTTTTTCTGCAACGGATAGAGGTATTTAGACGAAATTTGAAACACAGCTTGAAAGACTTGGAAGGCTTCAGAGTAAGTTTAAGGAGGTAAGCCCCTTGATGACTAACAGAATTCAGCTTCTGATCTGTTGTTCTCTGTTATTGCAGATATTGAAATAATTTTGTGGGTGGATACATCTTAGCGTGAACCTGACCAAATTTGAGCTGTGTTTCAGTTGACCAATTTTTAACTCACCTGAGCCAAAGGCTCAAGAGAGCTATTGTCATAGTGTTGCGTCTGGCGTCTGGCGTCCGTCGTCCGTCGTCCGTCGTCGTCGTCGTCGTAAACTTTTCACATTTTAAACTTCTTCTCCAGAATGGTTGAAGGGATTTTGATGAAACTTGGTAGGTATGAAGTACTCATTGTTCCCTTCAAGTGTTGTTGTTTTTTGTCCGGATCCGTCAACAGGTGGCGCCACCACAGTCAAAAGTAGGTCTCGGGGAGTACCCTCCATTGACAAACTTCTTCTTCCGAACCGAGGCATGTATCGACAAACCGAAAGCATCAGGATGATCTAGAGAGATGTCTAAAGAAGTGTTGTTAATTTTGGTTCCACTTCGAAGTCAAATTTTTGACGCGTTTTTGACGTCTTTTCGGACTTTGTCAAAAATGCACATTTTTGTACTATTTCTTTAAATAACTCAGTGAGTGTATGATTTTACACACTCATTTACTGCATATTTATCATATTTAACTTACTTAATGCTTTGAGTTGTATTTAATGCTTCAATTTTATTTTTTTTTATGAATGTTTTTCTTATGTAAAAAGGAAAAGGGGGGGTTGATTTTCGTAAATTTTCTGCTTCTTTTCTATAACCACTCTTCAGATTGTCATGAAATTTTGTAGGTATTAGGTACTAATGGTTCCCTACAAGTGAAAGAATTTTGTCAAGATATCCACTTTTGGATTTTTAAGGAATGTTTTTAAGATTGTACATAGGTATTATGTATGTTTTCCATGCCCAATGGACCCATGGGGAGTGCGTTCAAACCCCACCATGACCCCTGCAATGTTTTTCCTTTTTTCAGTTTTAATTAGCTCACTTGAGTCAAAGGCTCATGTGAGCTATTGACATAGTGTTGCGTCTGGCGACCGTCGTCCGTCGTCGTCGTCGTAAACTTGTCAAATTTTGAACTTCTTCTCCAGAAGTGCTGAAGGGATTTTGATGAAACTTGGTAGGTATGAAGAACGCATGGTCCCCTACAAGTGTTGTTGCTATTTGTTTGGATCCATCAACAGGTGGCAGTCAAAAGTAGGTCACGGGGAGTACCATCCTTTGACAAACTTCTTCTTCAGAACCGAGGCATGTATCGACAAACCGAAAGCATCAGGGTGATCTAGTAAGATGGCTTAAGATGTGTTGTTAATTTTGGTTAACTTCGAAGTCAAATTTTTGACGCGTTTTTGACGTCTTTTCGGACTTTGTCAAAAATGCACATTTTTGCACTATCTCATTAAGTAACTAAATAAGTGCATGATTTTACACACTCATTTACAGCATATTTATCATATTTAACTTACTTTTAAAATGCTTTGATTTGTATCTAATGCTTAGATTTGATTTTTTATTATTCTTTATGAATTTTTTCCTTATGTAAAAAGGAAGGGGGTTAGTTGATTTTCATACATTACTGCTTCTTTTCTATAATCACTCTTCAGATTGTCGTGAAATTTTGTAGGTATGAGCAGTGTGCGAAATTAACAGTGGACCAATGGCCAATGTCTATAGAAAATTGAATCGGTCTATAGTAATCCAAAATGCCATAGACCAACTTGTCTATAGGAAATTTGAGTATCAAAGTCACATAAACACTTTTAAATATTAGCTTTGTATCCGTAAAACACTTGTGTTACATTGATTTGAATTCCGCAATCTTCATGAATAGAACATTAGTGACCACTAAATCATGTAAATTGTATTACTACTACGAAAGGGGCATTTAATCAAAAGTTTCAAAGTCAAAGACTTGGTAGTTTGAAGGTACTTTTTAAAAATGTATATAATTAATGTGGATTTCCTTTGGATTTTGATTTTTTAAAGAAAAAGCACATTGCAATACCTAATAAAATATGCGTAGAAAAAGTTTACGGGTGTTTTTTTTTTTTTTTTTGGTCTACAGGAAATTGCTGAAGTCTATAGGAACTGAAATCACTATAGACCTATTGTCTATAAGACTTCAAAAGTCAATTTCACACACTGTATGAGGTACTCATGGTTCCCTACAAGTAAAAGAATTTTGTCAAGATTTCCACTTTTGGATTTAAATGAATGTTTTTAAGATTGTACATAGGTATTATTGGTCCTGCTTACAAGACTCCGGTATACTGCTAACGCACAGGAGTCTTGTAGCCGCCCGCCATGTTGGTATGTAGTTCTTTACGCATTGCGATGTTAGCGGAAACTTGAACAGGGAAATTACGATGATTATAGCATTGACAGCGGGTAAGATTACATTGAAAGGATAGATGATATGTTAAATTGTTATGGTCTAACCTTTAAAATGTTATATAAAGTCCAACAGTTAGTGCAATCTTGTCGTTATCTGACCACATTGGATTCACCAGTGGAATATAGCGATACGAAAAACTCGAGCCCGAGTTTTCATTTGGATCATTAGATCTCGAACAAATAACATATCTGATCAACGAATTAATCACAATAATAAGTATTATAATTTAATTTGATTAATACAAAGGTAAGAAAAGAATGCTTGTTTGAAAAACAGGCGAAATAAATATGTTTTATGCTAGGCGAAATTCCTCATTGCCATTAAAGAACAGACAGATATAACCTCGCGTCTCGTTGCGAGGTTATATGTTATAGAACTAAGGTATAATGTATGTTTTTAATGCCCAATGGACCCATGGGGAGTGCGTTCAAACCCCGGCGGGACCCTAACAAATTTTTCCCCCTTTTTCAGTTTTTTTTTCTCTTTTCTTTTTTAAAAATGATCGTTACAAATGAAACTGTGATATAATTTTGTGTAAATATCAACTTTTAGATTGTTAATTGCCTGACCTCGTGAGACCAGGCACACCTAAATTTGAAACGCATGAAACAAAACAAGAAGTCAATCCGGCTTTTGCATGTAATAATGATGAAAGCGCCGTTTACAAACATTCACAAGATCAGACAAAAACAACATTCTCTTTTAAAGAGTTATCGCTCCTTTAACATGTACGCTTACATTTATACGTGAAGATATAAGCGTGTTGAAGAGGCCTAGATGGCTGAGTGGTCAAGGGGTAATCTCTCACACAGACGACCGGGGTTCGAGTCGTATGAGTGACGATCACCGGAAGATTTTTAACGTTGGAGTACATGTTCAAAATCGTGGCAAGTTGCAAACATGAGAAAGTATTGTGTCTGATGGTAAATCGAGTACATATTTATTGCACACGATAGCGGACCACTTGACAAATCAGAAGCTCTCATTTTTGTTAACATGATATACGTGTTTTTTGTTTGGTTTTTTTGGTGGGGGGGACTTCTGTACATTACTACGGAGTTATCAGAAATTTATACTATACTGAATTATAGATCCATTTCAACGTGTTCATGTTTGTTTTATTTTCCCAAGGGTCCATCAAGTCAAGACTACGGGATGAGGAGGGTCGCTGTTATTTTGTTAAGGTCAGGCAAGCTTTTTTGAAAAGCTTATACTTGTGATTCATTTAAAGAGACAAGCTAGTTTTCTTTTGTGTACTTTTTTCGTACGTCGAAACAACTTGGTCACATATGCTATCAAATAGACTCTGAATTTACTTTTAAGATATTGACTTTTTCAATACACGCATATTTCATAACAATTTCCGTATTAAATGATTATTTTCTCTGTTTATTTCTGTATCTATGGTAAACAAAGTCGCCATATATCTTGTGTGACAGATTTGATTGGATGCACACTCTGACGTCATCTCGTGTCAAAGGTCATTCGGGGATAAAATTCACATCCGGACTGTTACGGCATAGTAAACACAACGCTCACAACGTTGAATCCTTACATATAGAACGTAATAAAACATATACTCATCAAAAAAGTAACGCATAGTATTTGTTCATTCAATCCTTAGTACACATATAAAATAATCACATTTATCATATTAGACAAAAGGATACCAAATGTAAATAATGGTATTTTCAGACCCTAAGCTAACCTCTTTAGTGTTTTATAAATGTTAGTTAAAATGACTTAAAACAATATGCCCTTGATGTTCTTTTAGAGACCAAATTGTGTATTTTTCGGAGATCCGCATGTGCTCGTTTTCCATATCATTTGAAAATATTTTGATTATATGGACGAACGGATGCAGCATACTAAACAGCAACAATCTCATAATGGCGATATTACGACGCATGATGAAGCTTTATTCTATGACGCCATCGAAAGGTCTCCGCATTCCATGAATTTGCGAATCAGTTTTATCGACAGAAAGGGGTAGGGCCACGAAGCCCGATATTGACCCTAATTTTGAACATTGTACTTCATAGAATTTTTAACTGTGATTTGACTTTTTGAAACATTCTCTACTGAATCACGAATCTATTTGTTGTCAACATTGCGTTTTTCAGTAGCTTTAGCCCTTTGAAAACACCAAAATTGGTCTTATTCCGCGAAATTGATGCAAAAACTACATATTTCTTTAAAATTAGCAATGGCCGCATGCATTAACTAGGATGAAAAAATTATATGTGAAAGATTATCATTATATCCTTTTGTCATAAACGTTTTATCTGAGTTAACGCTTGCGGCCACACTGAATTCTTCCAAAAAAGACAAAATTCCAACCAATTTTTGCCATATTTTGTCAATAACGTCAAAATGACGTCACTTCATGACGTCATTACAATTAAATGGCACTATGTTTGCTGATATTTTTGTTTTTATTAAAAGCGGTGAACATTCGTGTATTTTTATAACAGATATCAAGTATTTCCCATGAAATTTATTCCTAGAGAAAAAACGAGGGCCGATTTAGGGGTCTCGTGGCCCTACCCCTTTGTTTCATAAGGAGAAAAAGCCTCTAAATTTGACTTTTTGATCGTTGAACTTTACAGAGTATTACTCACTTACAAATGAGAGTCATTAGATCACTTCGCAGTGTTCAAACGCATGACATCGGATATTGTAAGCATGCATTGCATTTAAGCGGAAGTGACCCGAAGAAGTTAAAGTCCAAAATTATTTATGGCCATCAATGAACTTTGACTTGAGCAAAATTCAAATTTCTCATATACATGGAAAATGCATAAAAACATGAAAAGTCGAAAATTCAAAATCTCATGTTTTACCCAAAATAGACTAGTTATGATTATAAAAACATCTTACTTTAGCCCTAAACTGTTTGTCCTATCTTTATACCATCATTAATGCAAACAAATAAGGTCACATAATCAATAACTTGTGCATATTGAATGATAATGATACATTATAATATTGTTATATGCGTTTCTTCTTTTGAAGAGTATATTTAAATAGCATAAACGAAAATTATTTCATGATTATATGGTAAGTTTCTAATATAAAGAATGGACTGATGATAATCAATAAGGCACTTTCATTCAGAAATGTCTCTGTATAGCTTATCAAACTTGGCACCCGGTTTCGGATCATTCATTCGTAGAGAGGTCAGTGCATAATGTAATCAGTCGTAAATATACGTCGAATTGAGACAAATGATGGATTATTAGTCCCCTACCGGCAACGCCGAAGGGGACTCTTAGTTTCCTCTCGGTCTGTCTGTCTGTCTGTCTGTCCTTCCGTCCGTCCGTCCGTCCGTCCGTCTGTCTGTCCGTCTGTCCCATTTTCAGTTTTCCGCACTTTTTTCGCTGTTGTTGCATATATTGAACTCATTTTTGGTATGTGGATATATCTCAATGTCATACAGATCAAATTTGAGTTTGCTGTATATTGACATATTTTTACAAGAGTTAGGGCTCTTGGACTTAGCAAATTTTACAATGTATGAAAATTTCAGTTTTCCACACTTTCCTTCGCTGTTGTTTAATATATTGAACTTATTTTTTGGTATAAGGATATATCTCAATGTCATACAGATCAAGTTTGAGTTTGCTTTTGATTGACCTATGTTTACAAGAGTTATGACCCTTTGACTTGACAAATTTTATGAAAATTTCAGTTTTCCGCACATTTTTTGCTGTTGTTGCATATATTGAACTCATTTTTAGTTTGTGGATATATCTCAATGTCATACAGATCAAGTCTGAGTTTGCTGTTGATTGACCTAATTTATAAGAGTTATGGCCATTGGACTTAGCAAATTTTATGAATTTTTTAGTTTTCCGCACTTCTTTTTGCTGTTGTTGCATTAATTGAACTCATTTTTGGTATGTGGATATATCTCATGGTGGTACAGATCATGTTTGAGTGTGCTTGAGATTGACCTATCTTTACAAGAGTCATGGACCTTGGGCTTAACAAATTTTATGAAAATTTCAGCTTTTCGGACTTTTCTTTGGTTCTATTGCAAATAATGTACTGATTTTTGGTATATGAATACATCTCAGTGTGATACAGACGAGACCAAGTTTTGCAAGAGTTATGGCCCTTCGACTAAGCAAATGTCATGAAATTTTCAGTTTTCCGGACTTTTTCATGCCTGTTATTGCAGATAATGGACTGATTTTTTGTATGTGAATACATTATAGTGTGATGCAGATCAGGTTCGAGTTTTATTTAGATTGACAAATTTCTACAAGAGTAATGGCCCTTGGACTTAGCAAATTTCGTGAATTCAGTTTCCCAGACTTTTCTTGCCTGTTATTGCAGATACTGAATCGATGAACAGAGATGTAGGACATAAATTTATGCCGCCGGAAGGGGACTTATATCGCACATCGATCATTACATTATTTATTTATTTATTTTGGATATTAGTCCCATTTGTAAAATGATTTAAAATGGATAAAGGAAATGTTATTTAAAATATTAAAATGGTACAAAGTAAAAGGAAAGATTCAGAGGGATGGACAGAAAAAGAGGGCTGTTAAGCTGTTTGAGGATAAAAGAGTAGTAAGATATATATCTAATCATTATTGAAGCATGTATACCTGAATTTAAACAAACTATCCCCCTGTCATGGATGAATCCAGAATTTGATATTTGGTGCAGAGGGAAACTGTTCAAGTTTGACGACCCCCCCCCCCCCCCCGCTGTCCAATTTCCTGCATACGTAACCTGTTTTAATTTCCACTTTTTGGGGAAGGGGGTCAGGTTATGTATGGTCAGTCAGAAAATTTTTAACTTTGGTGGTAAGTGATAGGGCTTTCATATTTATGTCTCCCCCCAATGGGAGGAGACATTGTTTTTGCCTTTGCATCCGTCTGTCCGTCTGTTACAAATCGTGTCCGGGCAATATCTCTTGAACCGTTCAAGGAATCTCTTCTATATTTTAATATGCTGTTGCTTATGACCCAAAGGTTTCACATCACCTTGATCCAAGGTCATGTAATCAAGGTAAAGGTCACTTAGTACATTTTAATATGGGGGGAGGAGACATTCGTTTTTTTCCAAAAACAATTTTATATTTCACATGTGTATTCCTTGTAACAAAACCTTTCCATTGGTACAAGAAGTTTGACCTACATTTTAGTTCTACTGGTCAAAGACCAGTCGAGCTTATGCGATGTCCGTCCGTCCGTCTGTCTGTCTGTCTGTAAACATTTTTTGTGAACGCAACTCCTCTAAAACCATAAATGATGGCAACCTAATTCTTTTTGCATTTAGTTTGGTCTATGGGGTGCTTGTGCACCTGATATTTTGTTTGAGCAGCTGGCCTCCAGGGTATTGGAAATAAGGCGTGGTCATTTTGTGTGTAAGTTTACCATACTGAGAAAAACACTTCTATTGATTTTTAAAGTCAAGGTCTCATTGTGTAATAATAGGAAAACCTAGTGGACACTCTAGAGGTCAAAGGTTACTTCTGATGATCACCAAGCTTTGCATGTAAGTTTTCCGTGATGAGAAAATGACACCTATTGAATTTCAAGGTCAGAGATCAAAGCCACAATGGATGATCATATAAAAAGCTTGTTGACATTCTGGAGGTCTCAGTTTACTTCCAATCTGCTATTGATTTTCAAAAAGTGGATATGGCTCTCAGGTGAGCGATGTGGCCCTCTTGGGCCTTTTGTTTCAATGGTTATGGTCCTTCTATTTAGTAAATGATATGATAGGTTAAGGTTTTTTTTTATTTTCCTTCGTAGTTACCACTGACATTATACTATTTTTTGGAATGTAAGTATGTCACAGTTTAAGGTGTTTCTTACTATAGTAAGCGGTATAATCTAAGACTTTGCGAATTTTGATTGAACTATTTGTATGTGCAAGTACCTTTGGCTGATACTATAATAAGAATCAAATATGGCTTTATGTTTGATTTAATCCATCCAGGCATAGTTTCATGACTTACTTTATGCCGATAGGTGACTTTTATCGCTCGGCGATAAATAAATTGTTTGGATTTAATTTTGAAGATGTCACATATACTTTATAAACATCTAATTTTTACTTTCAGATGTTCATCGGGAGGATTTTGTTATTGTTTCCGACATTGGAAATAAAGCGTTAGTTCAATTGAGCCTTTCTGACACGAGAAGACCAGTTAAAGTATTGGAACACCAAAACATAATAGACTTTTATTTAGATCCACATACGATGAAGATATACTTTTCCACAAAAGATGAATCCTCCGTTCTAATAAAATACATACTTACTGGAAAATCGTCATATATTCCATTCAACGGTAAATTATATTTAAGACTATATCTAGTTTTGTATACACCATTGATATACATAATTTATATACACAATACAGAAAAAGTTTAGTCAAACCAAGGGGGAAATTGAACATATTGCAAGAGTTCGTTTCTACATTGTACATGGGCAAACGAATTGATACATGTATACCATATATACAATATATAAACAGTTTAGAAAAAAAAATCAGGGCGTTAAAGAAAAAGTCCGTATTTTCGAAACTCTTGCACGTTTCAGGGGTTTACTGTATGGTATACATTAATTTATCGATATACTATTTATGTGACATCTACGGTGACGGTATGCATTGAAATTTATCCGGCGGCCGCCAGAAAATTTGGCGGCAGCCAGATAATTACATGGCGACCGCCAGATAATTATCTGGCGGCCGCAACTTAATTATCTGGCGACCGCCACTTAATTATCTGGCGGCCGCTACTTAATTTATCTGGAGGCCGCCACTTAATTATTCGGCCGCCGCCATATAACAAAGTGGCGGCCACCATATAAATTAAGTGGCGGCCGCCAAATGAATTAATTGGCGGCCGCCAAATGAATTAATTGGCGGTCACCAGGTTTATTAATTGGCGGCCGCCAGATAAGTTAAGTGGCGGCCGCCAAATAGATTAAATGGCTGCCGCAAGATATATTAAGTGGCGGCCACCAAATATATTATGTGGCGGCCGCCAGATATATTAAGTGGCGGCCGCCATATAATTATTTGGCGGCCGCCACTTAAATATCTGGGGGCCACCACTTAATTATCTGGGGGCCGCCAGATAAATCTTTTGTTACATTTCATCTTGTTATTTTGCATCTTTTATACCAAATAGATTAAAAGAGAAGAGAATTCAGCACCCTAGAACAGAAAGAACATGTTATGCATTGATTTCGTTTTGATTTTTTGAAAATTATGTTATGACCACCACTTAAATTATTTATGCGGCTGCCAGATAATTATCTGGCGGCCTCCACTTAATTTTTTGGGGCCAGATAATTATCTGGCGGCCGCCAGATAAATAAGTGGCGGCCGCCAGATAAATTAAATTCATACCTGTCACCTACGGGCTTCCGTAGATATCTACTCTATGGCAGTGTTCAACGTCTTCCTATCTATGACAAAAGTATTGATTGAACAAGTAAGGGCAATCTAGTCAATTATAGAATCAAATTAATAGATTATCCGTTATAACGTATATATCTAGGAAAGTTTGGGAAGTATACATATATATTTGACGACTAGGATTTAAGTTGTATTAATGTAAATGTTATCGAAATTTGGCACAAATTCAAATTATCATTTAAATATCTCATTAAAACATAACCTTTAGAATAAAACACTAGTATGTCCTGTCCATATAGCTTTAAAGTGTTATAAATACTGTACAACAATAATCTATACCCGGTATGTATGATTTGAACCCCGCCCCATCTCGAGTTACATATATTTCTGCTTATTATGAAGTTTATGAAACCATCAATTTTCTTTACATGAAAGGGATATTAAGTTGGTTTTCAAAAAGTTTTTTAAGAAATGCGCGATTCACGGAATTTGCACGTGACCAACCAGAATTATACACCCATGAACACCAAAAGTAAGACAGTCATTACTTATATTTACATTTATTCTAATTATCGCTCATTTTTTTTTGCATGAACATCGCTTATTTTGCCTGTAACAGCGTCAAATGTATCATAACTTTGGTAAATTCTCCCTACATGCAAAATTTGAACGTGACGTCACAATAGCAGCCCAAGTTATTGGAATATAATTCTAGTTGCCTAATGGGCGTTCAACATGGGGAATATACTAGTATTGTAAATATTTTTTTTATCTATGTCTATTTAGCGAACGGTTTGAGAGGAGTGGTGGGGGGGGGGGTTACTGTGTTTTTTGTAATAAGTAAAAATACATATTCTACGATAAAAATAATAAAGATATTCTTTTTCTCAAATTTACCATTCAAAATTTTTAAAATGAAATATGTTGTAAATGCATTAATAAATATCGTATTCGATCAACATTCAGCAATTATTGATTCACATTACGCCAAAACGAAAACAAGCCGAAGTAGGAAAAAATGTCCCAACTGTGTCCCAAATGCATAAATTACTCGGACTGCATTCTATCAATAGATATCAACAAAACTTTAATCCTCAAATAAATAACTTTCCGCTTGATACATTTTTCTCAACTTCTTGGGGCATGCTTTATTTACATGTACTTTACTTATAATAAAAAACATTCGAATTTGTAGCTGTAGCAATCAGTTGCCAAAGTGAACGGGTTTTTTTTTTTTCGCTAGACCGATTAGTACAATGTAAATTTAACTAGGGCTGGATATCGAAACCAAATTTTCGATACGATACAATGCTATACAAAAAGTACCGATATCCAATATATCCTACATGTATCAAATTTTCTTTTTTGTAAAACGCACAAATTAGCAATTTTATTCACTTATAAGCATACCTTTCCCCCAACACACACACATTCAAATGGGTTCCTGGTGGTTAGTATGATTTATAGTTATTGCGCATTTCTTTATACATGTATATATTTTACATACGATTACTTTCCCTGGTTGATCTTTTTCTCCTTATTTTGCCCGAAGACATAATCCTTTTTTCATCAGGTCGCAAACTTTCCTGTCAAACCTTTTTCAGAAAGTGTTTTAAAGAAAACAAACACGTGTGGCAGTTTTCTTTTGAATGTTTCAGAAATAAAAACTAAAGATTGAGTCTATATTACTTTTAAGTTTCAATCAGTCATGTTGAATGAGAAAAATATAACCTACATGCTGACCATCTAATTAACAATGGAAGTAATATTCCGTAATCATTGTTGTTATTCGTAGACATCGAAATATGAAATGACTTGTACAGCCAGAATGAAAGACAAGCATGATCGACAATTAAGAACATGCCTTTTATGAATAAGATAATAATGATCAAACATACATTTTCATGAAAATGCTTGGTATTCCACATGAAAAGCATGTTTTGTACTATAAATAATTGTATCTTTATGTATCGGAGCAAAAATATCGATACTCGTATCGATGGCCAATATGGATACGTATCGATATATTTACATGTTCCCAGCGCTACTATTAACATAGAGCACGTCAGCAACTTTCATGGTACTGGCTCTACATCCTAATAACTCGACCAAGACGCCGAAACGAAGACTTTAAATTTGGAATCGTCAACCACAAGGCAACATTTGTCAAACAAAAGTAGAGAATCAAAATGTTAAACTATATGATATAATACGACTCAGAAAATATATTTCTCACAGAGAATTTTGCCAAATCGTGCAATGGTCCCTTTAAGGGTAGTATATGTAAAAGCTGAAGGCATCATTCAATTCTTTTAATGCAGTCTTTTGTCCGTTTCACTCTCTTTTGATATTGTAAGCCTCTCGGGTCTACAAATCATGTACTTCGCGTTGTGTATTTTACTTAGTCATTTTTAACTCGGAATGAAAAGTCCTGATAAAATTTTACCGTTTATTAACATACGAAATTTACATGTTGGTTATAGCAGTATGAGAATGAATCTAACATACAAAATCATGCGCGCAGTATATATTAGGAGCCTGGGATATTTCACAATCAGGTGGAAATCGCCATCGAAATTCATGACTAAATTGGAATTCAGACGTATAAACAAAGTTGCCTAAACTTAGAACAAATCCTCGCCATTTCGTCTATTGCACCCAGACCTGTGACAGGCGAACCACTATAGTTTCTGTTGCTGTCAATTGACCCAAGAACACCTCGTATTGACAGACATAGGGTTACACACTGGCGGGAATGACAATCATTTCTATTACATCAATTTAGCACGTGATCGTAAAGTTAACGTTTGAAATTATAGTTATCTTCTCCTAGACGATTGGAAATATCCCATAAACAAAATAAATGGAAATTAATTAAAATCAAAATACTGAATTTGCATAATTATTGTGGGGGAGAGGCCATATGGTTACAATACTCCCCCACTTAAGAAAATAACCAAGCTTTATGCGACCTTGATTAAAAATCAATCAAATAATCTTTAACCTGGATGAACCTCTTAGCATTCATCTAAACATTTGATAGACATGTTCATCAAAACATAAACTGAATTTCGGTGATGCTTGGTTATTTTCTAAACGCATGGCCTTGATACCACAATAATGAACCATTCATCTTTTTACTACCGGGATCACTTGGTACATATCAATCAAAAACTTGTATAATAAAAATAACATGCAATAAAAAGTCATTATATTCAGTTCCACTGTTCATCAGGAGTGACCCGGTCATTTTCATTATGATAAAAGTTCGATCAAAATGTTCATAACATGTAAAAGAAACACATTTCCAAGGCCAATTGCATCATAGAATCAAATACCATCGTATTACTGTACAAATTCATGCATCAAACATCAATGACTTTTCATCAATAATTGCAATATTATTATAACATATGACATTATAAGCATTACACATTTACTCTGCTTTTTCACTATATAATACAACACACGGATTCATTAATTCTTCTTATGGCCATCCTCATGGTATGACATCATTTTCTTTGGTTCTTCACCATCTTTGGTTCGTGTCTGGTCCTTCTTCGTGAACTGAATAACCTCCCGAGGAGTAAAACGAATAAATTGGACCTCGATGCCATCGTGAAATTAATTGTTAATCATCACGCGGTCATCATCGGTTTCTTCTTTCGTTTTCGTCTTAGGATCACGGTCTCGTCTTCTTTGTCCGGACCCACTTCGTCTTTTCTCCAATTCTCGACCTCCTTTGACGCATCTTGGCATTTGTGACGTAACCAAGATCTTCCCGTAATCCGGATGACGCCATGCACCCAGAAAAGCGACGGGGTATATATATTCTCATACATTCAGCGTCTTATTAGGAAGGTCAACAAGTACAAAATAGTTCCTATTCATCTTTTCGCAATGACAGATTTCACTCTGCCATTATCAGCGAAAATTGTTCGTATGTTGTAGTGACGGGCTGGTTACACATCCGGCCACACGGGTAACATCGTGCACAGGTTCACCTGACGTCACAGCTTCGGGTTTCATCATCGGCTTCTGTCTCTTTGGATTGTCTCTCATAATTAACCTGCACGCTTATTCCGTCTCTTTTATTTCCATAATATCAACAGGTATCAAAAGTTCAAGGGTAAACTGCATATCTGGAAACTAATTGACAAGTTCATTGATCAGCACTGCGCTGTTTACATTACTCCCAGCAATAAATCTATCATGATAGTCTGCATCATTGTTTCACTGTATAGGCCGCATATTGTAATTGATTGTTCATGGCAGTTAAGTGACACCTGGTTTTTCTCTGTACCTCTAATTGACCATAATTTTGAATTTACAAAAATAATTTAGAAACCTTTGTTAAATCTTTTAAATGAATTTTCCAAACCTTTTTCTTTTTCCACGTCTTAATATTTACTAAAGTTTATTTCACTGAAAATGCAGGCATTTTTTTTTTATCAAAAATGAAACGAATTTAAGACAAGTAGCTCTTTTCATTGTTGTGAGACGTCGTCAGTATATGTCAAGTCTGCAAACTAAATAAAAACAAATTATGCTGATGCTAACAACCTGCATCATGGGACGACTCCAACACCGAGAAAAGGGCAACAAAGGTCAATATCGTTATACGCTCTAATTTGAGGTGAGAATTGTAACACGATCACCAGAGTGAAAGTTACTCATAAACCTTGTACATAAAATCATGCATAAACAAACATGCAAAACTAGGGTTACACATTTCCATACTATATACAACGCCTCGACTTGGTTTTTTTTTTTGGTGTTTAAAATGTCCTCGACTTTCTAGAAAAAAAATCGATGTGAAATTAAGCGACTAAATTTTCTCCATAATCACCCATTCCTCCCTTTCTTAAAATAGAAAATACATTTTTTTTTATCAAACTGACAGCTAACCACAAGATTATGAATACTTCGATGTTCATCATATAATCCGAAAATTAAACGTGCGCTTTACCTCGCACAAAGTACAAATGACAGGGTTGTAAATCCAACAAACCCGAACGAACCTTCTTACGTTCCCAGAAATCCGTCTGGTGTCATTTATCGGCGTTACATCGCCAAAATCCGAGCTATTTCACCGCTCATATAACCTAACGAAATCAACTATATGTGTTGCATCGAAGTATCCTCTTGAATGTAATGTACCATCATCCTGAAAAATCTTAAAAAGACAGGTCAAGATTTTCGATTTCTTTCAAGTCCTTTCTTTCAATTCGCCTGATTCCACGCCTGTTCCCCGGCGCTTTACCGACACAAACAGGAAAGAAAGTCTGAAGACCCTGATTTGCAATCAATTTAAAACACCTCTTCAATTTTTCGGAATTCTGCAAATTCCAAGGTACTACAACTTTTACTCTGAGACAAACCTAAACTCTGAGAACTACCTGAACCGGAATCCTGACTAATTCCCGTCATGTGAGACGTTTCTTTGTCGTCAACGTTAGTCATATTTACTTGAAAATGCGAAGAAAAAACTCTTAATCAATTTACCTATCTGTCTAGATCAAAACTTCAAAAATGATAAAATTACATGGTCAATCAAAATGAGGATACGCACGAGAAAAGTAAATGTGTCCTACCTGAAGTTTACATATTTTCAGTGTAATGTCCATCACTTGTCTGCTGTTTAATCCTGGTTTCGCGTACAAGTACATCTTTTGCATTCAAGGCAATCAATCATGTATATCCCCATGATTCGTATCATTTAGCGTCACGGCACCAAAATGTATTTTGTAAGCCTCTCGGGTCTACAAATCATGTACTTCGCGTTGTGTATTTTACTTAGTCATTTTTAACTCGGAATGAAAAGTCCTGATAAAGTTTTACCGTTTATTAACATACGAAATTTACATGTTGGTTATAGCAGTATGAGAATGAATCTAACATACAAAATCATGCGCGCAGTATATATTAGGAGCCTGGGATATTTCACAATCAGGTGGAAATCGCCATCGAAATTCATGACTAAATTGGAATTCAGACGTATAAACAAAGTTGCCTAAACTTAGAACAAATCCTCGCCATTTCGTCTATTGCACCCAGACCTGTGACAGGCGAACCACTATAGTTTCTGTTGCTGTCAATTGACCCAAGAACACCTCGTATTGACAGACATAGGGTTACACACTGGCGGGAATGACAATCATTTCTATTACATCAATTTAGCACGTGATCGTAAAGTTAACGTTTGAAATTATAGTTATCTTCTCCTAGACGATTGGAAATATCCCATAAACAAAATAAATGGAAATTAATTAAAATCAAAATACTGAATTTGCATAATTATTGTGGGGGAGAGGCCATATGGTTACAATATCCACAAAAATAGTAATTGAGTTCGAAAGTACGTGTTGTTTGCGAGGATATCTGATTCCTTTGATCTGTTTCGAATAGTTTATTGATCTCTGGTTCATGATTCTCTAACACTTATATAAGATATATTTAACAAGTGAGAAGCATATTTTGGGTCAATACACATATCTTCTTCATCAGATTACATTTTTCCTGTGATTCTTGTTTCTGTTGTGTAGGTCTATTCCCAGAGCAACTCGCATACGATTACATAAGGGAAATATTGGTATTCAGTGCGTTAAGTGGCAACATCACCAATTTGTACGTTGCAACAGATGCAAAAATAGAGATATTGAGCAGAAACGTGAATGTATCAAGTATAGCTCTACACATTGGAAAAGGGTATGTAGTTTGGATAAATGTTTTTTTATCTACAAACATATAGGAAATATCTCCGACAAAGCGCATTTCAATCAACAATAAATCTGTTTAAAAACCTTTTACGATTGAAATTATTATAAGACTCTTTCATGGTCTTCTATGAAAGATACATCGGTTCCACCCGAGGGGTCTCAAAATCATGTAAAACCCGAGGCTTGCCGAGGGTTTTGCAAAATTTTGAGACCCCGAGGGTGGAAACGATGTATCTTTCGTAGATGAACATGAAAGAGTATTTTTCTCTCATATCTAAGGGTCAAAAACAAAACTGAAAGAAAAGGGACGAAATTTGAAAAATGTCAAGTTGATCTATTCGCGATAAATTTGGGATATTCGTATTCAGCGCCCCCGAAAATGGTTTATTCTTTAAGAATAAACTACGAATGATAGGCTATTCAAAATAAAACGCAAGAGTACATGGAAAAACGATCTTAAAAACGATGTTTTATTGCGACGTCGCTGCTAGCTTGTTTGTTTTACGGGCTGAAATCATGACGTCACAATAGCGTAAACAATCGAAACAATAGCGTCACGTGATATGTGATACAGCTGTCACGTGATATGTGATACAGAAGTAGCCCACATAGAGCTATTTCATGGGCCTGCTCATTAACACATACGCGGGTATGAGAGAAAATATTGTCTATTTGATATTCAGCAAGAAATATGTTTAAACTAAGAAACACAGTATTAATCATGTATTGAAGTATTCATTCAATATATCATAGTTTATAAAAGAAAAATAGATATGGGACGGGATTGAGACAACAATATTGTTGCACCATGCAATGTTGCTACAGTCAATATTTAAGAAATCTTTGATTGTTTGTAAGGCCTTTGATTTCTAAGCGGAATTTTTTGCATTTTCTTCCTTGCTTTTGCAATGTTGCTTCATGCATTTTACTTGTGACCATTGTCAATAAAACATAGCGTTATATCATAAGTCTTTCTACTTAAAGCCATAGGTGCTCGTGGACATGGATAATCAGTCATTAAGTACTGAGATGGTCCCCGGTTTTCTATATGATCCTAAAACAAAAACAAAAACAAAACAAAGTACAGCTAGAAGTTTCTATCGAAACTAACCCCTACTGTTTTTGTAAGCAGATAAAAGTATATCATTAAAATAATTAAAAGAGATACAAACAACCTAGAATATTTTATACTAGATACTAAAAAGGTACAACCTACCACATAGTCATCACAGAGTCAATGCTCAACCTATATTATATAACTTGATTAACACGTATTCCGGATGACCACACCATTTGCTACTTCACTTGCGAAGCAAACGACCCCGGGGACCATCTCGGGATACATTATTAACTGACAGAGATTATCTGAACAAACTGAATTGGAATAAAATAAACCATGTCCACGAGCACCTATGCTTAAAGCAGCTATAATTCTTGCTTCGTAAATACTAAGTCCAATGCTAGAGAGAACAAGAGAAGTAGTAGATCAATTGGGCAAACTATTATATAAACTAAGTAAATAAATATGGAAAAGGTATGTATTTTGAGGAGGTATTTTGCACTTCTCTATAGATCAATAGATACAGACTGTTTATAAAAACTTGGTCATATTTTACGCGGATGAATTTAAAAAGCGAAAATCGACGCGAAGCAAATTCAAGGTCGGGACATGAATATCTAGGCTATAGGTTTTGTTATTGTCGTACATGATACTTCAGCCAAAGTGAATTTCAGATACAGCAACATCTATTGCAGTAGCGCCCATAAGTTTGATTTTTTTGTGCGGTCGATTCAGTGGCACAGTTATATAAAATCTTTGAATATAAACATTGGAGGAATGGTCCTATATATAGATAGAATGTTAACTTCTTTTAAATTTATTTCAAACTAGCAAAATAATATATGATACAAAATAGATTAAGGGCATAAACAAAACTTCTTTTAGGCATCAGAGCTGTAAAGAAAATGATTTATACATTTTAGACATACAATCGCTGGGAGCGAGTTCAATTACCCAAAACTAGAAAACTAAAATCGACTTCTCCAAAATTAAATTTTGTTGTCATTTTGAAAGAGTTAGATATCTATATCTATATTTTGAGAAATCAAGATATAAAAACTAGTCATCGCTTCTAAGACGTTGTAAAGGGATAGGACCACGAGACCCCTAAATCGGCCCTAGAAATAAATTTCATGAGAAATACAATTTTGTGCTTTATTGTTAGTGCTGTTGAGATTATCATCAGGATCTTCTTTAACTCATTTGCATCACTATCGTGGAAAATGACCTAATTTGGTGTATTCAAAGGGCTAAAAGCTATTGATAAACGCAATGTTTATAAAAGATAGATTTTTGATTGAGTAGAGGACGTTTCAAAATGTCAAATCACAGTTAAAAGTTATATGAAGTACAAAGTTCAAAATTAGGGTCAATATCGGGCCTCGTGGCCCTACCCCTTTTGCATAGTTATCATGAAAACAGCTGATGTTGTCAATTTTTCGCGAAAAATAGCATAATTCTTAATCATTTTCATTGAGATACTATCGAGGGGGATCGTGATCAATTTTTTTCCACTTGCATCCATGTAAAGAAGTGCAAAGGTAACAACATATCCAGATATAAAAGTTATTCAGAAGCCCGCTCAATACTAACCAATAGGAAGTTTGTCGAAAATGAGCCCCAAAATGAATTTTTTCCAGAAATTTGACAAAAATACAATTTTTTAAGTCAAAATTCTACGAAACTGAGAAAGGAAATTAAATGTTATTTATCATTTCATTAATAGCCTACATTGTAGAATAAATATTGGTACAAATTTATAAGTAGCCCACATTGTAGAGTACATATTGATACAAATTCATTACTTCATGAAAATTTGCCCGGAAAGGTGGCCG
This sequence comes from Pinctada imbricata, assembly GCA_033119305.1. Lineage (NCBI taxonomy): Eukaryota > Metazoa > Mollusca > Bivalvia > Pterioida > Pteriidae > Pinctada > Pinctada imbricata. The sequence goes on from VSWD01000007.1 coordinate 27,958,009, forward strand.
CTTTACCATATAAACCATATACATGTATAGTCCTTTGAAGGGTTTTGTGTTCATAGTGCGGATAAACTCACATGAAACCGATAGATCTTCTATGATAAACATCGAGAGAGTCTTAACTTATAAACGTACATCGCAAAGATCGTTTATTCAGATTATCCTTGGAATCAATTTCAGATATTATTTTTTTATGATTTTTTGATTAAGTACCAATTACATTTATGATATGAATATGCATTATCTTTTACTACCATCTAAATTCATTCATTTCGTAGCTAAAACACGTGTATAATAGTGCATTCTCCTATTTGTTTCAGGCATTTATTTACAACAACAAATGATCATTTGCCTCAGATTTCACAATATGATTATATCAGTCGGAAGAGAAAGGAATTTCCCTTTTTCGCAAGTTTTCAGTCTCCTTCTAGATTAGCAAGTTTAGATGTAGACGAGGAAGGTAAGTATCATAATATATATTATTTACGATAAATTATGTAAAAGAGTTAACTGTTTTGATTAATCTATCTCTCCCTGATACATCTAAGTATTCAAAAGGATAGTAATTTTGCATATTTATACCACCCCGACAAGCAGAAAGTTAAAAACCGAGATGACGAAATTTTGAAAGCTAAATGCAAAAGTTCGTTAACTATTCGTAACTATTCGTTTTGAAAGCTAGGAAATAGCTGGCCAAAATTAATTAACGAGAATTCGTTGAAGAAAGTTTGAAAGCTTCAAGCTTTCAAATTTGGAACGCTCCAAGCTTTCAAATTTTGCAATCTCCCGAGTTTTCAAAACTTTGAAAGCAATCTCTGACGAAATTTTGAACGCTTAGATTTCAGACAGCTTTCAATTCGTTTACGAATTGATAGCGAATATCAAACTTTGGACGGGTCGGAACTGACTTACCTTTCCAAATTCCTTATCTTTAGAAGCAAAATTATTTTTTTCTTACAATTTCAAGACATTTCTTTTCACCTGCCTTTAGATACTAGTTCATTCACTTCCGAATCAAAGCTTTTAAAGCTGAATTGCTTTCCGTCATTTTATCAAAGAATCTAGTTTCTTTAAGTTATGAGTATGTTGTGTTCTCTTAACGAATCGAAATAAACCTGCTTGTTTAAAGATTCTGAATGTTGCTTCAATGAGAGTATTATTTTATGAATGGTTTCGTTTAAGATGCAATTGAAGTAATCAATATCATAATTTCATTTCATAAACTTCAGTAAAACATTACGATGTATTTCCCCCTAGGCCTACCTCTATCTACATGCTCAAAGCTGACGTCATATCAGCGCTTGTCAACTGCGCATGCTTAGTACCTCTTTTGGCTTCCAGAGTTGTTAGACTTCTTTTTTCGATATAAATTTTATCCAGCACAATATATGTACTTCATTATTTCCCTACTGAGGAATACTTTGATCTCCAAATTATGACTGACATCTGTACAGAATCGGGAAATGAGTCCAGAAGAACACATACTGAGACTAGAAGGTCACAAATGTAGCTAAAAGGCATTCGGACATAAAACCAGACCACATCGCTGATAATGACACTTAAGATTTCAATGACAGTTATGAAGATCCAAATGCAAGCTTTGATTCTGAACCTGCTAGGACCAGATATTACCCCCTGTGAGGGCTATAATCGTTATTAGATGTCAAAGAATATAGAAATATATCGTGTGTGTGTATATAGCTTACTTGTATCTAAAAAAAGTAATGTATTACAAATTCTACCGTTTGTAGACCGAAGAAAATTCCGAATCCTGTGTTTAAGGAATAAAAGCTCTGTGACTTCATATAAAAGTGCAGTTTGTGAAGCATACATGTATTTCATTCTCATCAAAATGAAAACGTTCACGGTTGATATTATGAGACAGGCTGTGAAGAAATTTTCAAACCGAGTATTCCGAGGTTTGTTTTTTGTCACAGTTAAACTTTGAGAATATGAGAGTTAGACCCTGTTTTGGCATGGTAATTGTTCACATGTGATTCACAGTTAAAAGCAATATATAATTATACTATTAAGACCCCTATATTATTTTGAGACTTCCGGTGGTCCAATTGAATTGGACTTTACATATAGTATTGGGGACCATGTGATAACAAGTAATTTACACACGAGCATAGGTTTTGATTGTGTTCTGTTGAAATATTGTGAAATTCATTGGTCCATCACTATTCATGAAGGAAATTCATACATGCCCTTGTGAATTGCATCATACACTAATTTGCATATCATACCAAATGTAGTAGATGCTATACGTCTTCAAATTTATAAGAATCATTTAAGATCAGATTTTACAGCATGGACCAGACATGTACGTTTCGGGTATTTAATATTATTAAATATTATTGATTCTACATAGGGGGCTTTTCAATTAGGGTGGGGGTAAGCTAATTTATGTCCGCTGCAAAACTTGTGGGATAATTAATTTCCATTAAGTGCATGAAGATCAGAATATTTCGTGCCAGCCACCCTCCCCCTTCAGAATGAATTGGTCGTCCACTGGGAGTGGTTGTAATTTTTATTTTTGGGGGTTAATTTAACTTCCATTATGCAAAACAGGTTGTATGTTTTATTTTCAAGTAGTGTCATCGCACCAACCCCTTTCATGGTCGTCCACTGGAAGGGGTCAGGCAATTTGGGGGGAGGGTAAACTTATTTCAATGCAAAATATGCCTTATTTTTGTTTTCTAACAATCTGAGCAACTGAAAGTCAGAATATTTAGTGTCAGCGCTCCCCCTCCCATCTTAGAATAACATGGTCATTCGTCCTGCACTTTTGAATAAAAAATTTTGTCAATTTGTCAATAATACAAATTAAAGGGGATTGTTTTAATTTACTTTTTTTTATTTTCAATTTACAAAATGTTACTCCTCTAATAGAAACTACTTATTCTTGATCAGCCTGTCTATTACACAATTAAGAGAGGAATGGTAAAACGTGTACACATGTATTTAACAATTTCCACATGTTAAAAATTGATCAACTGTGAGAGGATCAAACTATGATAGAATTCACATATGAAAATTAATAAAATGCAACTGTGAATTTTTTCAACTTTGATTTCAAACCAACTGTCAATTTCACCTAATTTGCATATTAAAAAGCTCATGTGAAACTCATGTGAGCGATCAAATGTGAAATTGGTAAAGATTTTTCTTTTGTAGGACCTAATCTTCGAAAAGATTGCCATCCTTCATGATAAAATGATTGTTTTACACCACAATTGCATGTTCTTCGAGACCTCTGGGAGATCGGAAAAGTGGGAGGGTTGTTCGCACGTAATCCATGATAACCACACAATTTGTTACCTGCGTGGCAGATGGTTGTCCTAAGTCGGCACCGGTTGTCCATTGGTCTCTTTGGTTTATGTGTAGTCTTTTGTGTTTATTGTTTCTATGTCGTGTGTCTTTTTTTTATGCCCCCGGAATCACAGATTCGGGGACATTAAGTTTTTGGCCTGTCTGTTTGTCTGTCTGTATGTTTGTCCGAAAAAAACATTAACATTGGGCATAACTTATGAATGGAAGGTGATAGAGCTTTCATATTTCCCATGTGTATTCCTTTTGACAAGACCTTTCCATTGATACTAAAATTTTTGACCTCATGACCTTGACCTTGATCTTTGACCTACTTTTCAAAAGCTTTAACATTGTGCATAACTTTTGATTGGAAGGTGATAGAGCTTTCATATTTCCCATGTGTATTCCTTGTAAACAAGACCTTTCCACTGATACCAAAATTTTTTACCTCAACCTCATGACCTTGACCTTTGACCCTTCCCCGTCCTCCTCTCTATCTATCTCCCTTGGCTCCCTTCCCTCTATATCCGGCACCCCTTCCCTCTCCAGCCTCTCCCGTCGACCCTGTCCGCACTGTCTTTTGAAGTTAAGCAAGAGAAGTGCTATGGCATTGATAAACGAAATTCACTTGACATATCAACAGTTTGCTGTGCCGTATTATTTTTGAAACGCACGATGCACATTTGTAATTAATACTGTTATAACAAGATTTCAAAAGCAATTTCTCGCCAATCGCTTGGTTACATTTGTCAAACAAAAGCAAGTGTATATAGCTATGATGTTAAACTTCATATTTATATACTTGTATCAAAATGTATATTTCTCATAAAATGTTTTTGTATAAATTACATTATACAATAGGAGATCCCTTCACTCAAAACCAATGAGCTTAGTATCCATAATTTCATTCTTACAACTCTTTCAGCATTTGTGTATCTGTTGAAATGGTAGCTAGATTCAAAACTAGTTGTCGGGGGCCTATTGTCGTCCCATTAATAGCAAACATTTGGTTAAACGCTTTACTGAGAATTGATTTTTTTTACTTTAATTTTAATACGCCTTTTTAAGATCATGGTGTGGTTTTGTCTGTCCGTCCGCTGTCTGTTAGTTTCCTTGCATTGTGGGCGAATACAGCCTAAAGCATCTTTCAAATATACTGTACGGCAGCCGTACGGCTCTCTGGTTGACTTATTGATTAAAATCGCTAGGTTACGTGCGGCTGTCATACGAAATGTTTTGTTCACAAGCTCGTCGCGGACTGAAATCTCAGCTTGTACATTATCATTGCGATTTCAAGACAACATTCGTAAGAAGTAAGGCTGCCATACGACTGTCGTACGAAGTACGAAAAACAGAAACTACAAACATGCCAGCAGAGCATCACGGACTGTGTCCGTATGTCATGTTCTAGGCCTTTCAACTAAATTTTGAAATCCAAAAAAATTCCTTTGAAAGTGCTTCACGACTTTTGCATCTGTGTCTAAATAGCAGTAAGGAACTTTGAATTGGGAAAGACATGCTAATTATCGATAAATAATTATTTTTTTCTTCCGAATTTTAAATTAAATCTGCTTAAGAAGGGAGGTAATTCAAACTATAAAATTTAACAAACATTTGATTCTCGGGACTCATCTTGAGTAACCGAGTTTTACGGGTTCTTTAAAATATGAAACGCACAAGAAACGAAATGAAAAGTAACGGAACAAATTATAATATATTTTTTTTAAATAAACGTAATAGTAAACGACGCAGACATCATAGAAAAAGTCCTGTAAATTTCAATTTCAGGTTCGTGTTTTCATGATTGAACTTATTAAATCAAAATTTACGAAAAATTTAAAATCAAACGGTTTAAACACAAGTTGTTCAAAAAAGCAAACAAAACAAATTACAAAAAAAAGATGAAATTTTCACTTTTTTTCAGATATCTAATCTGAGTTGTACAGAAAAAATCTGAGTGACTAGATGAATGGATTGTTTGCTATACACTTGTAAAAGAAATGTCCATATCGTCATGATTCTTCACTTTGAAAACAACCTCTTTTATCTATAATACAGCTACATGCAGGGAAAACTAGAAAAAAGGGGGGTTAGGTTTTTTCCCATCCCATATTTCACTGAACAATTACTGGTCGTCATCATGCAGTGAACTTATGATGGTTTTCTTTTTTTGTTAGTTTAAAGCCGAGCAAAATTTGTCAAAAACATCGATTACGTACGTTGCTTTTTTTTATTGATGTAAGAACCTTAAGAAACGTTTTTTTCTTTATTCTCCAGGAAAAGTTATTTTTAGAGGGAGGGGGTTGGGGTGGTCAGCCTATCCAACACATGGTTTTGAAAAAAAAACTGAAGAAAAAATTGAACTCGCGTATACGTATATGCAAATAGAGTCACAGAACATTCTGGATCAGGTAAGAACGGTTAATGACTCAAAATGAAATTTGATGAAAAAATAGGTACTGGAAAACGAGGGTTTTTTTCTTATTCATGGTGGTGTCCAAAAGTGGGAACCGATTATCGCAAATAATCGATTATCGCTCGATACTTGATTCCGATTATCGATTATGGCTCTCAACAATCAATTACATAGTGACGTGATTTAAAGAACGAATCTTTATGAAAAGGCTTCAACTTGAATTGTCTAAAATAATGTAAAATGACAGGCGTACCGCCCCTCGCATATTCTTGATTAAACAAACCACTTAACGGCTATGTACATGGTAGTGTTCTATTTCAAGGTTGTTCTGATGTAAAAGGAGTTACCAAATCTGAATTGCAAAAAAAGGTATAGCCCATCAAGTCTTTTCAGTTGAGTTTAAAAAGAAGTCAACTTTTCTGTCTTTTTTAGAAAAGGAGAGGCATTGAAACCATGTGCCTAAAAAAATAAATACATGGATAAGCAAAACCTGAATCTTTTATCATAAAATGTGTATTTCGTCATTAAGTAGTCAAATATATTAATAATAACACATATGAAGTGCTGAAGTCATCATTATCTTAACTGAGAGTAAATGAAAACAAATCTGCGTAAATGATGACTACTAAATCGATAAAATTGCATTGGATGGCCAAACTATAGACTATGAAGGCTCTGCCGATTCATCATCACTTATGATTTTGTATATAAGCTGGAAAAACATATCTTACTTTTTTGTAAATTCAAAGGGGGGGGGGGGGGGGGTCGGACTGATCCCCCTCCCTAACCCATCCCCCTAGCTCTTGATCCACGCTTTCAAGTGCCGAGTGGACTTTAGGTGACATATTTTGAATATAAGTTTATACAATTAAAACTCATAAAAATATATATAGCGATGTAAAAATTTATCATATATTGAGAAAAAGAAAATGTAGAGCACAGCCTACACTCATGCTTTGAAATGGATCAGTGGCGGATCCAGGATTTCAGAAAGGAGGAAGGGACGTACATGTTTCTCATTTCTCCCTCTGGAGTCCTTTATATGTGACCTTCAAATGAATTGTGTATTTATGCTAAATTAAGTGATGTAGGTGAGCGAATACGAGAGAGTAGTCTTTTTGCTGCGTCTTGGGTAGAATTCTTTTATCTACTCTCTATTACTCTTTAGGGAGAAAGGGTACATCGGTAAGCCGTATTGCTATGAATGATCATATACATTAAAGTGGTTAAAAACTGGCGAGCGAAAGCGCAAGTCAGTTAATATGTTTTTAAATCGTGACAAAAAGATGGTCAATATTTATCAATTACGATCTCCATTGCATAATATTCATATATTCAAAATCAAAATTAAAAATTAAAAATCCCCCTCTACCCCCTATTGATATGACAGAGATCAATCCAATCAAAACATAAAAGAAAAGAAAGCAGAATGCAGAAATGTATTGTAAAATCTGAATCGGATGCGCGAAAGTTCCCGTTGGCCTTATCCAAATCATTAACTTTTGATTGAAAGGGGGGGGGGAGAAGGCGCCCCCTCCATATGCATATTAAGCATATTCACAGATTTTAACATTTAGAACGCGGGCTGGGTATACCCTACCTCTTTAATTAGCGAATGATTGAATCACAAAATAATTTCAATACATGTATATCCATAACACAAACAGTAAAGCTGAAATCTGTATTAACATCATTTCTGCGTTTTTTTATAGGGTGGGGGCGATTGCCGTCACTTTTTTTTTTATAAAAAATGTGTAATATTGAAATAGTTTTCCAATGTTATGAATAATCATAGGCATGCGCTCTCTCTCTCTCTCTCCCTCATTTATTCTCTATATTTCCCCGCTACTTTTGATGCTGTCTTCGTTATGCATAATTATCGACATATTACATGTACATGTATCTTAATTTGCTCCTAACTCATGATATTTATCTTAACACATACAGGTATATATGGGTTTTTTTTATTTTTGATGTTTATTTTAAACTGAGAAGTTCGGATACGATTTTTAGTGAATACTTATATGCCCCCCTTCCCCCTTTATATAAGCAGAGTTTAACGAAATCGGTTACATCTATGCCTAGATTAAACCTTGTCAGCCATTAGATAGTCTTTTACAGATCTGAAATGTAGATTATAAAATATGTATAAGACGTACTGATCTTTGATTCGCAGTTCCCGGGGCACATAGGGTGTGCAAGGGAAAAATTACCACAGTTATATCGTAAACGAATGATTAAATGGTAAAATTTGTAATTTTGTTTTTCGTTTCATTTCGTTACTTTTCACTTCTTTTCATAGCTTAATATGGATTCTCTGTAAAAACCTAAAACAGCTGGCCACGGCATGTCATGGATTTTGATGAAACTTTCTGTAATTATCATACTTAATGTAAAAACAATGAAAACAAACCATATTGTTATATTTGAACAACGGTTGCCATGGTAACGGGGTCAATCTATTTGACACCCCCATAAATATGAGAGATAAGACATATTGTGGCATTATGTTGCCATGGAAACCATGGTCAACATTTACTTAATGAACACAAACACTTTTCTTTGTAAGTTCAACTCTAACAAAAATAACTTTTTCGGGGGAGGGGGTTATCAGGTAGTTGTTGATATTCAGTCAAATTATGTGAAAATTTAGCAAAAATAAGGTCTAATTACCGGGTCATTTTTGGCCTGTTTTTGACTATTTTGAAGGTTAAAAACCATTATTCGGTGAATGTTATGGGTATTTAACATCACCTTGCCAAAATAAATGTCTATAGCTGGAAAAAATCAAGAAATAAAATTTATGGTGAAACTCACCATTTTGTCATGAATGCCAATTAAAATCCGTTGCTATAGCAACTTGGAATCCATATTACCATATACCGCATATTTAAAAACATTGTTTTTCCTCATGTTTGAGTCCTATGTTTATGAATTAGCATACATGAATACAAATTATATTAATCATTATCAATTGACCTTCAAATCATTTCAAGGTCACCTGTCCAAATCTCAAGGTCATTTCAAACTTTAGACTAAAATTAAGACAAAAATCAGGATTTCCAATTAATTTAAATTGATTTCTCTTACTTATTTCATTAGATATTTTGATTTTAAATATTTACAGTTGAACAACCGATCAAAAGAAGAAGAATTCATCACAATTATGTTAGATTGTATTTCACTTCTATGTATAACGATCTTTTAAAAGAGCATAAAATTGAGATTTTCTAAATTTTTCTCGTAAAATATGTGACATTTTTTTGGGTCTTCATTGGGCTTTGATAAATGTGATACTCATCCCAACAAATAATACATTTATCATACTTTTACGGATAATTGATTGTTTTGCCAAGGTTCCATACTGTTTACTGTTGATCGTGTCTCTTTTTAGTGAAAAACCACAAAATTTGGCCTGAAAATAGCAAATATTTTCAATGACCTTGAAAATTGAGCAAATGACCTTGACATTTTCTCAAGGTCACGATAACATCAAATGGTCTTTAATACATCTACATACCAAGTTTTGTAGCGATAGCAGGCATACATCTGTAGAAATTAGCTTTTTACTTATGACAGGTATTTACACCTTCGTACGAAATGTTGCCATGGTAACCTATTTCAAAGGCATGTAATCAGAAAAATCTCACTTCTAGATAAAATTCCTTCGATTCCCATGAAGTCCTAGGAAAATTCTCTTGAGGAAATAGTCAAATGTATTTCAAATCTTGTGCAATTGCATTATCACTCTTGTCAAAATTAAGTAAAATATAGGTAAAATAAGGCCTAAATTGGCCGAAAATGGCTCATTTTGAATAAGCATTTTTTCTTGAAATTGAAGCAAAGTTACATGACACACAGAAAGAAGGAGCATTGAAAAATCAAATTGTATCAACCTAAGAGGATTTAAATAATCTTTTCGGAAAATTACATATACATTCAACATTTGTTTCCATGGTAACGGGATGCATAAAAATGCCTTGTTTAAAGGTGTTTTTATACAAAACCTTGGTTACCATGGCAACGGAACGTCGGAGAAAAAAATGGAAGTTTAATTCGCTCTGAGGACATCATATTTACCTTATACACAAAAAATAACCAAAATCTGAGACATGTCGTGGCCAAACATGTCTGATTTTTTAGGTTTTTACATAGAATCCATATTAAAGGGTCTCGAATTTTACAGATATTATTAAAGAGTTCTCTCCCTTCCAATATATTACCACATGAACATTTGTAACTCGGTCTAAAAATCTGATGTGCAATTTTGTGCTATCTTTCTCTGTCCTTTTATTGTGTTTAGTACATGAAACATATTAAAATATTATACTCAATCCTACCAACTTTGTCCAACAACCCAAAAGAGGTAAATAGATAAGAAAATTCATGATTTGAAGTGATTTTTGCGCTACACTTTTATGAAGAAGCGCGAAAGGTTCCGATTCTGACATTTTGGGCACGAGTTGTCGTTACTCTCAGTCGACACCTAGCGTTTGTTGAAAGGCCTACATGTTCATTATAAGATTCTACCGCCCTGTATTTTACTGTGTTTCTTTTAATTGTGACGCCGACATAAACATTTTTTCTCTCTCTTGATACCTCAGTCTATTCATCTAAAGGATGGGAGGATTTGTGCACGTATTACATAGCATAATTATCCTCCTTTCGGAACCGACATTATTATCCCCATGTATGGGTTATCATTTGTTTTATGTTTTTTTCATTTGCATGTCTTCTTTGATATGTTGCTCAAAATGTAGGCAAAAACCTGTTTTGAAGAGGTTCTTTTAAAGACCAAAAAAGCTCCTAATTTAACATGATTTTGCTCAATTTTAAGGGCAAATAATCTGAAATGTCAGGCTAACTTGATTTCTACTGCCAATTATGTTTTAAGTTTAATCCTCAATCTTTAAGAAAATGTTAAAATTTGATTTGGACCTCTTCCCAATTTTATTCAAAAGAGTATAAAAATTGTTACCATGGTGACATTCTGTTTAGTGCTATTACACATAGACTAATTTACTGGTAAATTTTCAGCTGTCCGTTATATATTTTTAAGCATTTTTTATCAGTGTATAGAAAAGAGCATTAGTGATTAAAAAATCACCTTAAAAGTTTTCAAGGTCAATTGACCCGATGTCAAGGTCATCTTGAATGCAATTCACAAAATTTGGCAAAATTCTGTGATTTTTCAAAAATATGAAAGACAGTTACTCAAATATCATGTATTATTGAGTAAAACAAACACATACATAGTGATTTTGGAGATTTCCCCTATTTAGTAACCAAAGTTGCAAAAATCACAAAATCAATGACATCCTTGATTTGTAGCTAGTACTTCATGCATACATGTAAAAAATGTGAGATTATCATGATCTTTGTCTGGGGCTTATAATTTAAGGAGAAATATTCTGAACTAAAAATTGTAATGTTTTTCCTCCTATCGGTCCTAATTTTAGAAAGAAGTATTTTTGATACAAATATATGACAGTCAAGCCTAGTAACAATAAATAACAACAAAAAGGCAAATTTTATTGAAATTGGAACCTATATTTTGAAATGACCTTGAACTTAGAGTCAATGACCTTGACAAATTTTGGAAGTGCTCAAATAAAGAATAATTTCTTCTGTTGTCCCTACATAAAGCTTCAGCAATATTAGTTATTTAAACCATGATAAAAATCAATTTGAGAAGATTGTCATCATGTGTCAAATGAAAAGTTGCCATGGCAACTATTTTTGACCTCAAAATGTAGGTAAACAAAACAAGGTCCCACTTATTTTTTTCAGTGTTTCTATTTGTCACATGAACTCTATTTATGTCTCCCCCCCCCCAACGGGGAGGAGACATATTGGTTTTGCCTTCGTCGTCCGTCTGTCCGTCTGTCCGTCTGTCACACATCGTGTCCGGGCTATATCTCCTGAACCGTTTGCCCGATCACTTTCATATTTTAGAATGTTGTTGCTTATGACCCGAAAGTTTCACATCACCTTGACCCAAGGTCATGTGACCAAGGTCAAGGTCACTTAGTGCATTTTTAATGAAATTATGCATACATTTCCTGTCTGGGCTATATCTCCTGAACCGTTTGCCCGATCTCTTTGACCCGAAGGTTTCACATCACCTTGACCCAAGGTCATGTGACCAAGGTCAAGGTCACTTAGTGCATTTTTAATGAAATTATGCATACATTCCTGTCTGGGCTATATCTCTTGAACCATTTGCCGGATCACTTTCATATTTTAGTATGTTGTTGCTTATGACCCGAAGGTTTCACATCACCATGACCCAAGGTCATGTGACCAAGGTCAAGGTCACTTAGTGCATTTTTAATGAAACTGTACATACATTCCAGTCCGTGCTATATCCTTTGAACCGTTTGCCAGAGGACTTTCATATTTTAGTATGTTGTTGCTTATGACCCAAAGGTTTCACATCACCATGACCCAAGGTCATGTGACCAAGGTCACTTAGTGCATTTTTAATGAAATTATGCATACATTCCTGTACGAGCTATACCTCTTGAACCATTCGCTGGATCACTTTCATATCTAAGTATGTTGTTGCTTATGACCCGTAGGTTTCACATCACCTTGACCCAAGGTCATGTGACCAAGGTCAAGGTCACTTAGTGCATTTTTAATGATATTGTGCATACATTCTTGTCCGTGCTATATCTCTTGAACCGTTTGCCGGATCACTTTCATATTTTAGTATGTTGTTGCTTATCACGTAAAGGTTTTACATCACGTTGACTCAAGGTCATGTGACCAAAGTAAAGGTCAATTAGTATATTTTAAATGAAATTGTATTTGTTACATGTATTATGTCCAGGCTTATTCTATTGAATCGTGATCGGATCATGTCATATTTTAGTATGATGGTGCTGATGACCCAAAGGTTTCACACCTTCTTGATCAAAGGTCATATGACTAAGGTCAAGTATTACATTTTTTAATGAAATTGTAAATGCTATTGAGTCTGTGCTATATCTGTGGAATCGTATACTGGATCACTCTTATACTATAGTATGCTGTTGCTCAGGATTGGAGGGTTTCTTATCACCTTGACCCAAGGTCATGTGCCCAAGGTCAAGATCATTTTGTTCTTTTTAATGAAATTGTACATACTAATATTGTCTGGGCTATATCTCCTGAACCCTTCTTACAATTGTTTTCATATTTTAGTATGTTGTTTCTAAGGACTAAATGTTTCTTATCACATTGTCCCAACGTCACATGGTTAAGTTAGCTTCTTACTTTGGTAATGAAATTGTATATGCTAAGCATGTTCAGGCTGAAATTGTCTATTCTAATACATGTAATGTTTAGGCTTTATATTTTGAACCGTGTATCCAATCACTAATTCAGTTTTTTGTTGCTCATGATCCATACAATGTTAAACGTCTTCAAATTCAATAGCATCATTTAAAAGCAGATAAGTTTGCTGCATGGACCAGACATGCATGTTTCGGGTACTTAACCCTCGTCAGTGAGTGTAGGTTTCAGATCACCTATATCCAAGGTCATGTGACCAAAGTCAATTTCTTTAAATATGCTTATAATGAAATTGTATATGCCAATCATGTTTGGCCTTTACCTCAAACAATGTAATGAATCACTTTCATGTTTTAGTATGATGTTGCCCATGACTCAAAGGTTTCACATCATTTTGCATTTTGGCCTAAGCTCAAAGTAACTTAGAGGGAGGGGGGAGACATCTGTTTTTTTATGAAAAACATTTTGTTTAATTTGTTTTGAAAACAGTGATGGTGTTATCAGCCTGATATTTTGTGTTATTTTTGCTTAAAAATGGTAGAAATTGGACAAAAATAGGCCTTAATTTTGACCGTATTTTATGCCAAGTTCAGACTGATTTTGATTTGGTACGATTCGGCTAATTGAAAGAAGTTTAAAAAAAATAAATTTCTTTAAAAATAGAGATTTTAAAGATTATAAGTTGTTAATACCAATAAACTCTTACAATGGTTTCCATGGCAACTTAATAATCAAAGATGACTAGTTTGACCATTTTTAGTGCTATAAATAGGCAGACCTCGTTTCCATGGCAACCGGAATATTTATTTCCAAAAAAGTGCTTTTTTTGTATTCAGGGCATTATACATACCATTTATAGAGAAAATCATAAAAAACAACAACATGCTGTTTCCAAAATATTTTGGTCCTTACAGAGAATTGATATTAAGTGACAATACTTAATGCAGAAAAAAGGGGGATGTACATAAAGTAATTAGCCGAATTGCAACGCTCAGTTTTAAAAGTTCAGCGAGCGGGGTTTCCGGACCATAACTTCGATATACAATTATTGACTTTTGATGAGGTGCACTCGTGACTATACAGACCTGGTCAGGTATTGGTTGACCGAGGCCGAAGCCGATGTTAATCAATGCCTGACCAGGCGATCGTTTTACAAAGATGTCGTTAGTCGCAAGTCCTAAGTCTTAACTTTCGTAACTTACGACTTTTCGTAGGACCATTTTACAAAAGAGGTCGTAAGCGTAAGTCGTAGGTCGCAAGTCGCAGGTTGGGTCGTAAGTCGTAAAGTAACTCTCCCGTGAATGAAGGACGTAATTGTCCACAAAGTCCGCGGGAAATAAAACGCATAGATTTCCTTCCGTTTTGTTTAATAAACTGAAGCTATATAAAAAGATACAATTAATGTAAATTTCCAGTGGATTTAAACGCGTAAAACAAGAATAATTATGTAATCTTTTTAGAGCTGAAACGAATATTTGAGTAGTTGTCAACGAATTTCGTAAGAAAATTGGTATTCAAACATTTTATACAGTGGCATTGCGTCTTTCATGCATGTACATGTAACGAATTTCACTTTATTTTTCAACGTACATCCACTAAGAAACACATATTCAGCTTTAGTCCTCATCCTTATACAATTAAATTTGAGCATCATCATGAAGCGACTCCCTCACTTTCCCCTAAATAAGAATTCATACGCGGATCCAGCATTTTTGGTCAGAGGGGTTCCACAATTTTGGGATGTCCACTCGCCATGTAGATATTTTTCGGCGCAAATCACGGGGAAGGATTGGGACGTGTGCACTAAGGATTGACTTGGGAGGGGTTGGGGAAACGTGTGCACTTAGGGTTCACTTGAGGGGGGTTGGGGCAATGAGTGTACTAAGGATTCACTTGGGAGAAATTGGGACAACGTGTGCACTAAGGATTCACTTGGGAGGGGTTGTATATCCCGTACAATTTTGTTAACTTTTCTTATGAAGAATCGGCGAACATAGCGATTATAAGAAATATATTATATAGAAATTAAGTTATCATTTGTCTTTATTTGATCCAGATGCAATATTTCATTTTATTTTCTTATAATGTATCGGCAAGCAGACCGAGCCGTGAAAATTGTAAATAAGAAAAAGGTGTTTACATTAAGTTTTGTCTGTATTTCAAGAGAATGAAAATTATGAGCAGAAAAGAAAGAGCAGATGTGTCATCTTCCAAATAATCTGAAATGCTATAATGATAAATTCTTGAAAAAGATGGAAGAGATGACATCATATGAAGTAAGGGGCTATTGAAAATATGAGATCCTGAGACCCATGACATTAAGAAATATTTAGTATAAAAAATTGAAAATACTTAAGGAATTTTACAGAAAAAATAATTTTGTATTTGTAAAGCGCGAGCGAAGCGCATTTTTTGGTTTTTGTTTTAAATGTTTTTTATGCATTTATTAGACCCCTTTTGGTTGGAAGTAGGCCAAAGTTCGATCCCCTCTCCGAAAATCTCAATGATGTGTGTTTCAGATCCCCTGTTCCCCCACAAGGGCTTAGCACCATAAAACCACTTAAGACAAAAATTCTGTCTTAAATCTAAGAATTTTCTCAAATCAACAAATTCTCAGAAAAAAGTACACCATAAAACAATTGAGACGACTTTTTTGTCTCAAAATTCTCAGAATTCTCGAAATTCTTAAGTACAGTTCAAACTAGACTTAAGTCTGATTTTAATTTAAAAATTCCAACATGGCCGCCATAGCAACAGAACAATACGTAGAAACGGAAGATAAAATAGACCATTTCACGTAAACAACCATCACTTGTGTGTTTATCTGCGCCGTTTTGACCATATGACGTCATACCGCGCTATGACGTAATATTTAAGAAATGAATCTTATATTTTTTCTGTTGATGCAGATGAGTTAAAGAAGATCCTGACGATAATCTCAACAGCACTCACAATAGAGCACTATGTTGAACATAGACGGACCTCTAGCAAGCTGCAGGTATCACCCGAAAAATTGGACAGAAAACTGCATCAATGCGCATAGCGTGGTTGTAGATTTATATCTTCGTTTTTCTGTTTTATTGTCTATGTCTTCGGCTTTAAGTTTGGCTTCGATTTTGAAAAGCAGGTCCACTAATTTGGTTTTCACTTGTTTTGGCTTCGATAGCCAAAGTGGTAACTTTTTTGCATGCCTACAATATAAATTGATGACCAACATATACATCTTAATTCATTTTACCGAATGTACTTTTAGAGAAAGGGTACCTACGATAAAACAATGAAAAAAGGTCGCAATCTTTTTGTAAAGTGATAATTTTCATTTATGTTAGAGATAATTTAGTGCAGAGATTTTCGGGTATTTAACCCTCATCAGTGATCCTAAATCTAAACAATGTAATATGCCAAAAAAGTATGAAAGTTACTATGTCGAAAAAGTGTACCGAAAGACGTAGCAGGATGGGTGGGATATGATGCTACAGGACCCACTTTTTAGATATTTCAAGAAATTTTGATAACAGAAATTTAGAATGCGTTGAAGAAACGATCAACCGAAATTGATCCAACTTGGCTACATGTGCCCTCGGGGAGTCCTGGTCCACCAGCAGTGACACTCACCAAGTGGTATAAATGTAAACGTCTTCAAATTGAATAGCATTATTTAAGAACAGATAAATTGGCAACGTGGACCAGACATGCACGTTTCGGGTATTTAACCCTCATCATAATACCCGGTATGCCAAAAAAGTATGAAAGTTACTATGTCGAAAAAGTGTACCGAAAGACGTAGCAGGATGGGTGGGATATGATGCTACAGGACCCACTTTTTAGAAATTTGAAGAAATTTTGATAACAGAAATTTAGAATGCGTTGAAGAAACGATCAACCGAAATTGATCGAACTTGGCTACATGTGCCCTCGGGGACTCCTGGTCCACCAGCAGTGACACTCACCAAGTGGTATAAATGTAAACGTCTTCAAATTGAATAGCATCATTTAAGAACAGATAAATTGGCAACGTGGACCAGACATGCACATTTCGGGTATTTAACCCTCATCAGTGATCCTAAATCTAAACAATGTCATATGCCAAAAATGTATGAAAGTTACTATGTCGAAAAAGTGTACCGAAAGACGTAGCATGATGGGTGGGATATGATGCTACAGGACCCACTTTTTAGAAATTTCAAGAAATTTTGATATCAGAAAATTTAGAATGCGTTGAAGAAACGATCAACCGCAATTGATCGAACTTGGCTACATGTGCCCTCGGGGACTCCTGGTCCACCAGCAGTGACACTCATCAAGTGGTATAAATGTAAACGTCTTCAAATTGAATAGCATCATTTGAGAACAGATAAATTGGCAACGTGGACCTGACATGCACGTTTCGGTATTTAACCCTCATCAGTGATCCTAAATCTAAACAATGTAATATGCCAAAAAAGTGTACCGAAAGACGTAGCAGGATGGGTGGGATATGATGCTACAGGACCCACTTTTTAGAAATTTGAAGAAATTTTGATAACAGAAATTTAGAATGCGTTGAAGAAACGATCAACCGAAATTGATCGAACTTGGCTACATGTGCCCTCGGGGACTCCTGGTCCACCAGCAGTGACACTCACCAAGTGGTATAAATGTAAACGTCTTCAAATTGAATAGCATCATTTAAGAACAGATAAATTGGCAACGTGGACCAGACATGCACATTTCGGGTATTTAACCCTCATCAGTGATCCTAAATCTAAACAATGTCATATGCCAAAAATGTATGAAAGTTACTATGTCGAAAAAGTGTACCGAAAGACGTAGCATGATGGGTGGGATATGATGCTACAGGACCCACTTTTTAGAAATTTCAAGAAATTTTGATATCAGAAAATTTAGAATGCGTTGAAGAAACGATCAACCGCAATTGATCGAACTTGGCTACATGTGCCCTCGGGGACTCCTGGTCCACCAGCAGTGACACTCATCAAGTGGTATAAATGTAAACGTCTTCAAATTGAATAGCATCATTTGAGAACAGATAAATTGGCAACGTGGACCTGACATGCACGTTTCGGTATTTAACCCTCATCAGTGATCCTAAATCTAAACAATGTAATATGCCAAAAAAGTGTACCGAAAGACGTAGCAGGATGGGTGGGATATGATGCTACAGGACCCACTTTTTAGAAATTTGAAGAAATTTTGATAACAGAAATTTAGAATGCGTTGAAGAAACGATCAACCGAAATTGATCGAACTTGGCTACATGTGCCCTCGGGGACTCCTGGTCCACCAGCAGTGACACTCACCAAGTGGTATAAATGTTATACCGTGGATATAATCCTAATGTAACCAGACGGACACTAGGCTTGGTACTTGACCAATCTACAGCCTTGTACAAGTGCATCCTTGAGACTTGCACTCTGACTGACTGTGACGACGGGACTCCATGACGGGCCCTGTCCAAACCTCTTTAGAGTGGACAGGGCCCCGACCACCTGTCCTCTCTGAATGTCAATCGGACTCCTCGGGTGATTACATACATGAGCTCGCTACAGCCGGCAGAGCACGGACTGTATTACGCATGCCCTCTTTTTATATCCATTTACATATTTATATGTGTCTCTGGGGCCTCTGTGTTTCGCGGTCTTGTTTGTGTGATGTCATCCTACAGTGAGGAGGTTGTTTTATACCACAATTCTGCGTTCTTCGAGGCCTCTGGCTAATTGGAGAAGTGAGAGGGTTCTGCGCACGTAATCCAGGATAATCACACCATTTGCTACTTGCGTGACAAATGGCCGTCCAAAGTCGGCACGGTTATCCATTGGTCTCGTCGGTTTATGTGTAGTGTTTTGTGTTCGATGTTTACATGTCGTGTGTCTCTTTTCCGTCTCGTGCTGTACTCGTCTTTTGTGTTTTTTGCATCGGGGTGTTTTGGTGTTTTGCTGTTGATGCTGCAGCGGGGTCTTGTTGGAGATCTCCTCCCTTCTTCAATGAATATGTTTGCCTGTCAGATGATTCATATTACTAGAACATCAATTTTAGCAAAGACATTTTAATAAATATGCGATTTGACAGGGTATTACCTTTATTGTCCATGAATGTCCTCGACTTCTATTATTATAGCTTGTTCCTGGTATTGCATAGCATCAGAATTAAGATAGAGTAAGCTTTCCCGCAACCCGTGAGCATGTCCTTTTTCTGATATTTGCAATATTAGATTTGAAAATTGTAAGAAATAGTCAACCTCAGAGCGAAAACAATGCAAACGCACCGAACCCGCGGTCCAACTCCACCGAACCCCCTTATGTTGGGTTGAACATTGTGACTTTGGGCCGATCCGACATTTTCTGAATACTTAAAGTTGTTATTTATCTCTTTCCTGTGCTTTTTATATGATAATGCTTTGAAATTCTATATTTCAGTTCTTTTCATAATTGCAATTACAACGCAAAAGATGGCGTTTTCCATGAATTCATTTGAAAAAAAAAACAACGAAATCTGTTAGATGCCCCTCCCCCCGATATAACTATGCGGTGTAATAATTTTTTCATCAAACTAATGACATTATGCTATGAATTTTACAGAAAGCAAAATAACGCTCATTTTCCAAATTTGCTTAGCGGCCATATTAGATTCCTTGAGCTTCAAATTCTTTCTATAGGAGCTACTGATAAATCGAGAATTCTCACAATTTCATCACACCAATCAAATTTGTCCACATTTAGGCAGAAACTCTACAACAATCTGAATTCATTAGTCCACATATTTGATGAATTTACGAAATTTTACTTCCGTCATTTATGAGGTGAAAAGTCGAGGCGATACCGCCCATACACGCAATGTTAAGAAAGTCCGAAACTTCTCACTAGCCGACCTTTAACTTTGTTTATCACTAAGAAATCAAGTGAGCTGTGTATTTGTCCACATCGTTTCGTATAGATTACGATATCAAATTCTGGATCTGGTAAAAGTTGCGTCATTTTTGGGTTGAAAATCGATATTTTTAGAAATAGGACAGCCATATTGATAAAATCACTTTATCGGCTTTGGCAGGATTAATATAATCTGGTATTTTTACAAACAGTAGGTAATATGATTTGAAAAATATTACCTAAGCTGAATTAGATAAGAAACAGTTGTAGTTACCTTGGTTACCGGGCGGCTCATTCTGCTGTTGGTATTTATTTAATTTTATGCATTTAAAATTTCTAAAATACAAATTCTCTGTACGGACCAAAATTACGCAATATGACATGTCGCCAATTTTGGAGATTTTGGCAGGGAAGGTGTATACGATGTACTGCGATGAACGTTAACTTCCTTTTTACAAATACAGTTTTCGTTGCCATGGAAACCATATTTGAATTTTCAAGTATATAGAGATTACTAATAATGAGGCATTTTCAGAAGGCTTGTTTCCATAGTAAGAGGTACATGTACCAGTACTGTATTCAACTGAAATTTCCTTATTGTTTTCCTTTTATATCTCATAGTTTAAATATTAAAAAAGAAATATGCTTGCACAACCTATTCTTTTTTGTCGATTTGCTCATAATGTAGATAGAAATCCGTTTTGAAGAGACTCTAGTTTAGACCGAAAAGCTCCTAATTTTTCAATTCTAAATGCAAAAATGTTGAAATATCTGCTGAACTGGAATTCCTATGTCAGTTATCTTTTACGTACAACACTCGAATTTTAAGAAAATTCCAAAAGATGAGGGGGACCTCTTTAAAATCTTATTCAAAAAGGAAAATGACTACCATGATGACATTCAGGTCAATTCTATTTTACAAAGAGGTCAAATTTAAGCTGTCTCTTATGTTCGGTATTTTGAAGCATTCTAAAAGAGTATTATTGATTTAAATATCACCTTGAAAAATGTCAAGGTCACAGGTCCCAATTTCAAGGTCACTGGGACTGCAGTGACCTACATTTGACAACATTCTGTGATTTTTCAAAAACGTGAAAGGTAGTTACTAAGAAATTATGTGTAATGAGATAAAAAGAACGCATACCTAGTTATGTGGGATATATCCCCTATCTATTAGTTCTACTGGTCAAAGGCCAGTCGAGCTTATGGGTTCGCCCTGTGTCCGGCCGTCTGTCTGTCTGCTTGTCCGTCCGTTAAACTTTTCTTGTGAGCGCGAATCCTCTGAATCTTTGAATAGAACAAAAGGAATTCTTTTTGCATTAAAATGGGCCTGTGGTCTAGTTGTGCGCCTGATATTTTGTTTGAGCCCCTGACCCCCTAGGTCTTGGGAAATGGGTGTGGTCATTTTCTCCTATACATGTATAACTCTGTGTAATCTTGTGAGCACCAATTCTCAGAAAGTATAATTGATAAAAAGATAATTGTTTTTGCTTTATTCTCAGTCTGTAGTCTAGATGTGCACCTGATATTTTGTTTGAGCCCCTGACCCCCAGGGCCTTGGAAAATGGGTGTGGTCATTTTCTTCAATATAACTCTATGTAATCTTGTGAGCACCAGTTCTCAGAAAGTATAATTGATAGAAAGATAATTGTTTTTGCTTTATTTTCAGTCTGTGATCTAGATGTGCACCTGCTATTTTGTTTAAGCCCCTGACCCCCAGGGGTCTTATATAACTCTATGTAATCTTGTGTGCACCAATTCTCAGAAAGTATAATTCATAGAAAGATAATTGTTTTTGCTTTATTCTCAGTCTAAGGTCTAGATGTGCACCTGATATTTTGTTCGAACCCCTAGCCCCAAGGGTCTTGGAAAATGGGTGTGGTTATTTCTCTTGTAGAACTCTGTAATCTTGTGAACACCAATTCTGAGGAAGTATAATTTATACAAAGATAATTCTTTTAGCATTATTCTCAGACTGTGGTGTAGTTGTGCACCTGATATTTTGTTCGAGCCCCTGACCACCAGGATCAAGGAAAAATGGGTTTGGTCATTTTCACCTATATAACTCTATGTTATCTTGGGAGCACCAATTCTCAGAAAGTATATTTGATAGAAAGATAATTATTTTTGCTTTATTCTCAGTCTGTGGTCTAGATGTAC
Organism: Pinctada imbricata; assembly: GCA_033119305.1. Classification (NCBI taxonomy): domain Eukaryota; kingdom Metazoa; phylum Mollusca; class Bivalvia; order Pterioida; family Pteriidae; genus Pinctada; species Pinctada imbricata. Next base: position 27,980,038 of record VSWD01000007.1, read on the forward strand.
GAATGATATTTTGTTTGATTCCCTGACCCCCTCCCCCTCTTTGAAAATGAGTGTGGTCGTTTTCTCCTATATAACTCTATGCAATCTTGTGAGCAACAATTCTCAGAAAGTATAATTGGTAGATAGATAATCGCTTTTGCTTTATTCTCAGTCTCTGGTCTAGATAAGCCCCTGAAATTTTGTTTGAGCCTCTGACCCCAGGGTCTTGGAAAATGGGTGTGGTCATTTTCTCCTATATAACTCTATGTAATCTTGTGAGCACCAATTCTCAGAAAGTATAATTGGTAGATTGATAATTGTTTTTTCTTTATTCTCAGTCTGTGGTTAAGATGAGCTCCTGATATTTTGTTTGAGCCCCTGACCACCAGGGTCTTGGAAAAAGGGTGTGTTCATTTTCTCCCATATAACTCTATGTAATCTTGTGAGCACCAATTCTCAGAAAGTATAATTGATAGAAAGATTATTGTTTTTGCTTTATTCTCAGTCTGTGGTCTAGATGTGCACCTGATATTTTGTTTGAGCCCCTGACCCCCAAGATTTTGGGAAAAGGGTGTGGTCATTTTCTCTTATATAACTCTATATTATGTTATCTTGTGAGCACAAATTCTCAGAAAGTATAATTGACAGAAAGATTATTGTTATGACATTATTCTCAGTCTGTGGTCTAGATGTTTACCTTTTATTGTTTGAACCCTGACCCCCCCAGGTTCATGGAAAACGGGTGTGATAATTTTGTTCTATGCATGTATAACTCTATAATGTAATCATATGAACACCAATTCTCTGAAAGTTTAATTGATAGAGAGTCTTTTTCCATTATATTAATCATTCTCTGGTCTTGTATTTTGTTTGAGCCCCTGATCTCAGGGTCTTGGAAAGTGAGTGTGGCACGTAGATTAATTGAAGTAAACAACCAGGAGAGCTTCAGTCTCATCAGAGACTTCTGGTTGAGAAAGTTGTAAAAAAATCAAAATCAATGGAATCCTCGGTACGTAGCTGGTATTTAAGGTCAGGGTGGCGACTTTTTAGAGAGGTACAAGAAAGATGAATATATATATATCCACATGTAGAGGAGCATCTCTTCGAACTATTCAGAACAAAAAAATCAAAATTTGCTCGTCTGGTTTTTTTTTTTTAGTTTTTGTTTTTGTTTTTGTTTTTGTTTTTTTTTTTTACTATAAATGTCCATTTTGGCCTATTTAACATTTTCGTCTTCTTAGAGAGTATTACATCATACTTTATATACCTCTGCCATAGCATAACATAACCCGAGAAAACAGAATTTGTGAAAAATGCAATCTAAATGAAATAGGGGATGAATTTCACTATATTTTGAATTGTACATCATAAGGACAGGAAAGAAGATTAGCTTTATTGCCTATGCATATCAGACATACGCAGCTACCTTAAGGTGCTCCACGCAATGATGTTAGAGAAAATTCCGCGAAAACATTGTGTGACGTTATAAATGACGTCACATCAGTTATCGTATGTTAGGGATATTTCAAGGGATAAATTGTACTGGATCGATTTTCAATATTATTGAGCTTTCGTCCTATTCCTTACATCAACTCTAAATGTTCCTAGTATCTTATTTAGGAGAAGTAATGAAAGAATGCGTGTTTTTCCACAGTTTTGCACATCGGGTCATTGTAGGTCAAGCATGCGCAGTCTGAGTTCAGGGTTAAAGGAAAGCTTTGGATGAGAAACCGCTTTTAATTCACAGAGGAATCGCTGATTTTCAATTAGTAAATCAATATAAGGAAATTGATAATGGTATCCTCATAAAGGAGCACAATTTTTATTTCGATTATTTGTTAGATATTGTCCATATTTAGCAATTTAATGGAGTTTTACTGATTTACCGGCTTTAAGATAATTATTTCTTATTCATTTTTATATTCATTTAGTTGTTGTTGCTGCCGGGGTTTGTGGGGGGGGGGGGGGGGCGAGGGGGCCAGCTCATGCACATTAATACAGTTTATTCTCAAGCATTATTTTTAAAAATATATATAATATATATCATTACGAATACGGTGCTAAAATGTGTCAATAAATGGCTATACGGCGGGCACTGTATTCATAGCCGGTACAACAGAACAATATCGAGACTTCAGATACGGTCAACTTGTACTAGACTCAATCTAAGAAGAAATAAAAATAGTAATAAAACAAGTTGTAATCAGCAAGAGATCGGGCGGGTTATAATAAGACTAAAACATGATTAGCCTAGCCGGGAAAGACCTCTCTCTCTCTCTCTCTCTCTTACGCGTTGAAACTCACTTGTGGGGAATCGGGTGTTTTTATCACATTGTGGGGAAAGTGCTTTCTAGTAATAAAAACAGTGATTTTTCGTTTTTTCCTGGTAGAAGTTAGGGTGATTTTGAATGTCACTCATTTACTTTTTTGAGTTGAGGCTTAATATTTGAAAGAAAGGCATCTCAATATTGTGGGGAAAGAAAATTATCTCTTTTAGTTACGGGGAATATTTCGGAACCCCTCTAATTTGACGTATGCTACTTCCGCCGACTTATGAGGAAAATGTATCACTGGAGGGAAAAGGGGGTCTAAATATCGTGATTTGTAGACATGCGCTCATTTATTATTAGTTTTTATTCATTTATTATTTTGATTGAGACGATATCTCTTAAATAGAACTGATTTTCTAAATTAGGAATGACATATCTCTGTCATTGAAATTTGTGGGGAATGTCTTCGAATGCCGCCACTCACCATTTGACGTAACTTCCGCCAACTTACGAGGAAACTTTATCACTGAATATTCGAGAGAAAAGGGTGGGGGGGGGGGGGGGGGGTTAAGACAAAGTGATGCAACGATGCTGTTTAAAGGACATCTGAAAATTGAAAAAAATGTGAAGTTTGAGTATTTGTTCAAGACGATCACAATTTCCCTGGTTAATAGAACTGATTTTAAAATTAGGAAAGATATATCTCTCTCATTGAAATTTGTGGGGAATGTCATCTATCATCCGCCAACTTATGAGGAATTTTTATCACTGAATTGGAAAGGGAGGGGGGAGGGGGTTAGAAATATACAATGATGCTGTTTAGAGGACTTCTGAAAATTGAAAAATGTGAAGTTTGAGTATTTGTTCAAGACGATCACAATTTCCCTGGTTAATAGAACTGATTTTGAGAATTAGGAAAGATACAATGTATATCGATCTTTCTCATTGAAATTTGTGGGGAATGTCATCTATCATCCGCCAACTTATGAGGAATTTTTATCACTGAATTGGAAAGGGGGGGGGGTTAGAAATATACAATGATGCTGTTTAAAGGACTTCTGTAAATTGAAAAATGTGAAGTTTTAGTATTTGTTCAAAACGATAACAATTTCTTTGGTTAAAAGAACTGACTTAGAAAATTAGGAAAGATGTATCTCTATCATTGAAATTTGTGAATTAGAAAGGGGGGGGGGGGTTAGAAATATACAATATTTAATACTGATACTGATACTTTTACAATAATGCACTAGATGGTTAGTAAACACCATTTTTTTTTCAAGCATTGTGACAAAAGCTGTACATAGACAACCACAACATGTATATCAGATCTCGGCCATGAACATGACTACTTTCGTACCATCGTGCCATCACCAGCGATGTCACGATGGCGATGTTACGATGTTACGATGGCAATGTTAAGAAGCTACGATGTTACGATGGCGAAGTTTCTATGCAACGATGGCGAAGACACGATGTTACGATGGCGAAGATACGATGTTCACTTCGTGACATCGTATCATCGCCATCGTAATATCGTGTCATCGCCACCATAACATAATGTCATCGCCATCATAACATCATGTCATCGAAATCGTAGGATCGTGTTATTGCCAACTAATCGCTATCGTGACTTCGTTTCATTTTACGCATACGCGGTGGATTATTTTTCAAAGGTCCAGAGAGTGTAAAATTAAGGCCAAGATATATATATATATAATGAGACATTATGTACCACTTCATTTTTTAATATGATAATTCATCATTTGTTATGTTTCCACTTTTATTAAAATATCAATACGTATGTACATGTAATTGTCTTTATAAGTTTTCTAGAGTGTTTTCTTATGAAATGAGTACAAAATGGACCATGAAAAGAGGGAGTAAAGCTATAGATAGATAGACATATGCAGACAGATACACAGACAGACACTAGTAAAGACACAGACAGTCACATATAGACACAAAGATAGGCACGTAAATAAAGGTACACCTAGACAGACATATGAAGAAAGGGAAATAAAGACAGACAAACTCAAAGACAAACAGGTAAGCACATACAGATAAATAGTCTGACAGATACACTGCGACAGACAGACAGAAAAGCACAAAGATAGACAAACACAAAGACGAAAAAAGACAAAGACAAACAGATAAATAGACATTCACAAAGACAGACACAGAGTTAGAAACATACACACATACATAGAATCTCACAGACAGACAGACCGACAGACAGGCAGACAGACAGACAGACTCACACATTGACATAAGAAAGATAAATACACATGACTATAATTTTTAAAATCACATCCATTTCCACACCATTTCAGAACAATTTCAATTGACATAAGGAGTGTTAAACGACATATAAAAAGAAAAAATACAGACTGAATCCAACATACATCCTTTCAAATATACAGACACGCAAAAAGATAAATATATGCAGAAAGATCCAGGTAGAAATACTTACAGATACACACACAGACAGACATATACAGAACGATATCCAGACAGAAAGGCAAACAGACACAAAGAAAGATATACAGAGAGACTCATCCACAGGAAGAAAGGAAAGGACAGACATAAAGTCAGATACGAACAGATGGTCAAACAGACAGGTAGACAGACAGATAATATTAGGCAAACGGAGTGAGCATTTAGAAATTGAAAATCTATATTGAACGCAAAATAATAAAAAAAGATAAATTCAAACCAATAACGGCGGGGGAGGGGGATCTGCTATGGGGGAAAGACTACTATATATAGCAGTTTTTCCGCCATGGGGGAAAATCTGCTATATAGCAGTTTTTCCAAGGGGGCGGGGGAAAGCTGCTATGGGGAAAACTACTTTATAACACAGGCATTTGTAAGATAAGAAAATACTGCAGTGTACTATGATCTTGTTTGGAAAGGAATCATTCATTGTATAAAATAAATAAAATGAATAAATCTGGCGACAGGGGTATAGCCAGGCATATGTTTGTACGTAAAACCGTCCTCATCGTTTTCGCAAATAGAGAAAGTGTCCTCCTCGGCAATGCTAAAAGAAGTACTTTTGGCCATTATGACATGTTTTTAAAGCAAACTACTGTCAGTTAAAGTTCAGAAAACACCGATTTGAATACATTATATTTCAAAATTTTCGTAGGTTTATACAATGTACATTCAAATTTGCACACACTGATCGCTATCAAATTGCGTGCTTTCAGTTGAGATATTGAGGGTATTCAATATCTGTATGTGGACGTACATGTATGTCTGGCGAAAAGCGACAGCATTTCATGCGCATATCGATTTTTTCCCCCTCATCTTTGAACAGTCTAATTTCAGTAGATAATGCTCCTCAGAAGCCATTTTTTTCCTTCATTTGTAGCTCTACTGGTCAAAGACCAGTCGAGCTTATGCGATCGCCCTGTGTCCGGCGTCCGGTCGTCTGTCTGTCTGTCTGTCCGTCCGTTAAACTTTTCTTGTGAGCGCGAATCCTCTGAATCTGTGAATAGTACAAAATAAATTCTTTTTGCATTATAATGGGCCTGTGGTTTAGTTGTGCACCTGATATTTTGTTTTAGCCCCTGACCCCCAGGGTCTTGGAAAATGGGTGTGGTCAGTTTCTCTTATATATAATTCTACGTAATCTTGTGAGCACCAATTTTCAGAAAGTATAATTGATAGAAAGATAATGGTTTATGCTTTATTCTCAGTCTGTGGTCTAGATGTGCACCAGATATTTTGTTTGAGCCCCTGACCCCCAGGGTCTTGGAAAATGGGTGTGGTCATTTTCTCCAATATAAATCTATGTTATCTTGTGAGCACCAATTCTCAGAAAGTATAATTGATAGAAAGATAATTGTTTGTGCATTATTCTCAGTCTGTGATCTAGATGTGCACCTGATATTTTATATGAGCCCCTGACCCCCCAGGGTCTTGGAAATTGGAAAATGGGTGTGGTCATTTTCTCCTATATAACTCTATGTAATCTTGGGAGCACAAATTCTCAGAAAGTATATTGATAGAAATACAAATTGTTTTTGTCTTATTCACAGTCAGTGGTCTTGATGTGCACCTGATATTTTGTTTGAGCCCCTGCCCCCAGGGTCTTAGAAAATGGGAGTGGTCATTTTCTCCTATATATCTCTCTGTAACCTTGTGGTCTAGATGTGCATCTTTTATTGTTTGAACCCCTGACCCTCAGGTTCATGGAGAATGGGTGTGTTAATTTTCGTCTATGCATGTAACTCTATCATGTAATCTTGTGAAGGTCACGAGATGCAATTCTGAGGTCACGTGGTTCCTGCGATCACTTTAGCCGAGCTCGCTTCGCGAAACTCACCTAAAAAATGAATGATAGAGATTTAATAATTTTGCTTTATAATCAGTTTATGATGTTGTTGTGCACATGATATTTTGTTTGAGCACCGGATCCTCAGGGTCTTGGAAAAGGGGTGTGGTAATTTTCATCTATTTAAGTCTATGTAATCTTGTGAAAACTCATTTTCAGAAAGTATAAATTGATAGAGAGTTAATCCATTTTGTATAATACATGTACTAGGTTTGTGGTCTAGTTGATCATCTGATATTTTGTTTAAGCCCCGTGCTACTTGGGGTATCAGAAAAATTCTGTTATGTTAATCTTATCTTTGGAGCACACATTCTTAGATAGTATAATTGATAGAGCGTTAATTCTTTTTGTAGTATAGTAAGTCTGTGATCTAGTTGTTTATATGATATTTTGTTTGAGCACCTGATCCCCAGGGTCTTGGAAAAAGAGTGTGCCACCAAGATAAATTTTACCAAACAACCAGGAGAGCTTCAGTCTCGTCAGAGATTTCTAGTTTTCTTTTCGTTACGCTTCTTTTCTGGAAAAAAATTCTGGACAATCTTATATTTTACACCTTGTTAGAGCGCAAATAGGGGGTTTCGGCTAGGGGCTGTCACGGTGCAGCCTTCAGTCGATTGTGTTCGGTTCAGGAAAATGAACCGCGGTTCTCGTTTTTTCGGTTCGGTTTGAGTTTGTGTTGTTTAATTCCATAAAAGAGTGAAATAATTGTAAGAATAACAAATCAACAAATAATTCTTTTTTTCATTTTTCTGCTTTGAAAGCATTTTTCTTCGAGATTTTATCAACAGTCAACAAAGTAACCAAACTAAGACTTCTTAAACTCCATCCGTCAAACAAACACGTGCACGTTTACAATCAAAATGTGAAACAACCCATTTCATTGGGTGAAATACGATAGAGTACCCAATCACAGTCTGTGTATCATTCATAATTGATTGATTACTGATTACTAGATATAACCAAAAAAAAAACGAGCCGAAATCCACAAGGTCTTATAAACAGATAAGTCCTTGGAAATCCATAAAGTAGGATCCGATTCGAACTGACAAGCTTGAACCGCGGTTAACCGAATTTTTGGTTAACCGTGACAGTCCTAGTTTCACCGTGACAGTCCTGGTTTCGGCTATGTGTCAACAGGGGTTTCGGTTCCGAAGCGTGGAATAGATAACAATTGTAAGTAGGAATGAAGTTTTCTTAATTTCTTTACTTTTTACAAGGATTAAGTATAGTGTACAGAAGGAGAGGATTATATTTTGACCTATTGATGACGTTGAAACCGTTCAAATAGTCTCAGATACGTCGAACACCCCGGTACAGTATCGGCGACTGAAAAATTTGGCCGTGTATAATACACATAACTAAAAAAATCTTATTACAATGCATTTCTGTTCATTTTTCTTGTATTACAAAGACCATATTATACAATAATTCACCTTAAATGCTTTTGATGTTGAAATTGTAACAAGAAACTCTATGTGTAACATGGGGTTTCGGTATCATGTGTGACATGGGGTTTCGATTCGAAAGAAAAAATGCATCATAAATTTAGATAAATCTCGATTACATATAAATGTAGTGTCGTATCTGGACCCCAACCTCGCCTCTAAGACGATAGAAATTTGTTCTGGGGTGAATAGAGAGAAAGCACCATTCTTTCTCTCTGTTCTCTTCAGCACAGAGAGGCCCATCAGTACGGCAATGTCACCACAAGGACAATTGCAACATAATACCCTTACAAATGACTCTATATAGAAGATTTTACGATGGCAATGACGCGACGGCGATGACACGATATTACGATGGCGATGACACGATGTTGCGATGGTGATTTCACGATGACGATGGCACGATGCTACGATGGCGGTGACAAGATGTTACGATGGCAATGACACGATGTTACAATGGCGATGACACAATGTGGCGATGGCGATGACAAGATGTTACGATGATGATGACATGATGTTATGAAGGCAATGACACGATTGCAAGGACACGATGCTACGATGGCGATGACACGATGTGACGATGGCGATTACACGATGTTACGATAGCGATTACACGATGTTACGATAGCGATTACACGATGGCGATGATAAGATGTCACGATGGTAAGGACACGATGTGAACATCGTATCTTCGTCATCGTGGCATCATATCTTCGCCATCGTGGCATCGTAACCTCGCCATCATAGCATCGCCATCGTGACATTGCCGGCGATGTCATGATGACACGAAGCGGTCCAAACACGATTCCATAATGTCCTCTACCAAGTTTGTGCTTTTCGACCCGATCGGAAATCAAAGATCGCTGCTCTTAGCTCAATTTTTACGTCATATGAGCGATAAGGCCCCTTTGGGTCTCTTGTAGTGTTGGAGCGGTTGGGAAGAGAAGGGAGAGGGGTTAAATAATTTTAAAACAACGCGACCCTTTGGTTTCGCTTGATTACTTCTCCCAAAATGCATACAAGAGCATAATGTGTCTCACAATCTATAAATATATGTATGTATATACCATATTTATCATTTATTTCAACACCAAACGAACCCAACATTAGGGTATCTGATCGTTGAATGTATGTTCTTAACATAACCGAAATGGTCAGGGTGGACTATTACAGTATTGCGTATATTCGCAATAACATTGCAGTATATTCGCAATAACATTGCGTATTTTCGCGAAAGTACTGCGACTATACGCGATCCTATTGCGAATATACGCCATTCTAGTGCGAATATACAATGGTGTCGCAATGTTTCTGCGAATATATGCAATACAATTGCGAATATACGTAAAACTATCGCGAATATGCGAATGTACGCAATGTTATTGTGAATATAAGCAATGCTATTGCGAATACACATACATCGACTAGTAAAAGACATCTTTTCGACAAACGAAGACTTCAGTACGAGAAGATAAGAGATCAGTACGAGTTTAAATTCTTACGAATTTATACGAGATGTGACGGCATACATACGAGATTGGCTCGAGCTGAGTACGAGAAATGTACGTGCTGAAACATTTTAACAGGATTGATATTGCCATTATGATAGCATTCGACCGTCCACAAGATTTTTCTTCCTTTAAAAATTTGGTTGTTTTGCGTGTATTGACTCTTCATTTTCTTCCCCAGAACTGCTGAACAATTTGAATGCCGGAATTAGTCTGTACAAGGTACAAGATTATGCACATACCAGTAACAAGATACACAGATTTATACAAGATTTCTTCATTTTATACTTATTTTAAGCTTCATTCGAGGATAAATTCTGGATGATGCAAATTATGTTGAAAAGTATCTTAATATGATATCTAAATATCCGAGAAGTGTTCATATTCAAGATTGTTCTATATCTAATAGCCCTTTTGACATTTGGATTATGTACATGCTAAATTTGATTTTTATTACTATTTATCGTTTTTTTCTGGCTGAAAATTACAAGTAAAATAAGTACAAAATGTTCTAAAAAGTATTGAAGGTCCTACATGTACACCAATTGGAACTATTCTGCAAGGGGGGGGGGGGCATTTTCTTCAATAAAACCAGAACAGGAAGTGTGTCTTAAGTATCTTTAACGATCTGTTTTAGATACTTTCCAGCTTAAAAACGCTTACAAATAATTGATGTTTTGAATTTCTTGCATGAAATGTCACCAGATCTGACAGGGAGTATGTACTCACTGTCTTAGACTAAATTATACTAAAATAAATATTCCATTATAGACGAAAGACGGAACTTTTTCTTTCTTTTTTAATTTATTAATTATGACAAATAGATGTAAGTTACAGTATATAAACAAACTAACAATGATTGACTGATTTTTTTCCTTCTTTTTATTTATATATCTATTATTATTTTTATTATTTTTTTTTTTTTTGAGTTCGCATGGACCCTTGAATATGTCAGCCCATTAGGGCCCCTGTTTCTTTTTTCTTTCTTTTTCTTTTTTCTTTTAGTTGATATACTATGAAAATGAAAGCATTAATGTAAGAGGGAGTGAGGAAATCATGGGAATGGCTTTAAGGGAGCAACCATTAGATTTTTATGGGGGGGGGGGGGGGGGGGCAGGAAGACTTCGCAAAAAAAAACTTCCGGATCGAAATTTTAGGGGGAAAAAATTCCGTATCATGAAATTGCTCCTCCCCCCTCTCTTCCGACCTTTCCACTGCCCAGTAAACACTTTTTTATGTATCATTAACTAAGTATAAAAAAATGGAACAAACTTTATGCAATTTTGAGTGAATAAATCAAATTCAAAAGTCATTAGTACCAAATACATGTAGCCTGTCTCCGTTGAGTATCATTTAAGTAGATTATAGGCATCATATGCCATTCAAGAAATTAAAATGAAGTGATCTGCTGGCAAGAGATGAACTCATTCTGTGTTTGATGTTTAATATGGCCGAAAAATCACGCTGAATTATTTAAACGTTAGAGTAACTTTCAACATTGGAAAATTACAAAAAAAAAAAAAAAAAAATATCCGGCCCGAAGGGCGGGCGAAAACAAATTTCCGGCTCTTAAAATGGCCGAAAATAAATTTCCGGCTGGCAAAAGTCTTCCCCCCCCCCAAAAAAAAAAAATCAAATGGTTGCTCCCTAAGCTCCCTTCACGCTTTCATGGATCGGGCCACGGATAGCTACGGATCGAGAAAAAAAATTGCATCCGTAGCTATCCGTACTAATCGGTATCTCGAACCGGCACAAGTCGTTGCTATCCTTGCCAATCCGTACCTATCCGGGATGAGACAGAAAATTTTTGAAGATGTTCAAAAATTTCTACGACTACAGCTACGGATAAATTTGTCGTAGCGGAGTCGTAAGGGAGTCTTAGCAACCCGAAGTGGAGTCGTAGCTATCCGAAGGGGAGTCGTAGCACTCCGTATCGCATCCGTAGCAATCTGGGATCATTGTTGTGATAAAAATAGCCATACGACTCTCCTACGGATTGCTACGACTAGCCTACGGATTGCTACGACTCTCCTACGGATTGCTATGCATAACAACGGATTCGAAAATGAGAGGCTATGGATAGCTGAGGATTGTGTCTTAAATTAACTTCAAATCTACCAGTATTCTGTGCGTTTTTCGGTCAATATACGAGTAAATACTCCAACTATTCAATGCCAGGTAATGATATAAAGACATGTATAAAACCTCAATACTGTTGTAAAACAAGTGAGAGTGTCTCAACTTGAAAATATTGGGTGTTTTAGTAAATAATAATTGTTTAAAAACACATAGGAAATTCAAGCCAGTCCTATCAATACGTACTGAAGTCATAGCTATCCCTGTGCGAACCGTGGCTATCCGTCGTGGTAATCCTTAGCAATCCGTACCTATCCGTACGCGTATCTTAGCAATCCGTACTCGTATCGTAGCAATGCGTAGTAATGTCGGGACGATATCCGTAGCTATCCTTAGCTATCCGTACTCGATTCGTATCACCCCGTGGCAATCCGTACTGGAGTCGTAGGTTCATGGTTCATCGAACATTTTGCGTCCCGACTCGCCATGGATACATCTTTTTTTTTTTAGTCGTAGCTCGATCCATGGAAGTTTGAGGGGGGCTTTATAAGTACTCAAATCGGTAGAGCTCGCGAAAATGTTGCGAAAGTGTCGAGCAGAAGTCGTATAAAGTCGTGTAGATGTCGAAGAGGAGTCGTTACAACTCGCATAGAGTGTGCACATGCGTCAGTAGACGTTGGTCAAGCTTTTTTGAGTTGAAAGAAAATTTGTGAAAATATGCATTAAACTCGTACGAATGACCCTCACTTATTTCTAGATTTTTCATTTTCCTTCCTTTTCTTTCTATCTATTTACTTGTTTTAAATTTGATAATGTTAAATGACCATGTCGTAATGTTATAAAATGAAAGGGAAAGAGTTATAACTAAGCTTTACAGCTTTATCTCCATCCTTATTTTAATGACTGTTATATCATTGTTGCTTCATTATATGTAGAAATAAATATTGTTTAAACTAACTCGCATGATGTAATGTATACATCGTACTCATGTACAAACCCGTATATAAACTCAGCGCCTCTCGCAAGAGTTTGATTAAGGTCAGGGTGGCGACTTTTAATGGAAATGGGGTATAAGAAAGATGGATAGATTTATATGTAGAGGAACATCACCTCGAATTATTCTGACCAAAAACTCAATATTTGCCGGTCTCGATTTTTGGCTATAAACGTCCATTTTGGCCTATTTTAACATTTTTTGTGATTTTTGAGAATACCACATCATAACTTTACATACCTCTGAAATGCATGAAATTTCAAATATTCATATATATGTCCTTATTTTTCAAGATTCTTATAGCGTGTGGATGAATTTAAGGCTATTTTGAGAAATTATGATAAAATAATCAGTTCTAAGGAGAGTAGTTTCTTATAACAACTATGTTGCTTGTTGCCATGGTACGGAAGCCCGTAGGTGACAAGTATGAATTATAATTTATCTGGCGGCCGCCACTTATTTATCTGGCGGCCGCCAGTTAATTTATCTGGCGGCCGCCAAATAAATTAAGTTGCGGCCGCCAGATAAATTAAGTGGCGGCCGCCAGATAATTTAAGTGGCGGTCATCACATAATTTACAATAAATCAGATGAAATGTAACAAAAGATTTATCTGGCGGCCGCCAGATAATTATGTGGCGGCCGCCAGATATATTAAGAGGCGGCCTCCATATAATTATCTGGCGGCCGCCACTTAATATATCTGGTGGCCGCCTCTTAATTTATCTGACGGCCGCCACAAAATTATGTGGCGGCCGCCACTTAATTAAGTGGCGGCCGCCAGATAAATAAGTGGCAGCCGCCATATAAATTAAGTGGCGGCCGCCAGATAAATTAAGTGGCGGCCGCCAGATAATTATGTGGCGGCCGCCAGATAATTATGTGGCGGCCGCCAGATAATTAAGTGGCGGCCGCCAGATAATTATGTGGCGGCCGCCAGATTAATTATCTGGCGGCCGCCAGATAAATTTTAATTCATACCTGTCACCTACGGGGTTCCGTTCCATGGCAACAACTCGTTATTTTTATTAATAGCTAGAAGATCGCCGGCTACACAATTTTATTTCTACATGTATATCTATGATATTGCTTTGTCCTAAAGCAGTCAAAACAATATAAAAGGTAGAGGAAAGGTTTATAGTCTCGTTCGCCTAAGCCTCACGCGACTTCCACAATTACCTCCCTGGCGAGACCTGTACAATCCAGTGCAATCTTAACTCCCTTAGGAGTATACAAGCAGAGCTGCCGTTAAGGCGCTTATGCTTTTCATTCACATTACAAGCTCGTCTCATGTGCCGGGTACCCAGTTTACTCCTGGGTGGAGAGAGTGCAACGTAGTGTAAAGCAACTTGCCCAAGGTTACAATGGTTTTGCAGAGATCGGCGACGGTGAGATTCGAACCCACGACCTATGGATTCATAGTCCACCGCGCTAACCACTACGCTACCAGCATTAATATGTACCCGAATTAGTTTTTGAACAAAATGACTGTTTCTATAAAAAGCACACTAATTTATGCAAAAAATCAACATTTTGACCCAAACACACAGAGTTTAACTCGTAGTTTGAATTTCTAATTATCTCACTTTCAAAGAGTATAATGGATGGTAAATAATCTGATGTTTGAATTTTTGGTTGCAGAACTCGTGCGAAAATGACAATTTTTTCCTATTTTCGGTGATTTTTCATTGAAAAATATGCATTTTCCCCAAAATATCCATTCAGCAATGAAAGTTTCAAGGAGTATTATTTTTTAGCTCACCTCGACGAAGTTGAGTGAGCTTATGCTATATCCCCCTCCCCGCGTCCGCGTCCGTGTCCGTGTCCGCGTCCCCGTCCGCGTCCGGTTAAGAAGTTTGGGGTAGCTCAATATTTGGCAAAGTACTGATGCTACAGTAACCAAACTTGCACAAGTGATTCATCTTTGGATGCTGAGGTGAACCCATGCATCGGATGCTGCATCTGACCTACATTTTCCGCTTGAGTGACTTGGTTAAGAAGTTTAAGGTAGCTCAGAGTGGCTTGGATAAGAAGTTTGGGGTAGCTCAGTATCTGACAAAGCACTTATGCTACAGTAACCAAACTTGCACCAGTGATTCATCTTTGGATGCCGAGATGGACCCATGCATCGGATGCAGCATCTGACTTACTTTTTCCACTTGAGTGACTTGGTTAAGAAGTTTGGGGTAGCGCAGTATCTGACAAAGTACGTATGCTACAGTAACCAAACTTGCACAAGTGATTCATCTTTAGATGCCAAGATGGACCCATGCATCGGATGCAGCATCTGACCTACTTTTTCCACTTGAGTGATTTTGCTTTTAAAAGCCAATATTGAGCAAAGTATAAGTGCTACATGTTCCAAACTTGCATATTGGATGTATCTTTGATCAAACTTTCATAAAATGACCTTGAACTACTTTTTCTGCTTGAGTGATTTTGTCTTTAAAAGCCAATATTGAGCAAAGTATAAGTGCTACATGTTCCAAACTTGCATATTGGATGTATCTTTGATCAAACTTTCATAAAATGACCTTGACCTACTTTTTTTCTGCTTGAGTGATTTTGGATTTAAAAGCCAATATTGAGCAAAGTATAAGTGCTACATGTACCAAACTTGCATATTGGATGTATCTTTGATCAAACTTTCAAAAACTGACCTTGATTTACTTTTGCCGCTTGAGTGAATTTGCCTTTAAAAGCCAATATTGAGCAAAGTATAAGTGCTACATGTTCCAAACTTGCATATTGGATGTATCTTTGATCAAACTTTCATAAAATGACCTTGAACTACTTTTTCTGCTTGAGTGATTTTGTCTTTAAAGGCCAATAATGAGCAAAGTTTAAGTGCCACATGTACCAAACCTGCATATTGGATGTATCTTTGATCAAACTTTCATAAAATGACTTTTTCCACTTAAATGATTTTGCCTTTAAAAGCCAATACATGTACTAAGAAATATGATTGAATTGAATTTGGCTGCCACGAGGTGAGCTTCGTAATCTGTGATTACCTATGTTTTCTAAAATGATGTTACAAATTGAGCTTATACCATGTTTCGTTTATGTCGGTTTCAAACATCTTGTGATTTGAAAATAGTTATCTCCCTGTAGTCGCAACCCTAACCTTAATACTGTTGCCTAACGTCCCGTTACAGACCAATTCCAAGTTTTCTTACGGTATGTTACGTCCTGTCACGTTTTGTTGCGTTCACCACGTTTTAAGTCGGTCTTTGAAAGTAGGCCATCTGCGCCTCGACTGCCGTGGCAGATGTTTTGACAATTTAAACATTTCCCCTGACAATCACGGCTAGTTACGTTTGTCGAATCCCGTTCCCCTACGTTGTCTCATGGTCACCACGTTTCGTCCACGTTGGCTTGAAACGTGGCTGCCGTGACCGCCGGAAACACAGTGTGATAATTGTGATAGCATCAAATTGTATGGTCCAATCGGCACAAAATTCAGGGAAAACTAGAACTGCACTACAGCGGATGAATTATACCCTCGCGGGGCTTTTTTTTTTTATATAAATGGGACAATTTATAATGCAATGTGAAAAGCCTACCATTTATAGTACTAGTATGCAACAAATCTGCTTTCAAATCTTCTGAACTTAAACTGGTACATAAGTGAAAAGTCAAGGTCAAGGTCACAAGTCATGATACCAAACTGTAGTACTCTTTGTGATGAACCTTTGTATGAAAAATGAAAGACCTACCATTAATAGTATGAAAGAAACCTGCTTTCAAAATTTCTAAACATGTCCTAATTTGAACATAAGCCCAAAGTCAAGGTAAAGGTCACAAGGTCAAAAGTCATGACACCAAACTCTAGCACTCTTTGTGGAGAATTGGTATGTGAAATATGAAAGGCCTACCATTTATAGTATAAAAAGAAATCTGCTTTCAAAGCATCTTAACATAAAATGTTGTACAGGGTGAAGGTCAAGGTCACAGGGTTAAAAAGCATGGTACCAAAATGTAGTACTCTTTATGGTGAATGTGTATAAGAAATATGAAAGGACTACCATTAATAGTGTAAAAGAAATCTGCTTTCAAAACATCTTAGCATTAATTGTTGAATAAGGTGAAGGTTACATGGTCAAAATTCATGGTACTAAAATGTAATACTCTTTATGGTGAATGTGTGTATGAAATATGAAAGGCCTACATTAAAAGATCTTCACATCTATTTTTTCTATTACATGTATTGCCAATTGTGACCTTGGCCTCGTCTTGCCTTCTAACCATAGACAACTAATACGCGAAGTTTGATGAAGATTGGAAGTAATTTACTGTGATGTCCTAGAGTTTTTTTTGATTACAAATAGTGACATGAAATTGACTTTGACCTTTAAAATCAATGATAGATGTTGTCTTCTCACACAATGTTTGATGAATACTGGAGGTAACTGGTGACCTTTACTAGAGTATTCACAATGATTTCCAATTACAAATGTATCACCAATTCTGACCTTGACCTTATATCGCTGACCCTAATATTCAAAAGGTCTTGTCCTCTAACAACGGACACCTTGTATGCAACGTTTGATGAAGATCTGAAGTAAACTGTGACCTCAAGAGAGTCAACAAGGTTTTTGTATAATTTTATATGAATAGTGACCTTGACCCTGAAAATCAATAGGTATTGTCTTCCCATCATGGACATCTTACATGCAAATTTTGATGAAGATAGGAGGTAAACTGTGATATCTTTTTCTAGTATCACCAATCGTGACCTTGACCTTGAAAATCAATAGGTATTATCTTCTCACTATGAACAACTTACATGCAAAGATTGATAAATATTGGAGGTTAACTGTGACAGGTCTGACCCTGAAATTCAGTAGGTTTTGTCCTCTTGCCATGGACAACTTATATGCAAAGTTTGATGGATATTTTATGAAAACTGTGATATCCAAGAGTGTCCACAAGGTTTTCCAATAATTACTAATTGTGACCTTGACTTTTGACCATGAAATTTAATAAGACTTAGTGTTGTTTTCTCACCATGGACAAATAACACGTACATGCCTGAAGAAGACTGGAAGCAAAATGTGACCTCTAGAGTGTCCACAAACCTTTTCTATTATCACCAATTGTGATCTTGATTTTGACCTTTAAAATCAATAGGTATTGTCATGGACAACTTGCATGCAAAGTTTAATGAAGATTGAAAGTAAATTGTGAGTATCCACAAGCATTTGTAGACCTACATGCTCACTTAACACAAGGTGGCGTTACTATATCCCTTCAGCTTCAAAGTTGCACAAGGGGATAAATATGCCGACATAAAAGCACACATTTACACAACTGATTGCTATCAACTAAGGGTTTCAGACAATTGCCTTGATCCCATAGTAAAAACAGACCTGATTCCACTGTACACAGATAAAAAATCTGAATTTGGGATAAGAAATGACAATTTTCACAGACAACAATTCTGGAGGCCAAATTCAACTTGTAATCTGGGATGGAGTTTTCCATTTGAAGTGGATAAAAAATAGTCTGCAAATATTAAGCAGAATACAAAGATCTAATTCCACATTTTATTTTTTAAATATAGCCTACAAATATAGAATGTAAAACTAGATAATCAATATAAGGTTGAACAATAGCTTTGTGTACCCACCAAAGAAATGGAGGTATTGGGACAAACAGTGAATTTGTGATACAATACCTACATATAAAGCTGATATCAGTATTCAAAATGGGTAAAAACAGAACCAAAATCAAAGCTTTCATACCAATTTCATGACGTCAGATACCCTCTCAATTGGGAATGCACTTGGTATTTCCAAAAAGACTTGAATTGTACAAATTCTTTTATTAATCTTGGTTCTTCAATGATGTCAATGTTTCTTTAAAAAATCATACCATCAAATTCTAGATGTCAACTCCATTTTAAAAATCATGACACTTATAAGTCAAGGTCCATTTCTTTACACATTGTGCATATATACCGTGAAAAAAATCACATCAATTTCTAAGGATAAGAAGAGGAAATAAAAGCATACAATTCAACTGCACATAATAATGTTAAATAAAAACCTTGCATATAGATTTCTCAACCAATCATACTACACGGTATATTATCATGATTATTATCACTAATAAAAAACAGCCATTTTAAACATTTAACTCCAACCATTTTGGCAACAGACAATATGAAAAGTATGTGTTTGTTTGTTTGCTCCTGGAAATTTGACCTAGACCCTATTTGGGTGTTGAATTAATCATAATTGACCGTCCCTGCAAATTTTCCCAGAATTTTTCTGCTCATTACAATAAACACACTGTCAGCAATTCATAATTTTTTGTTAAATACACTCAAGAAATACTAAAACATCGCCGATCGTTTTCTGTTTCGTTCCCCTAGCACTGCTTGAAGAAGAATTGAACACTTGATGTCAGCCATCAAATCATGATCAACGTTTCTTTTACCAGGATGCTGCAATTTTATACTGTCTACGATGACGCAAGCTGTCAATATTGTCACCATTCAGTAACATGGGAGATTTTGTTTGCATTTCTATACTGTCTAGTCTTCCTTATTCTCTCCCCATTGGACTTTTCGCCTTTGCTCTGAATGGTTTTAAACGGATTGAATTTTGAGGATTTTGATGCAGATTTAGGATTAGCTGAATCGACTGGATTCCCATGTTTGTGGAATATAGGCAGTTTATTGAAGACTTCAGGATAAGGAATTATCATCTGAAATTATACATCCATTGTTAATTAATAATTGTAATTAAACAGTTGGCAACATAAATATACCTGAATAAATTATACACGATAAATGATAAAAGATTTATAAGATATAAAACTTATTCTGCAGATGACCTTGAGCCTAATAGGATATTGAGTCTTATCATGCTTGACCAACCCTGCAAGTCTAATTTAAGTATAACATACATTAATCAAGTTATAGCCCTAATGTGAATGTGTGACTACAATACCCAACAAGCAGACAGACTGACAAACAGTTTAACAAACAGATTGGCAGATGGATTTTCACGGGACAAAGTTATCCCTATAAACCGCTAATGCATTAGGGTTTTAATACATGAATTGTCAGATAGACTGTATGAAACAGATAGACAGTTGAACTAATAAATGGAGGTCCCATGTAAAAACAGTGATATATACAGTATGAAATTAAATACAGGTAAGGCCATATAAACAAGAGTCCCGGGGGTACAACGCTCACCTGATACCCATGCACTCTCTTAACCTACTAATATTGCATTATAATAGTGTCAGTACAGGGCCAAGGTCACTAGGTCAAAGGTCATGGTCTCAAATTTAAGGTCTCACCACAAGGTATCTACATGTAAAATATCAAAGCCCTGCCCCTTTTAGTTTAAGAGATATAGCCCAGGTAAAAGTTTTTCAAAAGTAGGTCAAAGTCCAAGGTCTAGGTCTTTAGGTCAAAGGTCATGTCTCAGTTGAAAGGTCTTTTCACAAGGTACACAACGTATCTACAAGTGAAATATCAAAGCCCTTTCCATTATAGTTCAAAAGATATAGCCCAGGTTAAAGTTTTGACTACGGACGACGACGACGGCGACAACGACGCCGAGGGTCTGGCATTAGCTCTCCAGACATTTTCATCACGGCGAGCTAAAAAGGTACAATATCCAGATTGTCATGCAGTATTCACATAAAACACAAACCTGAAATCAAACAACTTTCTTACCTGGTAATTTCTTGATTTGGAGATAGCATGGCCTGAGGAGGAGGGTGTTGTACTGTAGTCATGCTCCGAACTCGATCGTCGGAATCTGATGGAACAGACTGCAGGGTGTTTGTCATAGCACATGTAACCTGAAGTATCATAGTGTTATTATGTAAAATACAAATTGAAAATTATAACGTAAGTCCTAGGAGTCAGATACTGAAATCAAATTTCTAGTAAAAAACAGATGAAAAAAATGTTATGATCGCTGAGCAATTTAAGTCCCCTACCGGCGGCATATAACTATGTCCTGCAACTCTGCCTATGAATTACTCTTCAATTAAACATGAGTTTTAATTAAACCGTGCAGCTCAGTTCTGAGGTTTTATCAGCTTTATCGATTCGAAAAAGAGGTCAAGCGTGACGAAAGTTGAACATGCTCTGTAACTATCCAAGACTAAGCTGAGTATCATTTTACCTGAATATCTCTATTTATTGCAGGAAGAGGTTTGGAAAACTGACAAAAACTGAATTGTGCAAGTCATCAAGAGGTATAATTCCTCGAAAAATAGGTCAAGCGTGACAAAAGTCCAACTTGCTCTGTAACTATCCAAGACCAAGCTGAGAACAAATTTCACCTGATATCTCTATTTGTTGCAGAAAAAAGTCCGGAAAACTGACAAAAACTGAATTTTCGAAGTCATCAAGGGGCATAACTCCTCAAAAAATAGGTCAAGCGTGACGAAAGTCAAACTTGCTCTGTAACTACCCAAGACCAAGCTGTGTATCAAATTTCATCTGAATATCTCCATCTGTTGCAGAAAAAATTCCGGAAAACTGATATTCGGACAGACGGGGGGACAAACGGACAGACAGACCGAGAGGAAACTAAAAGTTGTTTCGCATTAAGCTTTTTGGCGTTCACACGAGACCGAAACTATTACGCAATAAATGCCAACGCACATGCACAAGAATCATGAATAAAAATGTACAACAGATATTATTCGAATAAATTTCGTATAGTCTAAATTTAAGACTATTTTGAGAGGTAGCCTATATAACAAACATACATTTATTTGTCATTTCAGTCTACAACATGACGTCAGTCAATTGTGACGTCATTCTCTATAATGGATCAAGACTTTATAGAAAAGTGTTGTTATATATAAGAAAAATCGGAATCTCTCAATAGAATCTTTAAAATATAGATGTTGGATAATTATATTCGTAAGTATACTTGTCATGATGATGTGCATGCGTCAGATTTATTGCGCAACAGTTTCGCTTAGCGTTTACACGGCAGAATTTGTTGCGCAATCAAGTTATTGCGAAACAAATTGAAAATTTATTGCGCATTAAAGGAGCTGATAAGTTAAGGCGTAAAATCTGCCCTGAAAAAGTGGAATTTTCAAAATGGGAACTTCAAAAAAATTCTTTCACAAAATTGATGCCAGTTCTTGGTTTCATCATGTTCATCATAATCAGCAGTTACATAAGATTTATCATGCATAGTTTTCCTAAATCTTGAGGCAAAATATGTCTTTTTTCTATAGAAACCAATGGAAAATGGAAAAGTTTTTTTAAAACATTGTTCCCCCCTTAGCTACAGAACGCCACTTTTACAGAAGGTGTATAATACTAATACACATGTTTTGACAAAGTGGGGTTCTGTAGCTAAGGGGGGAACGATGCCCCAGAGACAAAAAACTGAAAAAGGGAGGGTGGGGGGCTTTTTACAAATCTATGTTTTAGGCCATAATATAAGAAAAATTTATTTTTTTCCCTTTTAAAGTCATTCATTTATTTATTCTAAACATGTTCACATGAAATGCACAAGATTTTGGAATGAAATAAACAGGAGTGTGCAGTTTATTTCTACACAATGTGTTTTTCGCGGTAAAATGCCTACTTTTAAGTCAATGAATACAAAATACAACCATATTTTAAAATTTATGAAAAAAATTGAGACAAGTCTTTTGAATTTCATTTTTAATATCTTGTTTAGACTATAACTATGTTTTAAAGATTATAGATATCCATATTAGCCAGATTGTTCTTAATTTCCAACGTTTTTTGATCGATATTAGCTTCTTTTCAACATGGCTACCCCCTACTCTTTGGAAATAAGCTTACCAAAATAAAAGTTGTATGAGGAATCTCCAAATACATTACATTTGAGTAATTATCAAGTTTTTCTTGCATACAGATCATTATGTAGAAGAAATACTTGATGAGATTCAGGGCTAAATACAGCCCTTATCTTATCAGCTCCTTTTGAAAAATAAATCTATTGCGCAACAAATTTACGTTTATTGCACAATAAACTCTCCGTGTAAACGAGACATTAGATTCTTTTACTCCACAGCCACATTGGCCATGATTATGAGAAAGAAAGAGGGGAGGGGAGGGGAAGGGGGGGGAGGGGAAGGGAGGGATGGAAAAGATCAGACGGTATCTGCAGGAACCTGTCGATCAGTTTACCTAAAAAATAAATTACTTACTGTAGCGTTGTTTTCCAGTGCAGGTTCTGTAGGATCCTCCATGCTGGGTTCATCTGATAACGTAAACTTGTACCATCGGACAGAATTTCCTCTGATAAATCAGCGGCAGCCTCCACTTCTGCATTTTTCGCGCTAGGCGATCGATTATTTTACTTCCAAATAGATTACCGAAATCGGATGACTACAACACCCCGTTAATCGATAATTATCGACCCATTACGAATGAATATCGGTACATCAAACTTGGCTCTGCATCACAATAACGAAAAATAGGCTCCGAACAGAAAAATTACCCAGCATGCCCAGACACCAATTTCACGGTGAAGAGATAATTTTGATCGTACGAAGGAGAGAGAAATTCCCCACAAAGGAAAATTCCTCCTACCATGGTGAATACGCTTCTGCGATGCCTTACCTCTTTACTGACAAAAATAATTCAACAAAACTATCAAAAAATATCTTTTTTATTGCCTGTGGATACCTAGAACCATTTAGAAATACCGGTTAGGTTTATGGGGAATGGCGATTTTCCCCACAATTTCCAACATTCCTCACAAGAAAGGTAGTTTGACAGGTGTGAGTTCCCCACAAGTGGGGTTTTGCCAGTGCTCTCTATCTCTCTCTCTCTCTCTCTCTCTCTCTCTCTCTCTCTTATTTATTCAAGTTATATAGATATTTTTATTGTGATTATTTTGTCATCGAAAGAGCTCTGCTCACGAAAGCCCTGTAACAAGTTTACAATCAATTTTGTTAAATACAAAATTAGAAGACGCTCAGTATCGCGGTCTCAATAGTCCGCCGGGTTGGATTCAGTACGAGGAAATCATGTATAGATTTCAATATTTGATCAGCAGAAGTTTTATTATCTAGCGGCAACCTTTATCACCAGAATTATTCCCTACCACAAATTTCCCCACAAAGAAAATTCTTAATGTTTTAACTTGAAAAACATATATATCATATCAGTACTAAAAGCGGATGCCTGGACGAGGCTTACCCTCCCGAGTCAATCCCCGCCCCTCCCCCCTTCCCTCCCCCCGGCCGGGCCTGCCTTCTTAATATATGTATATTACATTCTCATCGTTGTAAAAATAATACTCAAATAAAAAAACCACTTTACATTGTATCAGATATTAAAAACCCCTTCTTATTATGATGTACACACGTA
This sequence comes from Pinctada imbricata, assembly GCA_033119305.1. Classification (NCBI taxonomy): domain Eukaryota; kingdom Metazoa; phylum Mollusca; class Bivalvia; order Pterioida; family Pteriidae; genus Pinctada; species Pinctada imbricata. Next base: position 28,003,995 of record VSWD01000007.1, read on the forward strand.
TATGTTGCATGTTTACTAATGTTTTTCCGGGTCAGTCCCCCCCCCCCCCCCCCCACGGCCGGGCCTGCCTTCTTAATATATGTATATTACATTCTCATCGTTGTAAAAATAATACTAAAATAAAAAAAACAAAACACTTTACATTGAATCAGATATTAAAAACCCGTGTTATTATGTTGTACACACGTATATGTTGCATGTTTACTAATGTTTTCCCGGGTGAGCGCCCCCCCCCCCCCCCCACCGTGGGCCGGGCCTGCCTTCTTAATATATGTATATTACATTCTCATCGTTGTAAAAATAATACTAAAAAAACACTTTACATTGTATCAGATATTAAAAACCCGTGTTATTATGTTGTACACACGTATATGTTGCATGTTAACTAATGCTTTCCCGCTAAATTTCTATGACGTAATCCAAGATACAAGATACAAGATATTTTATTGACCAATTTGGGCCCAATGAAGGGCAACTTTGCATACATAGGTGCTACTTATGATATGCAGATAACATAACCAAAAGTTAACATTAAGGAGGTATATAACATACAGATTATACAAACATTGACATATATATGTAGATCATAAACAATATTATGTATCAATTCATAGTCATAAATGATGAAATTATGGTAAATTTTCATTGAGAAATTTTGATTAATCCAGATCACCTGTGCGTTTAGGTCCCATCTGAAAATAGACTGATATAGGGTAGTTGTAAAAAATGTAATTTGCAGGTGACTACCCTTGTACGATTTCGATATTTTTATACAGAATCTATAGAGGACACTTCAATTTACCAAGATTTTGCTGCGCATTTAATAGAAATTTTAATAGTTGTGTAAAATGTGGATGTAAAGTCGAGTTTAATTTGCAGTGTTTTTACCACTTGTTTTCCTTCTCGGTATATTTTCTCCTCTTAATCGTTTTAAGTGTCACAATGCCCAGCACATTTCTAAATCTACAGGATTTACTGAAGAAAACGATATAACATTTCTATTATTTTTTCCTTATTTACCACTTGCAAAATTCAATTTAAAACCGACACAACACTGTAGAGTTATATTTAGGGCTGTCATGTGACAAAGGGGAATTCCCCTGGTGAATTTTTTTTTCTTAGCTACCAGACACCTACCAGATATTTAAAAAATACAGCTTTGAACTAAAGAAAGAACGTTTAAGCTGTAATTGAGGGTTGAATGCCAGGCACCGTAAAAGTGGAATATTTTCAGCGCGACGTCAGCGTGGAGCACCTTAACGCAGCCGCGTAGAAATGTTATTACTTTTAAAAATATAATGTCCTCCGAAAAACAATCTTTTCTTCGAAAATTTTGTACATTTATAAGCAAAATTAACGAATTATGCTCCTCTATCTAAACAAGTTTATCATCTTATTACATCAAGCCTTGCATCTCAGATCTATTTCATACTTTAATTTGTTTTTGTTATGTAACTCGATCATTTTTATTTTCAGAATTTACTTTCAGGAATATTGAGAATTGAATTAATCCCATACACTGATGATAACGCATGCCTATTTCACATCTATTATATTGTCATTCAACTTTATATCTCTGTATACCTATGTTTTAACTATGGTGAAGAGAAATAAATCAGTTCAGTTCCTGCCATGCATGAAAATTCATAAATGAATATAATCCTTATTTTTTGGAATTCTTATAACTTCTGTATAAATTAAAGGCTATTTTGAGAAATTTTGATACAATAAACAGTTCTATGGAGAAATTTTCTGATAAATACTGCTGGTTGCCATGGCAACAACTCATAATTTTTATTAATAGCTAGAAGGTTGACAGTTGCACTTTTTTCTACGTAGAGAGCGGTATTGCTTCATCCTTAAGCAGCCAAACCAATATGTAACCGAATTATTTTTAAGCAGAATGACTGTTTCTGTAAATAGCGAAATGATCAATGCAAAAAATCTACATTTTGACCCCAAAACATAGAGTTTCACCCGAAGTTCGAATTTCTAATTATCTCATTTTTTAACAGTATATAGAATACCGTATATCGGGTAATTTTCGCGTCGGGTAAATTTCCCGAAAATGACCCTAAAAAGGTGTTTCTTTTTTTCGCTGAGTCTAATTTTCGCTCATCTTTAAATACCAAAAATTAGAATTTGTACAAAGATTTATTTAATGTGAAATGAAATACTATCGCGTAACTGCGAAGGTTTTTCTGCTAGGTTTACGCATCTACGTATACGTGTACAATAATACAAATGTACAAGAATGTACATCATACAGTTTGCTTGTTTAAAGCATAAACGATGCCGGCTTCTTTAAAGCCATTGCTTATAATCTGTGGTTTCCCATGCAAGTAGTCATTGTGGCCAGAAAAATGCCTTTAACCCTCAAATTATTGTTAAGATTTAGTTTCTTTTGAAAAATACCCGGATAACCAAAACTCTAAATGTCATAATTACAGAACGACAACAGATGGTTTAAAATAAAAGCCGACATGCATTCATATTGGTGATTAATTGATTTATCATGTTTGCACCGGGTAATTAGATTAATTAATACTACCTATTATTTGTAAACATCAATTATACATGTAATAATCATAATTATCTTAATCAGACGAGTACTCACTAATACATGTACTTCGGTACAGTTAAATATAACTGAAACTCTTTAGAAGCTTTAGTTTGTGTCATTTTTTCGCTATGTCCATTTTTCGCGATTTGATGATGCTCGCGAACTTAGCGAAAATTAGACACACGCGAAAAATTCCCGATATACGGTAGTATACATTATGATGTTTGAATCTTTGGTAGCAAAACTCATGCGAATTTTTTTCCTATTTCGGCGATTTTTCATTGAAAATATATATCTTTCCCAAAAATACCCTTCAGCAATGAACATTTCAAGGACAATTATTTCTTTCTGAAATAATGTAACAATCTGAGGTAATACCATTTATCTTTAATGACGAAATGTAACGTGGTATGAAAATATAGGTATCTCCTTGTAGTCGCAACCATAACCTAAATACATACAAAACAACATATACGATTGTCCTGTTTTTTGTTTGATAAAAGCTGATTTTTTTATGAGATATGTTTTAAATTGAAGTTGTTACGTTTTTTCTCCTATCGGTCCTTTCTTTAGAAAGAAACATATCTTATTTAGATATATGACAGGCAAGCCAATAATAAGGAACAACAAGTAATAACAAAATAATTACTATTTTTTGCGATTTTGGAATCTTTATTTTGAATTGACCTTGAACTTAGTGTCAATAACCTTCACAAATTTTGGAAGGTCTCAAACAAAGAATAACTCCTTCTGTTGTCCCTACATGAACATCAAGCAGTATAAGTAATTTAAACAACACTAAAATCAGTTTGAAAAGATGTAGTCTTCATAAGCCAAATGATTCTTGACATGGCAACCTCTCTTGACCACAAAATGTAGGAAAACAAAGCAAGGTCCCACCGTTTTATCAGCGTGACATTTCATGTTATTTTTGCTTTATGATGGAGAACAAAAAGGCGAATATATTGACTCTTTTTATGCCAATTTTTAACTGATTTTTATTTGATATGATTTGGCTAACTGAAAGAAATGTCAAAACTATATTCAATTTTCTAAAAATATAGGTTTTAAAAATTATTAGTAGTTAATACCAATTAGTTTTGATAATGATTTTCATTGCAACATGATATCCAAAGATGGCTTATTTGATCAATATTTTAGTGCTGTAAATAGACATACCTCGTTTTCAAGGTAACCGAAATTGTTTTGGTCCCCGAAAAATAGTCATTTCTGTATTCAGTCAGTTAGACATACCAAGTGTAGACATAATTATAAAAATCCATGACATGATATATCCAAAATATTTAGGTCCTAACCGAGAATTGATAGTAATGCTTCTCCTGGCATGTCGGGTCATTCTTTTTTACACCTCAGACATGTAAACAACACAGACAAGGACATTTTAGTATTTAACCCTGATCATACAGGAGTATATGTCGACCGACACGTAATCCTACTGAGGCTGGAAACAGCGACCTTAAGGTCACTGGTCCGGCGCCCTCACCACTAGACCATGGCACCACGGGTCATTCTTTGTTATAGATTATGCGCGAATAAAAAAAGCAAAGAAGGGGACCTCCAACAACACTAGGTTGCAGCACCCATTGCAAAACTCCAAAACACCCATGCCAAAACACACGCAGACACACACAAAAAAACAGAAGGGAAGGGAACACCAAGTCACATCATAGAAACATCAAACACAAAATACCACACATAAACCAACAAAACCAATGGGCATCCGGTGCAGACTAATGACGACATATATGACGTTATGAAACCGTCATATATATGAAAGTGAGCGCTATTTTGCCAGATGATAAAATCTCTATTTCTTTTCTGAGATATCTTCAGATCCTCGTTGAAACATTTATATGCTTGTTTTCAATATGGAATATACTGGGCAGATTTTAACAACAACCTATATGGTTATCAAAAAATGTTGACGGGCGTATTTTGTAGCTTTAGTGTTGCTACTTTCATAGATGCAATAACGTTTGACCAAGTGACTTCGACCTATATAATTGACCTTCTTTTTAAAAAATCAAGATCGGCATACCTCTTGATTGGTAAGTGTCTTCAAGAAAGGATGGAATCTCCAACAACACTCGGTTGTATCACCCACAGCTCCAAGACAACCGATGCAAAAACACAGAGCAGACTCCCACAGAAAGAGACGCAAAGGGGACAAGGAACTCAAACTCACACCATAGGAACATGAAATATCATTATCCATATTTGTATGACCACGAATACACCAACGAGACCGACTCACTCCATAGAAACATGAAACACAAAAAAACTACACATAAACATCTACATGAAACATACAAATGGATTTGTTCATTGATACAACAAACAGAATGCATACGAAATACAGTCAGTGCTCTGTCGGCTGTAGCGAGCTCATGTATGTGAACATCCAAGGAGTCCGACTGAGATTCAGAGAGGACAGGTGGTCTCTGCCCTATCTTCTCTTAAGAGGTTTGGACAGAGCCCGTCATGGAATGGAATACACAGGCAGTCAGAGTGCAATTCTTGAGAATGCGCTGGTACAAGGCTGTAGGCTGGTCCAGTGCCATGCCAAGTGTCCGTCTGGTGACAGAAGGGTCATATCCGCAGTATAATAGACTTTTGATGAACAACACCGTCAAGCCAGGGAAACTTTACCATTTTGAATCCAAATCATGTCGTTTGTCAAACACACTTGTATGAATCTCTCCATTATCAATTTTTATATTTAAGTCCAAAAATGGTGCTTGTAAGGTTTACCTTGTTTTGAGCCAAATCATGTGGATAAATAGCATTTTTCAAAAACAGGATCGTCGATGGTATGAATATCATCCAGGAACCTAGAAGTACAAATGAAACATTTCAAACCATAATGTTTTCTTTGAAGATTTTAGACAAGTTCTTTTTCATTCGTGTGTAAAACCTAATACATTGTAACATCAATCAAGATCTTCTTTATCTCATTTAAGAACAGATAAATTTGCAGCATGGACCGGACATGCACGTTTTGTTTTGTTTTGTTTTTTTTTTTTTGGTACTTAACCCTTGACATTGATAGGGATTTGATATTTCATAGATATTCCTTATTGAGAGAACTTATTACCTTACCTTAGTTCCTTGATTTTATCTATAGTAACGTTGACCTCAATATTTAACTCCCTTTTTCAAATAATGAAGATGGACTATATATTTTGCTTAGTACGCGATTAGGGTTTGTATACACTCATGTATTTCTCAAATGAATTGCTTGTGATGAGACTTTATATAGAAGTAAAAACAATTGACTAAGTGACCTAGACCTACATATTTGATCTTCTTTTCAAAAATGAAGATTGGATCGGATGTATCTTTTGATTGGTAAGTGACAGGTTTTTTAAAATGCTTCACATGTGTATTTCTTCTTTCTTTTGTCACACAATGTTTTTTTAACTAGCGTCCTTGACATAGATTATTAACCGTCTTTACTGAAAAAATAATGAGATTAACCACACTTGGTTTTTTCTTTTTTTTTTTTTTTTTTGGTAATAGATCTGATATTTCACATATGAATTTCATTTGACTATATTACTGATGCCAATAATGTTTACTAAGCGATCTTGACTTTCACACTTGATACACTTTTCAAAAATAAGCCGCTTCCTAGGCGACATTTTGTGTCATTGTTTTACTTTTTGATGGTCTATTAAAAAAATAAATTTTCATAGATTGGCTGTAGCTGTTGTTGCGTTTATTGTATATTATTTGTGAGAATATTGCGTAAGAGTCCACCAGCAGTGACACTCAGCAAGTGGTACAAATGTTTAACGTCTTCCAATACATTAGCAGCCATCTTGCTTCGTCTTTCGGTATAGTTGGGAAATAATTTTCATAAATCTTGACGTATTTCATTGTTTAAATTGAGGATCACTGATGAGGGTTAGATACCCGAAACGTCCATGTATTTTCCATGCTGCAAATTTATCTGCTCTAAAATGATGCTAATGAATTTGAAGACGTTAAACATAGAAAGTACAGGAACTAAAAGATATCATTTATATGTTGTATTCATTTCCATGCTTGAGCATCGACGACGAGTGCGGCTAGCCAACAGGGGATGCTTACTCCTCCCGGGCACCTGGTCCCACCTCTGGCTTGCTGGGGGTCCGTCAAAGCTCAGTTTGGTGCTCTATTATGAGTGCTGTTGAGATCATCGTCAGGATCTTCTTTAAATCATTATAAAATGATCGGTCGATTAATTAAACCTAAAAACAATGCTTTTAATTCATTTGATGACCATGTAATTATGTAGAGTGTAGAATTTTAATAGCAATTCTCTGTAAGGACCAAAAATAAAGCCTACGCTCACGCAGCAAGATACGCCCGTTGGGATTTTTTTCACAACACCAAAATATCTAAGTCCCATAACTCTATAAGGACAAATCGGATGAACCTGAAAATCCAAAGGCGGCTTCCTCTTCAAAGTCTGATCATAATGTACAAATATCATGTAAATCGGTTGACGCATATTCAAGTTATTGCGTTCCATGCACCTATATTTTGCCATAAGCTTAACATGTATGTGCATATAACCCCCCCCCCCCAATTACACATAATTTCTGGATAATGTGACAAAAAAGTTAAGAATCTCTTATATATGTGAAAGAACATCCTTTCTACTTGAAGTATACAAAATTTCAAAACATTTTGACCAGAAATACATTTTTAAAGAATTTTTAACTATTTTAGTAAACTTTACATTGTATCTAAAATATCTAAGTCCCATAACTCCGTAACGAGAAATCGAATGAACCTGAAAATCGAAAGGCGGCTTCTTCTTCAAAGTCTGATCACAATGTAGAAATATCATGTAAATCCGTTGACGCATATTTAAGTTATTGTGTTCCATGCGCCTATATTTTGCCCTTAGCTTAACATGTTTGTGTATATAACCCCCCCCCCCCCTCCCATTACAAATATCTCAGTTATGCGACCAAAAAATTAAAAACCCGTTACATATGTCAAAGAGCATCCTTTCTACCTTAAGTATACCAAATTTCAAAACATTTCGATCAAAAATAGATTTTTAAATAATTTTTAACTATTTTAGTATATTTTCAATGTATTTTAAAATATCTAAGTCCCATAACTCTGTAACAACAAATCAAATGAACCTGAAAATCGAAAGGCGGCTTCCTCTCCACAATCCAAACATAATGTTTGAATATCATGAAAATCTGTTGACGCATATTCAAGTTATTATGTTCCATGCGCCTATATTTTGCCCTTAGCTTAACATGTATGTGCATATACCCCACCCCCCTTCCCATTACAAATATCTCGGTTTTGCGACAAAAAAATTACAAACCCGTTACATATGTCAAAGAACATCCTTACTACTTGAAGCATACCAAATTTCAAAACATTTCGATCAAAAATAGATTTTTAAATAATTTTTAACTATTTTAGTATATTTTCACTGTATTTTAAAAATCTAAGTCCCATAACTCTGTAACGACAAATCGGATTAACCTGAAAATCGAAAGGCGGCTTCCTCTCCACAGTCCAATCATAATGTATAAATTTCGTGAAAATATGTTGACGTATAATCAAGTTATTGCGTTCCATAGGCGGACGGACAGACGGACAGACGGACAGACGGACGGACTTCGCCATACCATAATACGACCCGTCAAATGACGGGCGTATAAAAATTCAAGAGCACGTGGAAATAGCATGTCTCCAATTTTGGAGATTTTTGGTATGGAAGGTGTATATGATACACTAAGACAAAAATAAACTTCCTTTTTACAAATTAAGTTTTTGTTGCCATGGAAACCATGTTTGAAATTTTACTGATCAGTAGAAGACTTGTAACATGACATTTTGACAAGGCTCGTTTCCATGGTAACAGCTATTATAGTAAACTGAAATTTCCTTAATGTTTTCTTTGTATCTTTCATTGTATAAATACTACACAAGAAGTTTCCTTCCATCCGCTATTCTTTTTATCAATATGTTTAAAATGTAGGCAAAATTCTGTTCAAAATTCTGTTAAAAAGAGGACCTTTTTAAGACCGAAAAAGCTTCTTATTTAATATGATTTTGCTCAATTTTAAGGGCAAATAGTCTGAAATGTCAGGCTAACTTGATTTCTACTGCCAATTATCTATTAAGTTTAATTCTCGATCTCTAAGGAAATGTTAAAATTTGAGTGGGACCTCTTCTTTTTATTCAAAAGGGTATAAAAAATGGTTACCATGGTGACATTCTGTTCAGTGCTATTACATATAGATTAATTTACGGGTAAATTTTTAGCTGTTCGTTACATATTTTTAAGCATATTTTTATCAGTGCATATAAAAGAGCATTATTGATTAAAAAATCAACTTAAAATTTTTCGAGGTCACAGGACCCAATGTCAACGTCATCTTGAATACAATTCACAAAATTTGGCAAAATTCTGTGATTTCTCAAAAGTATGAGAGGCAATTACTCAAACATCATGTGGTATTGAGTAAAACAAAAACATAGATAGTGATTTATTGACCAAAGTTGCAAAAACCTCAAAATCAATGACATCCTTGATTTGTAGCTAACATTCCATACAAACATATGAAAAATGTGAGATTATCATGATTTTTGTCTGGGGTTATTTTTTTAGGAGAAATGTTCTGAACTAAAAATTGTAATGTTTTCCACCTATCTGTCCTAATTTTAGAAAGAAGTATTTTGATTCAAGCCTATTTTGAGTCAAGCCTAAAATTAGTAACAATAAATAACAACAAAATTGCAAATTTTATTGAAATTGGAACCTATATTTTGAATTGACCTTGAACTTAGAGTCAATGACCTTGACAAATTTTGGAAGTTATCAGACAAAGAATGATTTCTTTTGTTGTCCCTACATTTTTAAAGACTATAAATTGTTAATACCAATAAGCTCTAACAATGGTTTCCATGGCAACATAATAACGAAAGATGACTTTTTTGACAATTTTCAAGTACAATAATTAGACTGACCTAGCTTCCATGGCAATCGGAATATTAATTTTCAAAAAAAAATTATTTTTGTATTCAGTGCATTATACATATCAATTATAGAGAAAATCATGAAAATCCATGACATGCTGTTTTCAAAATATTTTGGTCCTTACAGAGAATTGATATTAAATCTCCAATAATAAGGGAATAGTTCTGACCATAGTTTATGTCTCTGTGTATTAATACAAAATTCGAGGGGGCAGTTTTATTGCGTGTAATTCATATTTTTCTCATTCCGCTATCAAAAATTCAAAGAAAGATGTTCACATATCAGAATAACGTTTTCTTGGTATGAATTTTTTTTCAAGTATATATGAATTTTGCAATCCTCCCCATCTATTGCACAAGTAATACAAATGAGTTAAAGAAGATCCTGACGATAATCTCAACAGCACTCACAATAGAGCACAAAATTGACAGGTGCCCAGGAGGAGTAAGCATCCCCTGTTGGCTAGCCGCACCCGCCGTCGATGTTCATGCACGAAAATAAAAACAATATATATAAAATACATGCATTGCACTGTCTGAGGTTATATCTATATAGAAAGTGCTATGGCGACCATGCCAGGGAAAATATTCAAAACACTTACTGTCAAACACGTTGTGCTCATTTTACCATGACGTTGAAATGAGGAAAAATCACTTCTTCTTGATTATTCATTTGTAATAAAAAAAATATACAGTTTTTGTTCAATTATTTATCATATTGAATTGTATGAATTTCCATTTTTCTACTAAATAACTGAAATCATGGCAATGCAGCTTAAGTGTGAAAGCTCATACATGTATAATAGTTTTTTTTTTTTTGTAAAATATGAAATTAAGCTTTTTTTTTTTTTTTGAGAGAGGTTCATTCAATTTCAAATATACCGAAATTGTTGCTCTTCTAGAGGAAGAATGACTGAAATCAAGAAGATGTATTGAATAAAAAAGTGAACGAGAACCAATGCACTGAATGAACAATCGAAACGTAATCTAGAACAATTAAGTACAAGTCCACGTAAGGATCAGGCAGTTGAAAAACCTTTAAATTTTTGCAGAACTTTTTCCGCTTAAAATGTGTTCAGATCAGCCTCCATATGAATGTTCTAAAGGAATTTTCTTCATAATTGGATGGTGAAGAAAGTTATAGGGGCAAATGTGGTTGAATTTGTCTAGAAAATTTTCCCGCCATTTTTTTTTCATAATCCTTTATAAATTATGAAGGGAAAGTCTCGCTTCACCATCGCTACCTTGAGAAATATATATCATAAGTTTGATTTGCACCACACATATGTGTCAAAACAGAAATAAAAAGTTTTGCAAAACATTTTGATGTATCACCCCTGTCTGATTCTTACGTAGACCTATGCTTAAAGCTGAGCTCCCAGGATTTAAACGCAAGTGACGTAATAAATTTTTTGGGACGGAGATTGTTAGATACAGACTCTAACAATCTCCGTCCCATGCCATAGAAACAAGCTATAGCGACCTTTAACACCTCTTGACGTATGCATACTAATGAAGGTACGACCTAAAATCCATGTACATCGCTCTAGTCCCGGTATATAAGACGAGCTTCAAACCCACATACCGTGACATTCAGTGATTAGAAATCTGAAAGGCAAGAACACCTGAAACAAGAAATGTAGTCAATTAATTAAATGTTGTATAATCAAATATTTGGTAAATATAATAAAACTAAAACGAATAGTGTTATAATTTAGAGTGAGAAAGTAGTCGTAACATCATGTAACCGCACGTACAGGCACAATACAAATCAATTACCCCCCGCCCCCTCCCCTCCAACAAACAACTTCTCATGCGTCTGAAACTTTTCAATGTAGGCCTTGTTTCCATGATTTTAAGCACGAGTTTGCAAATGATCAGCAATATTTTACATGTAACAGCATGTTCAGTAATACCAACTGTAAATGCCAACCTCCAACGTTCCCCCCCTCCCCCAATTTCGACCTTCTTCTTCATCTTCGGACTCATTACTTCAACAAGTACTGAATAATGTACACTAGCGTAGAGATTAGCTTTTAGTTTTTGATAAATAGGGAAAACCCGCTATATCTTACCTTGTTGAAAGCTATAAAAACATCAGCATGTCTCGATATATACAATAGGCGGATTCATCACTTCCGGTATAAAAAAAAATGAGCGTGTTCGATTTTATAAGTAGAAATTGGTGAAAATTTGTCTTAAAATAAAGAGATACATTGTATTTGAAAGAGTCTGACCTATATTATCAATTTTCTATTAACCTCTACTTGCATCATTCACCATATGGCACCCCCGGGCCTCCTACATTCAAAAACAATTCAAACATGTGGAAGTTCAGGGAAGTATTCTGATTTTCATTTTAAACCAAACGAAGTATGAGTAAATGAAAAAAAATATGAATGATTGGTGATCTATTCATAAAAAGAATGGGCATTGGTATTGTTTCACAATTCCAATAAAAATAATAATACGAAAAAAAACCAAACAAACAACAACAACAACAACAACAAAAGAACAAAAGGTGAAACAGTCGTACCCCTGGTATGAACATCAACCCCACATATAAACACGATACATTCAAATTAGGTTTTAAAAGTCATGCACCTAAAACTTACACATTTGGACCATGTTATAAGAAAAATAGGACAGTTCACCTGTCGCATGCTGATTCTAAGTCAGTGACCTTGACGTTACTTTGACATACATTTGATGCTGAGGTTCATCTTGCTTATCATTCCTGCAGGTTTGAAAAATGTCTATAGTGTATCAAGTAGGTTCTAGCCAAATATACCAGACAGACGGACGTTCGACAAAGTGATCTGCTCTGGAGACGACATAAAGATGCGTGCATAAGAATTTGATCCCTTTACATCAAATTCTTGATCAATATAAATTCCTCGTTGTCTTTTATATTTTCAGAACTATATATTAAAACATAAACAATTAAATACAAATTCTGTCGAATATAATATTTATTGAATTCTGACGAGATGGGATAGAAAATAGTGATTGATTTCAACGAAACATTACGAATAATTAAAAAAAAAAGTTTCGGATCGAGAGGTTAGGGGTATCCCTGCCTATAATTAGACATGTTTGAATTCCATTCTATGCTCAATTCAGTACGCTGGGGTTGCGAAAATTATAGAAGAGAAAGGAAATAAAATGAACAGAAACGAATCTAAATTAATAAACGAAAAAAAGTCTTTTTCAGTAGTAATGTGCTCACTTTCAAAGATTCAGAATTGAAAGTTAGAAAAAGACTTTATTGACAAAAAGAATCAATCTAAATTTTGACATTCTATAACACTGAAATGGTTCATTTTTAGCTCACCTGAGCTCAAGTGAGCTATTGTCATGGTGGGTCGTCCGTCCGTCCGTCCATCGTTAACTTTTAACATTTTCGACATCTCCTCTGCAACCGCTGCACAGAATTTCACGAAACAATTTTCAGGAAGATCATCAGTACTCAAGGCCCTCTACCAAGTTTCTGTTTTTCGTGCCCATTGGTCAACAAATATGGCCGCCGAGGGCTCTGATTGGCTTACGTGTTTTCGACTTCTCCTTTGCAATCGCTGTACATTTCAGAAACTGATGCACAGAATTTCTCAAAACCTTACAGGAAGCAAGTACTCAAGGGCCTCCACCAAATCGTTCTTTGTCTGCATATCATGTGAGCGGTGTGGCCTCCGTGAGCGTCTTGTTTCAATATAATTTGATATTTCTTTTGCCAACAGCCAAATGTCAATTACAATTCGATGTCTACACCTGCAATAAAAGTCTTATTAGTAAAATAATGCCTTGGTCAGATGATTTTAAGGCCTGCAGATAATCGTTTTTCTGTTTGCATAAGTATGTACTACATGTAGCTTGTGGGAAAGTGGTCGATGAAATAAATAATCTTTCCTTATGTGATTTTTAAAAAAGCACTGGCGGAATTTTTTTATATGTGGAGAGGGAGAGGGGGTGTTTCGGGGTCCTTATCTACCCCTACCCACTACCCACGCTTTTGCGGTCGACATTTACAAAAGTACACATCTGTTTTAAAGAAATATTTTTTTTTCTGAACGTTGGTCTTATTTGACAATTAGTACTTACATAATCAAGTTTAAAAAGAATACAGCATTTGTTGTGCAAACATTACATGTATCTGGAACTCGAATACGCCATGACGTTGGACGTATCGAAATTATTTTGGTATTTTCTGCAAATTTGCAATAATTTCGCTTGCCCACTGCCGCTCGTCAGTCAGATAATAATGAATTATCATTCAGTACATATTGAAAATCATAAAGCGAGCACTCTATAGTATGTTAGTTTATTTATATATTTATCTTAATTTTTTTATATTTGCTCTTTGAAAATTTTCTACGCCGTTCATGCGCGCACCCAGAGTAATTTTCAAATAGAAGCACTTTCGGAGAAGCACTAAGTCTTTTGGTATTCAAACAGCGAAGGATTTTACATATAAACAAGGCAGTGACCCTTTCTGCACTTCTTTTATTCCTTTTTTTGCAAACTGACGACGTGAAAGCATCTGCGTACTTGCGTACGCCTGGCTACGCGCCTGCGCTTTTTGAAAACTTTCTAGATCCGACTACGGAAAGCATATTGCATCTTCATACAATTATGATGCTATTGAAATGCATTTATACCGTATGTAAATAGCTAGCATGATACTAAAAAAAGAGAAATCGGGCATGAGAAGTCAGCTGAAAATAACATTAGCTAGCGAAACGAAACTATGACATTTTTCTCAAAAATATTTGTGTTTGCGCCCCCCCCCCCCCCGCCCCGAATCCCATACTTGACAATATAGCAAGATTGAATTTAGAAAAAAGAAAATACACTTTATTTGTCCATGCACATTGCTTGTGACTATTCCATTCTTTTATATACACATACATCTTACTTTAAAATCAGAACATGGTTTCTTTTTTTACCTATGTATTTCTATCACACTATATTACACTTAGTTTTCAAAATACAAAAATGCTGCTCTCATAAAAGGGGTAAGTCAATACATTACATTTGTACATAATCAATTGAAAAACATAAAAAAGTATACAATAAAAGTATATAAAAGTACAAAGAATATGAAAATTGAGAAAAAGAGAGAGTGCAATGGCAAGGTATTTGTTTACCTGGTAACTTTCTGATATATGTAGGTAACAAACCATCGAATCTAGTTAATGGATCATTGAGGGATTTTAAAATATTCTTTAAATAATTCAAAATATGCTCATTATGAAAATTCCCCTTCTCCGTTTTAATCGAAAAAAAAAACTAAACGAACACTCTCAAACCTGCTTATACCGGAAGTGACAAGGCTAAGGAGAAATGGAGGGATTCATTTGTTTATCAAGTAAGATAGAAAACAGATATTGCATTTTCACTCTTTGAACAAGAATGGTTAGGTTCATATGTCAATTTCAGGTTGAAAAATCCATAATATTGCCTTGACATTTCTTCACATGGTGAATGAAAAGTGGGGATTCACATGGGCGGATCCAGAATTTTACTGTTTGAAGAAAAAAGAAAACAAAATACAGAAGCACTTCTTATTGAATCAGAAAATAGGAGTTCTAGCCCTCCCCCAATGTCTCATATACCTGATCGTTTTTGTTTCATAAAATTTCAACAGAAACTATCCTGGAACCCCCCCCCCCCTTCCAATTATTGTTTAGGTTGGTTTGATTACAGATGACTAGAACTCCTTTTTGAACATTTCAAGAAAACGGAAACTAGGCTATCTGTGTTGCTGCAATAGATGAAATCAGAAAAAATCAGAAAACTCTTGTTTATGTGAGTGCGGTGGGGGGGGGGGAGGTTTGTCGGGGTAACTTTGACATATTGAGAGAGGTTGGCATTTACATTTGTTACCAATGTACAGGTACATGCTGTGAAAATGTTCCTAATTATTTGCAGACGCATGTGAAGTGTGCTTCTGAAGGGGGGGGGGATTTGTATTGCGCCTGTAATTGCGGGTACATGATACACTACTTTTTCACTCGAAATTATGAAAATATTCGATTTAGTTTTTATTATATTAACCAAATGTTGATTTTTACAACATTTAATTAATTGACTACATTTCTCGTTTCAGGTGTTCTTGCCTTTCAGATTTCTAATCACTGAATGTCACGGTATGTGGGTTTGAAGCTCGTTTTATATACCGGGACTTGAGCGATGTACATGGATTTTAGGTCGTACCTTCATTAGTATGCATACGTCAGGAGGTATTTAAGGTCGCTATAGCTTGTTTCTATGGCATGGGACGGAGATTGTTAGAGTCTGTATCTAACAATCTCCGTCCCAAAAAAATTTATTACGTCACTTGCGTTTAAATCCTGGGAGCTCAGCTTTAAAGCTGAACTAAGTCTTTAAACAACCCTATGACGTAGTAAAAATTTTTAGGGAACGGAAATCGTTAGAAGTGAAACTAACAATCTCCGTCCCCGAGCTAAAAATACACTTGGTCATGTGTTGATTTGAACTTTCCCCCTGATGACGTTTTGCATACTAATGTATCGTGACCCAAAATCCACTACCTCGAGTACTCGAGCGGTTATATAAAGAAGCCTGGACGCGTGGACATTGTCATTTGTATGAGATGTCGTCTACCTGTAAAGATGAGTTCAGAAATTAGAAAATATCATAGAAAACCATACATTGAAATAGAAAATGGATAAAGTAATCATGAAATCTTCAGTTTTACTGAAATAATTAAAAGACGGGTACGTAATCTTGGGAACTTGTGGAAGGGGATGGGCGGAAGGGGGTTGTTTTAGAACGGGATGGGGACGGGACCGGGTGGGTAGGTTTTTTCATATGTTTTATATGAAATATTGCGAACCAAAAAGATGAATTCAAAATATCCATGATAGTAACATGTATTTACAATGTCAAAAAATTATATGCTACGGTTTACATTGATCAAAATTTGGTATATATGTGAAATAGTGGTGGGGTGGGATGTTGTTGGATTCAAGTATATCATTCAAACCAACAGACATGAAAGTAAATTGAATTGAAATGATTTATCACAAGCAAAGGAGATCAAATATACATGTAGATGAAGAGGGAGCCCAATGTTCATGACCAACCAAGACATGTTGGGCCGGAAAGGGTGGGGGGGGGGGGGTTATGTTATTGAAAATTTATATTGTCTGAAGTGAAATAGTATATTGATCAGTGTTTACTGCTAAAAGTCTACATCAAAGAATGGCATGCAATTTATTAGACGGAAGAGTAGTTGGGAGGGGGATGCCGGTGTGTGTGTGTGTGGGGTGGGGGGGGGGGGGGGGAGGGGATGTTATATCGAAACATTGTCATGCAAAAAAGCACAATAAAAGTACATACCTTAACATACTAAAATACGATAGTTAAATTCTTCTATGATATTCTATTTTCATTACATACGATTTTGTTACATATACCTGTATACTGTGGTGAAAGGCAAGTACATAGCTGTTTCTCTGCATTTTCCTCATTTCAAAATTTCTTTTAGAAAATGTAATTAATCAGCTAAATTTCGAGAATACAAAACTGCATGATAATTATAGTGTTTTACTTACATGATATTTTAGAAAATACAATCCAATACAGGCCTATGGTCGGTATACAATTTTCTACAACAAACATGACCTCATTGTGTAGACACATGTGAAAATCGCGTGTTCGATTAGATTATTCGCATAGTGAAAATGGGCTTTTATAAATTCATATCAATTAAAATATACATGTATACTAGTTACCGAATATTTGAATAAGCTTCATTATCCATTGGAATTTATATTTATGATCGTTTGTATGATTATTTCCGTTGATGTGTTAAAGGGGGGGGGGGATAAACGTGGAGACCTTGGGATGCAACAGATGGAATTCGCATCGGAAATGGGAAAGAAACAATTTATAGAATTCTTGACAATCCTATTTATCAATAGTTTATAGGTTTCCTTTGTGTTGAAACTATTTTTCGTCGAACAACTCTACCTGGGTCATGTCTTGGATCCGTTTCCTCCCAATATCCCCATCTCAATAACTAACCCCCCCCCCCAATCAAATTCTGTATAGCCCTTTCTTTTCAGGGCCGGGTCCAAAATTTATGTTGAGGGAATGGGGAACATAGTGGCCTTACAGTCTACACACTTTCCCGATACCATAACCATGACTAGGTCAAAGCTCCAGGTCAAGGTCACTAGGTCAAATGTTAAGGCATAAATTGAAAGGTCTTGTAACGGGCAACCTTCATGTATGATATAAAGTTTCTACTGCGTAATGTTCCTCAGATTTTGCTGCAACCAGAAACTTTAACCAAAATGTTGACGACAGACAGACAGACAGACAGACAGACAGACAGACAGACAGACAGACAGACAGACAGACAGACGGACATCGTCAATCTATAGACCGGAATTGCTTTGCAATCCGGCCAATTAAAAGTGGCGAGTTGGAGGGGTTTTGTTTGGTCTAAATCATCCATGAACGATCATCATATGCACTACTCTGGAGCAGAAGAAAAAGTAAAATTACTTTGAATTTCTGTGATTTTTTTTTTAAATCCACATTAAAAGTATAGGAATTGGAATTTAAAATTAATTTCATCTGAAACTCATCAAAGCTTTTATACATGCATTCACATGGTTTCATTTTTGAATAGCTATTCCTTTTTTCCCTTTTATCAATGATTTTCGAATGCATGAGTTCCCCAAAACTACTGAACGTCTCGTTCTCAGCGAGGTATGTCTGTCTGTAGGCAAGGTCCATTTAATATTTGGGGGGGGGGGGGGGGGGGGGGGCTTTGGATTTTTTTTGTCGGAGCATGATTATTTTTTTCGCCCTATACCGGAGCAAAATACTTTTTTTCTTGCAAAGTTGGAGCAAGGAATTTTTTTATAATAAGTGATGTGCAATATATAATGAATGTTTGTGTTTTAATAGAAATTCTTGATTTTTATTCAAAACTCTAATAAAATATTACTTTATTTTTATGAAAAATTTAATTCACTTATAAACAGAGAGATAGAAGTATTTACAATATAATCCTCAGTAAACAAAATTTATATCTTGTAAGAGGGTCTGAGGGGAGGATTTTCTAGACAAATTTTCGAGTTTAGAATTGTAAATTAGGGGAAAAACTGAAGTTCTCCTTCGAAGCTTGTATATGAAATTAGACTCTATGGTGAAACATGCATCTATTGCATGTAATAGTAATGCATTATATTCATGGTATATTTATAGGCCTCTAAGGAAGCCCTTTTTCCCCATTAACATGCATTCTTTTGATATTTTCAAATTTTTTTATGTAAATTGAAAACTGTGACGAACGAAGCGAGCCGGAAAATTTTCAGGAATTTTTAGCGAAATTTTAAGGTAATTCTTCAAATTTAGACTACTTGTGAAAACAAGATTATTTTTTTCTGACACACCATAAGCAAATTAATTTTTCCATCAAAATTCAGAGCAAAATTATTTTTTTCGAAAAAAAACCAAAGCCCCCCCCCCCCCCCCCCTTAATAGAGTTATTACCCTTTGACTTTGTTATTTTCATTACAGTTTCAGATTTCTTGTCTTTTCTTTATTGATACCGAACTGGTACTTGTCTGCACATGCATTGAGTTCAGTATTGGTCTCAGATTTATACCGGTAGGGGATTTGTATCGCTTTACGATAAAAAAGGTTGTTGGTTCTAAGTAAAAATAAAATACTCCCAATATGTATAAAATATTCTAGTCCATGAGCGTGTATTTCCTACAGAAGCCATTTCGTACCAATTCATAACTCGTAGTTGCGAGAAAAATTGTGGTAGTTACGAGAAAAAAAATTCGTAGTTACGAGAAACAAATTTCGAAGTTACGAAAAAAAAATCTCGTTGTTACGAGAAAAAAATGGAGGTAAAAACTATATTAATTTTTATCAAAAATCGCTGAAAAGGGAAAAACTCAATAATTTCTCCGTCTTTTGGACAAATTCACATCAGATTCTGAAGCTTTAGATATGTGTAAAATATGGTAGACTACGGAAGCCCATTGGCTTCACAGAAAAAATAAATTTATTGCGTATATTCGCAATAACATTGCGTATATTCGCAATAATATTGCGTATATTCGCAATAGTATTGCGTATATTCGCAATAGTATTGCGTATATTCGCAATGATATTGTGTATATTCGCAATAGTTTTGCGTATATACGCAATAGTATTGCGAATATTCGCAATAATTATTGCGTTTATTCACAATATTTATTGCGTATATTCGCAATGATTATTGCGTATATTCGCAATAATTATTGCGTATATACGCAATAAATTGAATGTTCTTCGCGGCTCTAAATGTCTGTTTTTTTTTGGGGGGGGGGGGGGGGGGTTAAATGGAAAATAAAAGTACGATCTAGGGGGAGGGAGTGATAGGGCTTTATTTCTTTCCGAGCACCAAGTTTATTCTCTGTTTTTAAAAATCTCCTGTTATACTGAAAATACAATGTTCTTTGATACAAAAGATGTACCAAGGTCAAAATAAGCATTAAAATGAACATCATGATGTTTTCTCTTTTTGGGGGGGGGGGGAGGGGGGAGGGGGAGGGGACGGTCATGTCGTATCATCTTTCATCTATCCGTAAAATTTTCATCCTCTGAAATATTTTTATGAAAATGCATACGAAAAAAGATTTTATGGATCTCTGTTTCAATCCGATTATTTGAATTTAATGCAGAGGTGGATCCTGGGCGGAACAAATATAGGCATTATAGGCTATCCATCTTTAAGAAACCTGCATGGATTGAAAAACTAATGACATCTGAGTGATTAAAATGATATTTGATTGATGTTTGTTTATTTTGTTATTATTTGTGAGTTTGCACGGCGCCTTTTAAATGCACCGAAAATATTTCTCCTATTCTTTTCTCTTTTAGTTAAGTCAATACACCAATTTATTTCAGGCGCAGATCTAGCATTTTACCTCAGAGGGGGTCCAATCTAAAGTCATGAAACTTAAGCAGCTCATTATGACTTTATCGATATAAAATTCAAGTTGAAAAAGTATGACCTCGTCCCCCCTTTACCTACTTTCATATCCACCATTTACAGGAATTGGGACATTTCTAGTACCTGAGTATAATTTCGTTCCTTAAGACAGGTTTGGTAGGATACATGTATGAGGGAAACTTTACACGTTTTGATTGTTTTTATCGGCCAGCCAGATTTGTTTTACTAAAAAAAAAGCTTTGTTGTAGAGGGTAATATACGAGGGCTGATTTATATGTTGTGAGCCTCTGTTTTCTGGAATGCAGAAGATATTCTGCTGACAGATTATCTCCAAAAGGGACAAACAATCAATGGTACATACTATGCTTCTCTTATGACACAGTTACGGGAAAATATTAAACTTAAGCACCATGAAAAGCTTACTAGTTAAAGGTGTGTTGTTTTACAGAACCATGCTCTTGTTCACAAGTCTGTCGGTACCATGGCTGCCATTCATGACTGTAGTTTTAATGTGATTGAGCATCCGCCTTATTCACCTGATCTTACTCCATCAGACGTTCATCTATTCCCAAATCTGAAAGCAGCTATTTCTTGCACCCACCTTCAGTCCGATGATGACGTCATACTTGCAGTGGCTGGCTTTCTGACCAGTCAAGATAAGGAGATATTGAGGCCCTTAAACAACGGTGGCAAAAGTGTATAGATACTGAAGGGGATTATGAAGAAAAATAAAAATTAACGCAAAACGTCTGATAAAATTCAAATCCATCAATAAGAGGCTCACAACATATTAATCAGCCCTCATACAAGTATTGCAGAATATTTCATTATCTCAATGTTTGTATCTAATAAAACTCGAATACAGAAAGCATTTTTGAAGACCTATACCTTTCGCAGAATAATTCAATAGAAAAGGGGCATTGGAACTGTTTCTACAAACAAATGTCCCATCCTACATGTAAACTTTAATATTCTTAAATCTATTATATTATATAATCAGTAACAGTGGTGAAAATTCTATTTTGATGACTTATTTTGGGTTCAGGGACCGAAGCTTTGGAACTTCTTCACTTCACTTCACAGGAGATGTTTCTGTATAAGGGTACAACACTAAATTACATCTTTGTGAAGAAAAACGACGTTTCGAACTCTGTTGCAAGGGAGCAGCATGTTTCAGATAAATGAATCTTCATTGGAGTTACCACTGGCGGATTTAGAGTGGGGCATGGAGGGGCGGGGGGGGGGGGGCGTACGCTCCCTCCCCCCTTCTGAAATCGTCAAAGTAAGGTATTTTGTGGCTCAAACTATTATGTGTACACTTAATTTTTGGTCCCTTGAAGTCAAATTTCAGCAAATTTTTGCTGGCTAGCAGCCGCTCGCCATCTAACTTTATTTATTTGCAATAAAAATCCGAAGCCATATAAGTATGATATCCATTTCATACTCAGAAGTCGATGAAATAATGTATCCCCTTCCACACCTCAACTTCATTTTTGAACGGAATGCTTCTTATAAGTATACCATTTAAGTCAATGTACCCTAGCTAACAGCGTGAAGAGCAAAGGGATTGGCTTTGGTGTGTAACCCCCCCACCCCGATAAAAAAGTATTTAAAAAAAATTTGCTTCGTTCACCAGATGCTTCAAGATTTCGAATTGATAAAATTACATTTCATAACTGTCTTCGTCAAACAAAACGGTCATTCATCTTAAAGGGGGGGGGGGGGGGGGGGGGGTATGTGGGTTAGGAACCCGGGCCCCACTAGCACTTCATCCTGGGCCCCTCTTGGGCCAATTGATATATTCCACGCCCCCTTTAAACCCCAATCCTGTATCCGCCCCTGGGTACTTTAAGTCAAGTAATGATTCAAATTTGCAGACAAAAGTCTCATTTCGATCCTCATGTATAAGGTATCTATAATATCGTAGCGTAGCAATCCAAATTCTAGAAAAAAATTATAATTAATATTCTTTTTGTATAATTTTGACAACTTTTCTAGAATCAGTACACAGATATTGATTTAAGTTTGAATGAATACAACAGATTATAATTGCTTTTCTAATAAGTCTCTTGTTGTAAAACGCACTTATTTGTATTTGCAATATCTCTCAAATTTCATTTATTTGATTATTTCATAAGCTTATGACTATAATTATCTAAATCCCACTAACTGAGCGATATGTTCAATCCTCCCTCTTGTTATTGTGTTCTGCTAATGACGATGGGGCATAAAGTAATACCCATCTCGGTCTGACATGGATGTTGCCCCCAGACATGAAAGTTAAAACTGAAAAATCATTGATTTTCATACTAAAAATATGTATGAATCAGCTGTAATGGAGGTGAAAAAGCAAAACATTACTCCCCAGTTGCAGCTCCATGTTGCTTCCTGTAGATAACGCCAAAAATGATGATAATTATTCCTATTAGCTCACATGAAGTTACGTCATTGGTCACCGTCCTTTGTCCGTTCTCTATAATCCGTCCGTCGTTAGCCTTTTTTTCATTATCGACTAACCCCCACAATGGCTGCTTAATATTCCGCCAAACCTTACAGGAGGCAAGTTTTCAATGTTCTTTATTAATCGACCCGATCGAAATCTAAGATGGCCACCTTGCGATCAATCATATTTTCACTTTCCCATCTCAACTGCTGTACAGAATTTAATAGAAAAATATCTCTTCTCTTGATGACCTCAGTTGAGCAATGTGACCCCATTGGACCTCTTGTTTTGTTTTTATTCTATTTTGAAACTAATATCAACATCCTTAAGGAATGAAGTAGACATCGTTTCTATATTCTGTTTATCTAAGAATTCAACGATACTTTATTAAGAGCAGTCAGAATTTTAATCCTAAATGCAGGCAAGTAAAGCAAGTCGGAAATTTTCTGTAATGTATTATTCCATTTTGCAAGGGATAATACATGTATAAATGAGTGTCCTTGATTATAAGGTCATAGTAATCAAATATTTTGTTTTACGTACCTTTTTGAAAATATTGCTCAGGAAAAAACCGCACACAAAAAGGCATTTTCAGGTAAATCATTTAATGATATTGCATTCGACAAAATGTATGTACAATCATTAAATTTTAAATGATATTAGTGATTTTTATAGAAATAAGTCAGCATTATATCCATCTCACTTAAAGAAAAAATCTGTTATTTTTCAGTCTTCCTCTCCAAATTCCTATTATTGATCGTGTACAGTGTATTTGTGTGTTTCATGCCTGGCGGGAGAGTACCTTTTAGAAAAAAAAAAAATCGGGATGTAAAACAGAACATTAAATTACTATGGTCTTATATCGGAAAATCAATTTTTGCAAAAAAAATAAGGTTTCTCCTAGTGCCTTTTCTTTTCTCTACCAACCCTTCCCCCGCGACAGAGTCCAAGAATCATGCTGTAAAGACGAACAGAGGAGGCTCTGCTTTCTGAAGTGACCCAAATGGATTTGTTCATATATTTTGGTCTGAGCCCCCCCCCCCTTCCACCAATAGAAACATTGAACAATTTATTGAGTTATTTTAAAAATTTGGATGAAAGTGAGAGAAACGTAAAACGTGATATATGGTTATGAATAGGATCAAGGGGAGGGGTCAACTTATCCCCCGATCTCCCCTTTCCATTACATTTGCCGAAACGGCTAGATTCTTCCCTATCCCTTCCCTTTAGCTGATCTTGTTCACCCTTTCGGATAATCTGGGTCTGCACACGATTAATAAGCATTCTTAATATGCATTAAGAAAAATAAAAGGAAAAGCTATTTAAGCCACAATTTGCAAAGAATTATGTTTAGAAGTCATTGAAAGTGTGAAATGAATATATAGTACGGACCCCCCCCCTCCCCCGGTGCCTTTCCAATTTGCAAGATTGACTGATTTTCTCTGTTTTGTAATATATTGATATTTGTTATATGCAATGTTTTGCATTCTTTTCAACACCAAAGACTACCCCCCCCCCCTCGCGCTGACTTGGACTACCCTAAGAAAATTCTAGATCCGCCTGTTAACCCCAATCACTGTATATATGAAATTGCAATTATTGCGTATATACGCAATAATTATTGCGAATATTCGCAAAACTATTGCGTATATACGCAATAATTATTGCGTATATTTGCAATACTATTGCGAATTTACGCCATACTGTTGCGGATATACGCAATGCTATTGCGAATATACGCAATAGTATTGCGAATATACGCAATAGTATTGCGAATATACGCAATAGTATTGCGAATATACGCAATAGTATTGCGTATATACGCAATAAATTAATTTTTTCTGTGAAGCCAATGGGCTTCCGTAGTAGACTAACGTAATTTGAAAGTTAAAGTTTGATATTTGCACTTATCTTTGGAAATTTTGTATTTTTTTTTAGAAATATGGTATCCCCATATAGATCCGATTTCTTCAAGATACCTCTGAGTTGGAATTGCTTAATTTGATTCAATTTGCAAAATTGAAATGTGATGACTGAAAACATTCATCAACTACTTTTGATATGAGTAATTGCCCAAAGTATGTAAAGACTCCAAAAAATTGAATGAAATAATTCAGCATTTTTATAAAATTTGTTATTTTTAACCCAAAATTTCCACAAAATACCTGAGTTGGTAAAGTGTACAATTCTTGAGTAGGGCCTTTATACTTTCAGAAAATACTTTCAAATCCAACAAACTATGGGGGCCCTCCCCTTCATTCTTGTGATTTGTCTAAAATTGCTGGGTTTTTTTCCATTTTCAAGTTGAATTTTACTAATAACCATATATATGCCCATATGGGGAAACCCCACCCCTACACTGACAGCGACGACTTGGAAACAGCCCCCCCCCCCCCTGGAAAATGTATAGATCGCTTTAATTCATCAAAATATGAGCCATTTTGATTTAGATGTATCACTCTTTATTTTGTTCCAAACATAGAACATTAGGATTACGAAATTGTGATCTTACTTATTATTTATAAGACAAGTATTACTAAAGCTCTAATCGAACACGCGGTTTTTTCACATGCGTGTAAAATGGTAACATGTGTACCGATCATTTGTAATATAGGATTGTATTTGCTTTATCAACATGTAAGTAAAACCATGCAATGTGCAGTTTTTTATTCTGATATAATTTTAGAAGATTGAGACAATGGACTTGTTAAAAATAAATTTTGAAATTAGGAAATTTTTGTATTTTAGACGTTAAGTAAACAGGTACAATGTAAATATATAATGTGGGTCACTAACAGACTAAGTGTATTTATGTAATTGTGTAAGATACAGCTATACTGAAAATGACTATTTAATAGGCAGACATAGCTAAGAAGCATTTCACTATGTAAAAGAGTGTAATTTTGAATTACATTTGGAGTATGCATTACTTCCTCCCTGTAAAGCGCACCCTCCCCCACCCACCCCCACCCGCGAACTCGAAACCTCACAACGCTTCTTTTTCTCAGATCTTTTTTCGTCCGGATCTATTATGTAAATTACAAGCAAATAATATTTCGCTTCATATATTTTATTTCAACGCTTTCGATCACCCCCCCCCCCCGAACCCCAAACCCTCTTGATCTGTCCAAATTTTGAAACATTGAGTTCCCTACATGCATATGCATTGTGATAAGTTTGTGATCATGTTATCTTTGTAAATAATCATTTGTTATTTACTACATTTCATGATGATTTACTTGTAGCAAATCTTCCCCCCCCCCCCAAACTTTTCCAATCTGTACCTTAATTTTGATTTTTAAACATAGTACTTGTATATATCATAATGCATACGCCATAATTTCTTTTGGAGGTGCTGTATATGTGAAACATGTTCCGGAACCCCCCCCCCCCAACTCCCGTCCCCCGAGTTCCCCTCCCTCTATCACGTACCCGGGGCAGATCTCATTCATTACGGGTGTATAACTATATATGAGAAAATAATTTTATTCTTATTTGAAAATTATATATTTTAATGCAATTTACTAATTTCTTAACTCATCTTTTTACGTGCATGTCTGGTCCATGCTGTAAATTTATCAGGTTTTAAATGATGCTATTGAATTTAAAGACCAAGAGTCCCCGAGGGCACATGTAGCCAAGTTCGATCAACTTCGGTTGATCGTCTGTCTCTTTCACGAGTTTGAAATTTTCTGTTACAAAATTTCTTAAAACGTGGGTCCTGTAGCATCATATCCCACCCATTCTGCTACATCTTTTGGTACATTTTCGGACAATCATAATAATGTTCATACTTTTTGGCCATATTACATTGTTTAGACTGAGGATCACTGACGAGGGTTTACAATGTTGTACCCGAAACGTGCATGTCTGGTCCATGCTGTAAATTTATCAGGTTTTAAATGATGCTATTGAATTTAAAGACGTTTAACAATTGACAGGTAGACGACATCTCATACAAATGACAATGTCCACGCGTCCAGGCTTCTTTATATACCGCTCGAGTACTCGATGTAGTGGATTTTGGGTCACGATACATTAGTATGCAAAACGTCATCAGGGGGAAAGTTCAAATCAACACATGACCAAGTGTATTTTTAGCTAGGGGACGGAGATTGTTAGTTTCACTTCTAACAATTTCCGTTCCCTAAAAAAATTTACTACGTCATGGGGGTTTTTAAAGACTTAGTTCAGCTTTAAGTAACTTAGAGAAAAAGATCCCAGATGAAGGAGTTTATATAATATAGTGCTGGTAGCGTAGTGGTTAGCGCGATGGACTGCGAATGCATAGGTCGTGGGTTCGAATCTCACCGTCGCCGATCATTGCAAACCATTGTAACCTTGGGCAAGTTACTTAACACTACGTTGCACTCTCTCCACCAAGGAGTGAACCGGGTACCTGGCACATGAGACGAGCTTGAAATGTGAATGAAAAGCATAAGCGCCTAAACGGCAGCTCTGCTTGTAGTTGAGAATGCACTAGATTGTATAGATCTCGCCAGGGAGGTAATTGTAGAAGTCGCGTGAGGCTCAGGCGAACGAGACTATAAACCCTACCTTTACCTTTTTTTTATTAGCTCACCTGAGCGAAGCTCAAGTGAGCTATTGTCATAGCGCGTCGTCCGTCCGTCCGTCGTCGTCGTCGTCGTCCGTCCGTCCGTCCGTCCGTCCGTCCGGCGTAAACTTTTAACATTTTCAACATCTCCTCTGCAACCGCTGCACAGAATTTCACGAAACTTCACAGGAAACAAGTACTCAATGCCCTCTACCAAAGTTGTGTTTTTCGCGCCGATCTGAAATCAAAGATGGCTGCCACAGGCTCTGATTGGCTGACACATTTTCGACATCTTCTCTGCAACCGCTGAACAGAATTTCATGAAACTGTACAGGAAGGAAGTACTTAAGGTCTTCTACCAAGTTTGTGTTTTTTGTGCCGATTGGTCAACAAATATGGTCGCCGAGGGCTGTGATTGGCTAACACATTTTCGACATCTCCTCTGTAACCGCTGCATAGAATTTCATGAAACTTTACAGGAAGGAAGTACTCAAGGTCCTCTACCAAGTTTGTATTTTTCGTGCCGATCGGTCAACAAATATGGCCGCCGAGGGCTGTGATTGGCTGACACATTTTCGACATCTCCTCTACAACCGCTGCACAGAATTTCATGAAACTTTACAGGAAGGAAGTACTCAAGGTCCTCTACCAAGTTTGTGTTTTTTTCTTGCTGATCGGTCAACAAATATGGCCGCCGAGGACTCTGATTGGCTGACGCATTTTCAACATCTCTTCTGCAACTGCTGCACAGAATTTCATGAAACTTTACAGGAAGGAAGTACTCAAGGTCCTCTACCAAGTTTGCGTTTTTCGTGCCAATCGGTCAACAAATATAGCCACCGAGGGCTGTGATTGGCTGACACAATTTTCGACATCTCCTCTGCATCCGCTGCACAGAATTTCATAAAACTTTACAGGATGAAGTACTCAAGGTCCTCTACCAAGTTTTTGTTTTTCGAGCCGATCGGTCAACAAATATGGCCGCCAAGGGCTGTGATTGGCTGACACATTTTTGACATCTCCTCTGCAACCGCTGCACAGAATTTCATGAAACTTTACAGGATGAAGTACTCAAGGTCCTCTACCAAGTTTGGGTTTTTCGTGTCGATCGGTCAACAAATATGGCCACCGAGGGCTGTGATTGGCTGACACATTTTTGACATCTCCTCTGCAACCGCTGCACAGAATTTCATGAAACTTTACAGGATGAAGTACTCAAGGTCCTCTACCAAGTTTTTGTTTTTCGAGCCGATCGGTCAACAAATATGGCCGCAGAGGGCTCTGATTGGCTAACACATTTTCAACTTCTTCTCTGCAAGAAGACCACTGCACAGAATTTCATGAAACTTAACTTAATGAAACCTTGCAGCAAGCAAGTACTCAAGGTCCTCTGCCAAGTTTGTGTTTTTCTTGTCGATAGGTCAACAAATATGGATGTCAAGGGCTTTGATCTGTAGAAGTATTTTTGTGACTTTTAACCCTTTGTCTGCAACTCAGGTGAGCGATGTGGCCCCCTTGGGCCTCTT
This sequence comes from Pinctada imbricata, assembly GCA_033119305.1. Classification (NCBI taxonomy): domain Eukaryota; kingdom Metazoa; phylum Mollusca; class Bivalvia; order Pterioida; family Pteriidae; genus Pinctada; species Pinctada imbricata. The sequence continues at coordinate 28,033,089 of VSWD01000007.1, forward strand.
GTTATCTCATTCATGGAATCTTGCTTTCTATCATAGTATTATCTCAAGTATGATTTATTCTATTGGTAATATTCTTCCTTTGTTCTATTTGTATTAGAAAAGATGGTGTATTGGATAGATGAACTACAATATTCATGTTACATGAAAGCTGTATATTCGACACCTGATGCAAATCTAATTTTCAAAAGGAAAGAATTTAAGCCTACACATCTTGCTGTGCATCACAAAGACGTCTATATTTTTGGACTCGAAGCAAGGTAATTGTAAATATTGAAATATTTGTTCTATTGAATTCTTATGGCACCATATTCGCAAGTTTATGAGTTTTGTCTTATCAGTGATTCTCGAAAAAGAGAAAATCCAAATAATATAAAATTACGGAGAGCAAAAGTCTTAACTTGACTTAAAGCTTCTGCCAAAGACAGAGATATGCCATCAGGGAAACATCCCTTTAGTTTTTTTGAAAATTTCCATTAAGATTTATTAACGAGAATTTTAAATATCCATTTCATGTCATGTGCCGAATCACTGCGAAACTAGGCGAACGATATCATCCGAGACTAAATAATCCAACAGCAGAGATACGTAGTGGTAAAAAAGTGTCAACATTGAGATATATGTTCAGTTAAAAACATTCAAATTTTGCAACGGAAATTTGTGAATACAAATTTTAAGTTAAGTGCCGAAACACTGTGAAACTAGTCAAACGTTATCCTCGGTGACTTAACAATCCAGCGGCAGAAATACTACCCAAGTTGTTAGAATTGTCAATATTGAAATATATGTTCTATTCTAAAATGTCAGTATTCAACAAGTAAATTATGTCTCATCAGTGATGATAAAGGTAGAAAGGGAGGAAATCGAAATAATATAAAATTATGAATAGCAAAATTTTAAACTTGACCTACAATTTCTACAGAAAAACCTGTCATGGACAGAGCTTACATACACCATTTTGCTAAGCGATTGATCTTTATTAGTCCCCTACCGGCAACGCCGAAGGGGACTCTTAGTTTCCTCATTGTCTGTCCGTCCGTCCGTCCGTCCGTCTGCCCGTCTGTTCCATTTTCAGTTTTCCGGACTTTTCTTCGCTGTTGTTCCATATATTGAACTCATTTTTGACCTAATTTTACAAGAGTTATGGCCATTGGACTTGGTAAATGTTATGAAAATTTCAGTTTTCCGGACTTTTTTTCGCTGTTGTTGCATATATTGAACTCATTTTTGGTACATGTATGTGGCTATATCTCAATGTGATACAGATCAAGTTTGAGTTTGCTTTTGATTGACCTAATTTTACAAGAGTTATGACACTTGTGTGTCTATTGTGAGTGCTGTTGAGATTATCATCAGGATCTTTTTTAACTCATTTGTGTCACACTTATGCCCTTTGCCGTGTGGAGCTCGTAACAAAGTTTCCCGCGAGGGGTTTGACAGTAAGTGTTTTGAATATACTTCCCTGACATTGTCGCCATAGCACTTTCTATATAAACATAACGTCAGACAGTGCATGAATTTTATACATTTTCATTTCCATGCTTCATAAACATCGACGGCGGGTGCGGCTAGCCAACAGGGGATGCTTACTCCTCCCGGGCACCTGGTCCCACCTCTGGCTTGCTAGGGGTCCGTCGATGTTTAATTTTGTGCTCTATTGTGAGTGCTGTTGAGATTATCATCAGGATCTTTTTTAACTCATTTGTGTCACACTTATGCCCTTTGCTGTGTGGAGCTCGTAACAAAGTTCCCCGCGAGGGGTTTGACAGTAAGTGTTTTGAATATACTTCCCTGACATTGTCGCCATAGCACTTTCTATATAGACATAACGTCAGACAGTGCATGAATTTTATACATTTTCATTTCCATGCTTCATAAACATCGACGGCGGGTGCGGCTAGCCAACAGGGGATGCTTACTCCTCCCGGGCACCTGGTCCCACTTCTGGCTTGCTAGGGGTCCGTCGATGTTTAATTTTGTGCTATATTGTGAGTGCTGTTGAGATTATCATCAGGATCTTTTTTAACTCATTGGACTTGGCAAATTTTATGAAAATTTCAGTTTTACGGACTTTTTCTGCTGTTGTTGCATAAATTAAACTCATTTTTGGTATGTGGATATATCTCAATGTGATATACAGATCAATTTTGAGTTTGCTTTTGATTGACCTATTTTTACAAGAGTTATGGCCCTTGGACTTGGCAAATTTTATGAGAATTTCAGTTTTCCGGACTTTGCTTCGGTTCTATTGCAAATAATGCACTGATTTTTAGTAAATAAATACATTTCAGTGTGATACAAACCAACTTTGAGTTTTGTTTCCATTGTCCTATTTTTACAAGAGTTATGGCCCTTGGACTTAGCAAATTGCATGAATTTTTCAATTTTCCGGACTTTTTCATGACTGTTATTGCAGATAATGAACTAATTTTTGTATGTGAATCCATTATAGTGTGATGCAGATCATGTTTGAGTTTAATTTAGATTGACTAATTTTTACAAGAGTTATGGCCCTTGGACTTAGCACATTTCGTGAATTCAGTTTCCCAGAATTTTCTTGGCTGTTGTTGCAGATGATGAACTGATGAACAGAGATGCATTAGACATAAATTGATGCCGCCGGTAGGGGACTTATATCGCACAGCGATCATTGCATATTCCTTTCATATGATAACTTGAAGTTAGTATGCAATTGAATCCTACCTAGTGTAAATTTTCATAATTTTTCTTTTCAGATATATTGTAAGATTAGAAAAAAATACTTTAATTGAAAGTATAATACCTATTTCTCCATTAATCGGATTGTTTGAAACTGTTTATATCTACAAAAAAGGTAAGTTGGATTATTCATATTACAATCTATTTGGATAACACAGACTCACGTGAAATTTACATGAGGATTTTCAAGTGAACTTCACATTAATTTCACGTGAAGGTTTTTTTCACATGAACTTCACGTGAAAAAAATTCACTTGAATTTCAAGTGATGCACAATTTGCTGTATAGATTAGAGAGTCCTAATATCACAGTGTAGGAACGCCTTTGTGCGAAATAAGTTTTTAGCGATTGCCCAAGCGAGAAATTTACGTGTGTCAATTTTACATCCATCTATCGCGTAAACATTAGAAGGTATACTGCTATGGATTCAGTATAGAAAATTTCCTTAAGACAAATACTTCATAGACAGGTAGTACTTCATGATTGAAATGGTTTAGATTGCCGAGATATTGCATTTCAAAGAATGTCATCAATGGAATACAGTTAAATTATATCGTTCTATTGTGATTTTTCAGTCCCAAGTGTGTGTCCACTGTGACAAGTTCCATATTTAAAGAAAGCTTACATAACCTAGTACTCCGTGAACACAAACTTAATTGTATATTTATAGAAATAAAGCTTAAATAATGAAAAATAAGTAAACACGAATTGTGCGGTTATATGCATCCACTGTAGGAGTTCTGTACTTATCATATTTTATTGGCAACTTACACACCTGTAAATCTCACTCAACTTCATTATAGGGGGTATAAACAACATAATTATAACACTGGAGAATATACGTATAGGAGTTCGGTAATTCTAGTCAATAAAATTCAAATTCCAAGATATTTATCGTATATGTATGGTTCCAATCAAATATGCTTAGTACAGGTTACTGGTCGTGAACAGGAGGGTTCCTACACTGTGAATATACTGAATGCCTCAATGAACGAATTTCAACTTTGATATTACAAATTGCATGTAAGAGGGAGGGTGATTTTACTATATGAGACTTTACAAATGAAATTAAAAGTGTCCGTCCATAAATGGACTAGTGTACTTTTTTTTAAATATGATTCTTTTTTTTTTTTCTTAAATATGCCTTTTTTAGTTTGTTGTTCAGTTTTATTGGGAAGAATTTCAAAATGACCGTCTCAGTTATTGAATAAGATTATCTGAAAATGAGACTTTGCCGAACATTACCGAGATAATTATTACACTGTATATTAAATGGACGAGACACCAGCGAGACCTCCATTTGTACATTGGATAACTTAAGAGCAGATAAATTTACAGAGTGGATCAGACAGTCAAGAATATAAAAGGTAACAGAAAATGTGAAAAATGTATGTAGTTAATGAGGACATAAAATCATGTACTTCTCAAAAAAAAAAATATTATAATAATAACATCTCACCACAAGTAGATTTGCTGTATATAGATGAATGCCTTTCATTCTCAGTTTCTATATATTTCTTATCAAAAAGGCAATGCATTTCTTAATCTGATTGTAAATTCCTTTTGGCCTCAAAATCCATTCCAAGAAATCAGAAAAGTTTAAAATTTACGATACTTCTTTCAATTTTCAATATTTCGTAAGAAGAATCATAGGAATTTACTGACAATAACTGATTTGTGCTATGGAATTTTAGATATCCTCGTTAGTTTTCTTACTGATTTATTCAAGAATCCAACATATTTGATAAATTTAAAATCTTGATAATTTCCCTTAAAATGACAGATTTCAAACCCCGGGTTGCTCAAAGGAAAACAAAACTTCATTTAATTGAAATCAGACACATCTGAAGCAATGTCCAATGAGACTAGGCAGATGTTTTAATTAGAATTATATTGTTTATCTTTTTAAATGTTTCATCAGAAGACAACGCTTAAGGTGTCTCAACATTGCAAAATCATAATTTTTCTACTACTTGGTATTAATGAAATGCATCTTTTCCCGAAAACGCGATATTTCTGCGGTGAAGATTTAATGAGTTACTTGCACCATCTTATCTTGATTAACATTTGACCACCTGTGATCGCCGGACTCCGGCGCTCTCTGTGGCCAGACGTACAAAGTGAAACAAATAGCCGGATCGTTGATGCTAACACTGTATAAATAATACAGCGAAAGAGAAAGAAGGATACACTTTTGAACAAATTTTTAGATTAATTAATGACTTAGAATAGAGGAAATTGTGTAAGGATTACAAAAATATACATTTTGAACACAAAGCACGATAAGAAATAATTTATAGGTAGCTAGACTTATCAAGCATACATTCAGGACAGGCTCCTATTATGTTTTCCGGTAGATTGTAGTAATCACAGGGAAATTAATTACTTCGATTTAGTAAATACTTCTATGAAAAAAAAATTAATTTCTTTAAAGTGTGAAATGTGTGTTTTTTTTAAATCCAGGAGTTACAAACAAGGGATAAAGACAAAATTCTTCCGACCTAAAGAATGACAAATATGGATAATGACCATATCCCTGTCTTCAAATGTTATATTCGGAAATATTATTTTGACCCTGGAGGAGACCGAGACTTCTATTTTCTTTCATATTTCTTTTTTTTTTTTCTTTTTGTTGGGGGTGGGGGGGGGGGGGGAGGAGGGGGGTGTTTTTGTTTTAACTGTATTTTTTTCTTCTGTTTTCAATTGATCCTATTTGATATATCAGTTCCTAACGAAGAAAATGAGATGGTTGGAATCACAGGGGTGAGGTATCATCGCTTGGTCACAAACCCTTAAAATTAAAATGGACATATAGAGAAAAGTGTTTGTATTTAGGAAAGGGTTTGTGACCAAGCGATGATACCTCACCCCTGTGGTTCGAATGTAAGGAAAAGGAGGGGGATTACAAACGTTCGAGCTGCAAACTTTCTTATTATCAGGCCGATAACATGCCGAACTTTTGTAGTTTTTAAGATACAGAAATAGAAAAGTGCGAAATGTTTAAAATATTGAAAATACTTCTACAGAAAAAAGTTTAGTTATTTTAAACATACCCCCCCCCCCCCCCCCCCTTAAAAAAAACTTCGTATATAGTGCATACAATCGGACTGATCGTAATTTCCCACTTTTCCTATGCCAATATCTCGGGTCAAAACAATTTTGACCTCTCATTGCTCTATTTTCTTATATGCATTATGCGAAAAAGAAACAAACAAAGAAAAAAAAACCCAAACAAACACAGAAAAAAACAAACAAAACAAAACAAAAAACTACCTAATCATGCATCGTTAACATGTATCTCTTTATTCGAATATCGGTGGAATTGATATTAAAATGTCATGTGAATATATGAAATACTGTATTTCCAATCAAGTATTTTAATATCTGAATATGAATAAAATGTAGAGGAATAAGGGTCTGAAAATAAAATCGGGTATATATCTGTCTATTTACACCCAAATGTCTATTATCTAATTGTATTTTTAGCTCACCTGAGCCAACGGCTCAAGTGAGCTAGTGTCATAGTGTTGCATCTGTCGTCCGTCGTCCGTCGTCGTCGTCGTCGTCCGTCGTCCGTCGTCCGTCGTCGTCGTAAACTTTTCACATTTTAAACTTCTTCTCCAGAATGGCTGAAGGGATTTTGATGAAACTTGGTAGGTATGAAGTACTCATGGTCCCCTACAAGTGTTGTTGTTTTTCGTCCGGATCCGTCAACAGGTGGCGCCACCACAGCCAATAGTAGGTCACGGGGGGTACCGTCCTATGACAAACTTCTTCTTCAGAACCGAAGCATGTATCGACAAACCGAAAGCATCAGGATGATCTAGAGAGATGTCATAAGAAGTGTTGTTATTTTTGATTCCACTTCGAAGTCAAATTTTTGACGCGTTTTTGATGTCGTCTTTTCGGACTTAGTCAGAAATGCACATTTTTGCACTATTTCTTTAAATAACTCAATAAGTGTATAATTTTACACACTCATTTACTGCATATTTATCATATTTAACTTACTTAATGCTTTGATATATATTTTAGGCTTAAATTTTATTTTTCATTTTTTTATTTTTTATGAATTTTTTTTCTTATGTAAAAAGGAAGGGGGAGGGGTGATTTTCATACATTTTCTGCTTCTTTTCTATAACCACTCTTCAGATTGTCATGACATTTTGTAGATATGAGGTACTCATGCATGGTACCCTACAAGTGAAAGAATTTTGTCAAGATATCCACTTTTAGATTTTTAAGGAATATTTTTTAAGATTGTACATAGGTATAATGTATGTTTTCCATGCCCAATGGACCCATGGGGATTGGCTTCAAACCCCGACGGGATCCCGACAAAATTTTTTTTCCCTTTTTAGCTCACCTGAGCCAACGGCTCAAGTGAACTATTGTCATAGTGTTGCATCTGTCGTCCGTCGTCGTCGTCGTCCGTCGTCGTCGTAAACTTTTCACATTTTAAACTTCTTCTCCAGAATGGCTGAAGGGATTTTGATGAAACTTGGTAGGTATGAAGTACTCATGGTCCCCTACAAGTGTTGTTGTTTTTCGTCCCGATCCGTCAACAGGTGGCGCCACCACAGCCAATAGTAGGTCACGGAGGGTACCCTCCTATGACAAACTTCTTCTTCAGAACCGAAGCATGTATCGACAAACCGAAAGCATCAGGATGATCTAGAGAGATGTCTTAAGAAGTGTTGTTATTTTTGGTTCCACTTCGAAGTCAAATTTTTGACGCGTTTTTGATGTCTTTTCGGACTTAGTCAGAAATGCACATTTTTGCACTATTTCTTTAAATAACTCAATAAGTGTATGATTTTACACACTCATTTACTGCATATTTATCATATTTAACTTACTTAATGCTTTGATATGTATTTTAGGCTTAAATTTTATTTTTTTTGATTTTTTATGAATTTTTTTTCTTATGTAAAAAGGAAGGGGGGGGGTGATTTTCATACATTTTCTGCTTCTTTTCTATAACCACTCTTCAGATTGTCATGACATTTTGTAGATATGAGGTACTCATCCATGGTTCCCTACAAGTGAAAGAATTTTGTCAAGATATCCACTTTTAGATTTTTAAGGAATATTTTTTAAGATTGTACATAGGTATAATGTATGTTTTCCATGCCCAATGGACCCATGGGGATTGGCTTCAAACCCCGACGGGATCCCGACAATTTTTTTTCCCTTTTTAGCTCACCTGAGCCAACGGCTCAAGTGAGCTATTGTTATAGTGTTGCATCTGTCGTCCGTCGTCGTCGCCGTCGTCGTCCGTCGTCCGTCGTCGTCGTAAACTTTTCACATTTTAAACTTCTTCTCCAGAATGGCTGAAGGGATTTTGATGAAACTTGGTAGGTATGAAGTACTCATGGTCCCCTACAAGTGTTGTTGTTTTTCGTCCCGATCCGTCGATAGTTGGCGCCACCACAGCCAATAGTAGGTCACGGGGGTAACCTCCTATGACAAACTTCTTCTTCAGAACCGAAGCATGTATCGACAAACCGAAAGCATCAGGATGATCTAGAGAGATGTCTTAAGAAGTGTTGTTATTTTTGGTTCCACTTCGAAGTCAAATTTTTGACGCGTTTTTGATGTCTTTTCGGACTTAGTCAGAAATGCACATTTTTGCACTATTTCTTTAAATAACTCAATAAGTGTATGATTTTACACACTCATTTACTGCATATTTATCATATTTAACTTACTTAATGCTTTGATATGTTTTTTAGGCTTAAATTTTTTTTTTTTTTTTTTGATTTTTTATGAATTTTTAGCTCACCTGAGCCAAAGGCTCAAGTGAGCTATTGTCATAGTGTGGCGTCCGGCGTCCGTCGTCCGTCGTCCGTCGTCCGTCGTCCGTCCGTCGTAAACTTTTAACATTTTCAACTTCTTCTCAAGAACGGCTGAAGGGATTTTGATGAAACTTGGTATGCATGAAGTACTAAAGGTCCTCTACCAAGTTTGTTCATTTCGGCTCGATCCCTTCAGGGGTGGATCCAGGGCGGGGTCAAATAGGCCCCGGAGGGTACCCCTCTTCAAAAATCTTCTTCTCCAGTTCCACTGAATGGATTGAAAAACTAATTGTATCTATGTGATCTAGAAGGATGTATGATTCAAGTTTGTTCATTTCGTTAAAATCCGACAACTAATTTTTGACGCGTTTTTGACGTCTTTTCGGACTTAGTCAGAAATGCACATTTTTGCACTTTTTCTTTAAATAACTCAATAAGTGTATGATTTTACACACTCATTTACTACATATTTATCATATTTAACTTACTTAATGCTTTGATATGTATTTTATGCTTAAATTTTATTTTTTTGATTTTTTATGAATTTTTTTCTTATGTAAAAAGGAAGGGGGGGGGGTGATTTTCATACATTTTCTGCTTCTTTTCTATAACCACTCTTCAGATTGTCATGACAATTTGTAGGTATGAGGTACTCATGCATGGTACCCTACAAGTGAAAGAATTTTGTCCAGATATCCACTTTTGGATTTTTAAGGAATATTTTTTAAGATTGTACATAGGTATAATGTATGTTTTCTTACCAAAAAAGAAAAGAAATTCTCAAATCGCACCGGGTTATACACATTGATACTACTTTTGAATGAAGAAATTTTATTTGAATCACAAAAAAAAAAAAATGCCGTAAAGATTAAAAGTACACAACTTTTTAAATATTTTTTCAAAGCCATGCACCTGGTTCCGGACCGGAATTATTCGAATTTTATGATCTGAGGACCCATTTTCACACGTATTCTTCCACACATGTAGATGTCTCACACACTTTAAAACTATATTCAAAATTTTATTTCATCTATCTAGTAAACAATCACGGGAAGACAATTGAAGATAAACATTGTGTGTATTTTCCACCAATTGTTGAAAATAATAAGAAAATAATCGGAACTATTTGACAGGACAATGACCTAGATATGCATTAATTCATCTTCGTCCCCAAGGCGCATCGTATTCCGCTATGCGCTTCATTGCAATACAAACCGCAAAGCAGTACTGCGATATATTTCAGGAGATACAGTGCAAACGGAATAGATTTTTATACTTGGAACACTTTCATAATCTGTATCTGTATGGGTACGTTGAATTACCAATACTGGCTTGTGATCAACGGAATGAGAGAGCGCATAAACTTACTTAATCGCGCTTCAGGCTGAATCTAAAGCCTTCCACAGTCCTTGACAGCACTTGATGGTTATCCAGTTCGTTCCACTCTGTGACTGTACGTATGAAGAATGAGTTCTTCCTGATGACGGAATTACATGTAGGTATGTTAAAGCAGCGAGTATGGTTTGAGCTATGAACAACGTTCATAATGGTTATCATTCATGTACTTGGAACACTTGCATATACTTGTTATCATGTATAAAGTTTGCTCGAATTTCCTCTGTCTTAGACTCTCTTAGATGAAGTAATTTACGGACTGATTTCTTGAAGAAACGTCTAATGAGTAATCTCTTCCTCTGGATTTTGAGAATGCATAGGACATTTAATATCTGAAATTCTTGAAAATAAATAATTCCGTTCAGAGTTCCTGAAATCTTCCAATGAAATGTTGGACCACAGAAGCTGTTGTTTTAATAGAGAAAATAAATTATTATTCACAACCTTAAGCCACTGTGTTCGTCATCTTGTATGTATAATATTTCTAAGAGGAACACAGAGGCCTGAGGTTGTGAATAATAAAACATTTTCTCTCATAAAACGACAGGATCCTGTGTTAAGACATTTGGGAATTTTTATCTGTTCAAATAATAGATACATAATGAGTTTTTATCAGACCAAATAACTTCTTGTCGGCAAATCCAATGCAACCGATACATTTCATGAACTCTCTGTGCTAACAACTTGCCCGTGTAACAGACCTATGATGAGGTAAAACAATTAGTTAACAGTAAATAACGATGTCGTAGGTCTGCTAGTTGGACAAGCTTAACAATTTCATGGGCCTTTTAATTTGTTTCAAACTGCGAAACCTTAGAGAAACCACTTGAGTTGTTGAACAGCGTATGCTGAAATGCGACGCTCCTTCTCGCCTGTTGAAATATGCATAGGCAAGAAGCGTCGCATTTCAGCATATTTACTTAAAATTATTTGTTCAAGTGGCTTCACTGGGTCATGAGGTTTGATACAACATACACTGCTTTTTTGGAAAACAAACAAACTGGCACAATTTCTGCACAACTCACTTGAATTGATGAATATTGGATCAAAACGATTTTAACTGTACGTTTCATGTATTTGAGATGAAATCAATACTATTCAAAAGCATAATTCATAGATTTCAGTGAATAAAGGCAAACCCGAAAAATCTTAGTTTTTTATGCCCCTGGAATAAAAGATTCGGGAGCATAAAGTTTTTGGCCTGTCCGTCTGTCTGTTTGTCTGTCTGTTTTCCAAAAAACTTTAACATTGGGCATAACTTTTGAATGGAAGCTGGTGATAGAGGTTTCATATTTCACATGTGTATTTACCAAAATTTTTGACCTCATGACCATAACCTTGACCTTTCACGTACTTCTCAAAAACTTTAACATTGGGCATAACTATTGAATGGTTATAGTGATAGGGCTTTCATATTGTACATGTGTATTCCTTGTGACAAGATCTTTCCATTGATACCAATATTACGCTGACCAAGACCTCTCACATACTTAACAGAAAATGGTGTTTATACTAACAAAGATGCCGCCGGGGGCATTCTCGTTTCACAAACACAGGCTTTATAATTTCTGGCATGCTAGCTATCAATAATGAAAGGTTTTGTGTTCAATTTTAAATAAACTTAATTTGTGAAATCATTTCATTGTTTTATTCTTTTTCTGCTGCACATTTATGTGGAATTTTACAATATGATTTTATTTTTGATGTTGCATAATTGAACTATACTAGCTGGGCATATGACGTTGGACCACTTTATCCGTTTTTTTTTTCAAATCAGTAAAAAAGTTATTGTTTTGAAATGTGACTATTTTTTTCTTTTTTGTACCTTTAAAGGTTGTCTGAAAAAAAAAAAACTTCTCTGCATCCGGCAAAAATCTTTTTAGAAAGGTTGTGGGCTAAAATCCTGGTACTGGCACTATCAGTATTCAATGTCAGTATGTCAGTTAGAGCGTGCATGGGTATCAGGTGAGCGTTGTGCCCCCTGGGGCTCTTGTTTTCTTATGTAAAAAGGAAGGGGGGGGGTGATTTTCATACATTTTCTGCTTCTTTTCTATAACCACTCTTCAGATTGTCATGGCATTTTGTAGATATGAGGTACTCATGCATGGTACCCTACAAGTGAAAGAATTTTGTCAAGATATCCACTTTTAGATTTTTAAGGAATATTTTTTAAGATTGTACATAGGTATAATGTATGTTTTCCATGCCCATTTTTGCACTATTTCTTTAAATAACTCAATAAGTGTATGATTTTACACACTCATTTACTGCATATTTATCATATTTAACTTACTTAATGCTTTAGATTTTTAAGGAATATTTTTGGCCTAGGACATCTTTGGCACGCATAAAAACGAAAGAAAAAAGGGGGTCATGCATACCTTTTCTGCAAAATTCACTTGTTTAATGACCCCTCCTTCCGAATTGAAAATTTGCTAATTTTTATATATTTTCAAATCGATCTATAACAATCGATTTATTACATAAAAGGCAAAATCATGTTCAAAACTCAATTTATACAGACAGCAGGGAATCATACATTGATTTAATGTGCTATTTTTAAATTTTCAATAGTTATGACCAATGAGGTGACACCTTTTATTCAGCCCGGTTCACCAGTCAAAAGGGAAGGGATTCCCTGCTAAAATGATCCTTCTAGGTCAGAGACAACCAAATCATTTTCCATAGGCCGTAATGTTAACGAAATGCCTTATAACGTCTATACTAACATTGCTGGCCATGCATGTTATATACCGATTTGTTCATTGATTCAAGCTTTATACGAAACTAAATTAAAAAATATAGCATGACCTGCTCTTTTTCGCACTATTTGCGTCACAGGGAACCCCGCAGAGAATTTTCAAATTTTCCCGCGCCCGTCCCCTTTAGCGGATCGGAAGCTAGGGAAATATCCGGGTATCGCACTTATTTTTTACCTATATATATTATATTCAAACAATATACCAAAAGAAAATAGAATTGATAGCCAATCACATCTTCTGTACGTCACATTTAAAATAACAGGCCCCCTCACCCTACAGGTTTTTCTCCAATCAGAGCCGGCCTTTTAGTGGTCTCTGACCTATAACTGTAACTGTAAACAAAGTCGCTGTACTTTAGATTTGATCCGTTTAATTCCTCCACAACCCTTTAGTACTGCGATACAATTCAGGAGATACAGTGCAAACGGAATAGATTTTTATTTAATGTGCATTATACTTGGAACACTTTCATAATGGTTATCATTCATGTACTTGGAACACTTGCATATACTTGTTATCATGTATAAAGATTGCTCGAATTTCCTCTGTCTTAGACTCTCTTAGATGAAGTAATTTACGGACTGATTTCTTGAAGAAACGTCGAATGAGTAATCTTTTCCACTGGATCATGAGGTTTGATACACCGTACACTGCTTTTTGGAAAACAAATTGGCCCAATTTCTGCACAATTCACTTGAATTGATAAATATTGGATTAAAACGATTTTAACTGTACGTTTCATGTATTTGAGATGAAATCAATACTATTCAAAAGCATTCTTAGATTTCAGTATACTTTAATATGAATAAAGGCAAAACCGAAAAATCTTTGTTTTTTATGCCCCTGGAATAAAAGATTCGGGAGCATATAGTTTTTGGCCTGTCCGTCTGTCTGTCTGTTTTCCGAAAAACTTTAACATTGGGCATAACTTTTGAATGGAAGCTGGTGATAGAGGTTTCATATTTCACATGTGTATTCCTTGTGACAATACCTTTCCATTGATACCAAAATTTTGACCTCGTGACCATAACCTTGACCTTTGACGTACTTTTCAAAAAGTTAAACATTGCGCATAACTTTTGATTGGTTATTGATAGGGCTTTCATATTTTACATGTGTATTCCTTGTGACAAGATATTTCCATAGATACCAATATTACGCTGACCCTGACCTCTCACATACTTAACAGAAAATGGCGTTTATACTAGCAAAGATGCCGCCGGGGGCATTCTCTTTCACAAACACAGCCTGTCAGGCTTTATAATTTCTGGCATGCTAGCTATCAATAATGAAAGGTATGGTCGTTCAGTTTTAAATAAACTTAATTTATGAAATCATTTCATTGTTTTATTCTTTTTCTGCTGCGCATTAAAGTGGGATTTTACAATATGATTTCATTTTTGATGTTGCATAATTGAACTATACTAGTTGGGCATATGACTTTAAAAAAGTTATTGTTTTGAAATGTGACTATTTTTTCTTGTTTGTACTTTTAAAGGTTGTCTGAAAAAAAAACTTCTCTGCATCCGGCAAAAATCTTTTTAGAAAGGTTGTTGGCTAAAATCCCGGTACTGGCACTATCAGTATTCAATAGCAGTATGTCAATTAGAGCGTGCATGGGTATCAGGTGAGCGTTGTGCCCCCTGGGGCTCTTGTTTTAAATCCCCTTTTAATTTTCTTGAATTTTAATAGTGTACAAATCACTACATAGTAAATGGGACAATGATTATCATTATTTCCATTTTTTTGTAGAATATTCTGTTAAATTCACTGTTCATCTATGCTTCATACTACTATCTGAAATGCTATCTGTTTCACTCATGACGATTTCACCACACATGTGGTCAGCAGCAAGATTTAGCGATAAGACGCTCGGCTATCTTCCGCTGCAGGTGTAAATGGACACTGAAATCACAAAATACGGGGTTAAATCGCAGGAATTTTAGCAAATGAATTATGCAATCCCAAATTGATTCATATTTGTTATATGATGGACTTAAAACATCCTGCAATGTAGAGGCACTTTAATAGCATAGGTATGAAGGGAAAATCTATGTGATGCAAAATTTTGTTTGAGTAGTATATATTTCAAAAGAAGGCACAAAGGGCATCTAACTATGACAATAGCTCACTTGAGCTTTGATATAATGAGCCAAAAAGATTCGTGAAATTGAAAAAAAATAAGCATAAATTATATATGTGATATCATCAATTAACTAACATATGACATATATGCAATAAACAAGTGCACAAAATGGGAAAAATTGAAAATGGAAGAAAAAGAATTTGGCTAAAAATGAAACTAATCAGGTATGGGTATTGTGGTCCAAAACGTATTGCGATATATTGCGATACAAGATTTCATATTGCGATTTATTGCAATATCTAATCCTTCTAAAATAAGAGATAATGTCTCAAAATCGATTATCTCGAAATTTCGCTTATCTCGATCAAACAACGGTGAATCACTCAACCTGCGTTACTTGTACCTATAATTGTTTGATTACCGTGCGATTTCACTATTATTTGGTACGTTTATTGGTTTGTTTATACAAACATAAGGACTTCGAAATAAAGAGTATAAAATACATTAAGAAAGTGACTTGGGACCTTGAAATTACTTCGAGATGAGCGAAATTTCGAGATAACCGATTTTGAGTTATTCGAAGTCAAATTGATTGGAATATGAATGAAAAAAGTTGGGACCGCCGCTCGCCTTCGACATAAACGCAATTTCGAGATTAATATAATCTAACACCACCGGGAGGGAGGGATGGAGATTTCTCAACCCGAGTGTACAAAATTTTGCAAGTCCATGACGAGGCTTGCCGAGTCATGGACAAGCAAAATTTTGTACACGAGGGTTGAGAAATCTCCATCCCTCCCTCCCGGTGGTGTTTGATTGTTTTTCTCCCACGTTTTTTTGTAGTTTTATATGGTAAGAGAGACAACCCAAAGTGCTGTAATAATCAGCTGATTTATCTGCGCAATGATACGACACAGACGCATGACGCAGTGATTCCCAGAACACGTAATACGTGTTTTGGAGCACAATACCCAGTCCTAATTTGTTTCATTTTTAACAAAAATTCTTTTACTTCCATTTTCAATTTTTCCCATTTTGTGCACTTATTTTTTTTGCATATTTGTCATATGTAAGTTAATTAATGATTTTATATACATCTTATGCAGAAACTTTTTATAAATCTTTTTACCTCATCTGATCAAAGCTCAAGTGAGCTATTGGCACAGTGAGTTGCCCTTTGTGCCTTCTTTTAAAATGTATACTACTCAAAAAAAGTTTTGCATCACATAGATCTTCCCTTCATTACTATGCTATTAAGCATCGTTTTCTGATGAAACATTTAAAAAGACCGCTCATACCGCAACGCCACGGTGACAACCCTAAAAGAGTTGTTCCTATGACGTCCATATGAATACGGCCTACGCAGCAAACACCGGAAGAGAAGGGTCCGCTGCCTCAGGTGAGCCCAAGTGGAACCAAATTCAAATAATATAATTTTAATCAAAACAATCTGCCTAGTTTCATTGGACATTGCTTCAGATGTGTCTGATTTCAATTTAATGAAGTTTTGTTTTCCTTTGTGCAACATGCAAAATGTCATTTTTCAGGTTTTATCAAAGTTTTAAATTTATTAAATTTTGTTGGATACTTGAATAAATCAGTACAAAAATCAACGAGACTATCTTAATTCCTTTGCACAAATTAGTTATTTTCAGTATCTTCTGATGATTCTTCTTGATTCTTAAATATTGAAAATAGCAAAAACTATCATAAATTTCAAACTTTTCAGACTAACTTGTAATGGATGTTAAGGCCAATCGGACAAGAAATATATTACCTTTTTGATCAAATTAAAATTTCTTTCATACTTTCTAGAAAATGAGAATAAAAAGATAAGATAAAAACCTCGTAGATAAAGTGGATATTATTTCATATCATTATAAGGTAGATGTACATTTTATATCTCTAAAGATTTTTTTTTTCAAAAATATTTTTCAATCGATTTCATTCACTTGCGATTTGTATATGTATAGTCATGTAATTATATGAATTAGGTTGTCATATAAAATGATCGATTTGTGTATTGCTTTTCGTTATGATATATTTTCAATATCACATATCAAAGTTTGTGTCTAATATTTTTGTTCCCTCAACCAGAAGGATGTTATGAAAAAAAAAAATCTAATACATGTCTATCGCGACTTTAGCCGATGATGAGGGAATTACGCATTCAAGTAAGCACCGCCTTCAATCCATTAAACTCCGCCCATAAAAGCCCCGTGGTGTATATTGGAGGAAACTCGTAGCGGAGATCGCGTTGTCCATGGAGTAGACAAATGAGCAAGGGGGAAGATAGCGAAATTACTTCGAGGAATGATGGAGTAAGCTTACTCCATCAACGCTATCTCGTTGTAAATCCTTTGGTACGTACTGTATACATCTTTGATGTACGCGTACGGCAAATATACTTGTCGTGCAATGTTGTTTGTTTTAGTACTACATGGTTTTATGTCGTCATTTATTACATATATATTTTACACATTTCTGTTACCTTTATATTCCTGACTAAGTAAGAAATGTACATATTTGGGCTTTTTAAACTCACCTGAGCGAAATCAAGTGAGCTATTGTCATAGCGCGCCGTCCGTCCTCCATCCGTCCATCGTCCGTTGTCGTAAACTTTTCGTCCGGCATAAACTTTAAACACTTTCAATATCTCCACTGCAACCGTTGCATAAAATTTCAGGAAACGTTACACAAAGCAAGAACTCAAGGTCCTCAACCAAGTTTGTGTTTTCAGTGCCGATCGGTCAACAAATATGGCCGCCGAGGGCTCTGTCACACGTATTTTCGACTTCTCCTCTGCAACCGCTGCACAGAATTTCACAAAACCTGACAGAAAGCAAGTACTCAAGGTCATATACCCAGTTTGTGTTCTTCGTGCCAAACAAATATGACCGTCCAGGGCTCTGATTGGCTGACGCATTTCTGACTTCTCCTCTGCAACCGCTGCACAGAATGACGAATATATATATATCCCCATATACAGTACAAAATCGATTATTCAGAAATTCACAAACCAAAGGCATACAAAATCAGGATAAAACAGGAATCAAATCAAACAAACAAAAACCTCCATCATTTGAAAAGAAGCGAACTCCCGAAATTGGAGTGACGCCATGTGCCTATGAAGAGTCAGTATCTCCTGCTTGCATGCAACACCCGTCGCTTCAATTCGGTAGAATTGTCACGTCAGGTTACTTCCATTTTGGAAGATATAAAGTATCATCTTCGGTTGGACGGTAAAATGGTCTATGACGTAATATCATCCACCATTCTGGAGAGTGGGACATCATAGTGTATGACGAGTTCCCCATATCGACCGTATAACTTACTCAGTGACGATGTTAGTCGGTTACAAACGTATTCCTGACTGAGAAGCTTATCTGAAAGACTCTTAGCTCTCAGAATAAAATCTGTATATTTGGTACTTGCTGTGGCATAGCGTATCAACTGAGATATGAACACGCCATAAGCAGGCGATGAAGGGATGTTGCTACTCAGGAAAGGAAAGTTTGTGATGCTGAAATTGAAGTCGTCACGTTTGTCAAAGAGTGAGGTGTTCATGTGACCATCAGTGTCGTAGGACAACATTATGTCCAAATAGGATGCTGAATAATTTGTCTCTGTAGTTTCTTTGGTTTCAAGCTCGGGAGGATAGATTCTGCTGAGGTAATCCGCGAATTTTTGATTATTGGAATTTAGATTTTTTTCACGAAACCTTACAGGAAGTAAGTAATGAAGGTCCTCTACCAAGTTTGTGTTCTTCGTTCCGATTGGTCAACAAATATGGCTGCCGAGACCTCTCATTGGCTGACTTATTTTCGACTTCTCTATGACCGCTGCACAGAATTTTACAAAACCTTACAGAATGCAAGTACTCATGGTCAAATAACCAAGTTTGTGTTTTTCGGGTTTTAGTAGTATAAACCCTATAGGCTCGAAGCTGATTTGGCCCCGGTCAATATTCTTTATATAATACAAGATACACTTAACATTCGAAAATTAATCAACGATGTTAAAATCTTCATCAATGTTGAAAAATGCTTAGCAAAGAAACGAAACAGTCTTGATGAATTTAATGATTTGTGGCAAGGATGGACATCTTTACTTACTAACTAAAAATTACTAAGATACGCAAGTGAAACTAAATTAGGTCTTATTATACAACCCTTCCCCTTCTCAACCCTTTTATCTACTTTCTACAACTTATTTCTCTCTTTACTTTGTTAATTGGTGCTCTAGATAAGATCATTATCGACAACATTGACAACGCAAACTAACATTCTAACATAATAATTATATCTACAAACATACACTGCACTTTGTACATGTACATGTATGTCGACCATTGACCCCATGTTTTTTGTTGTTTTTTTTTTATATAATAATTTTTTATGGTGATAAAGATGGTACATGTATATATTAGTACATATAAAAAAAAGACTCGCCCGACGGGGTGTCGGTGAAGGTTTCTCTTCGCTATACCTCCCAAATAGCGGTAGTAGCAAGGATAACCTAGCTACACCCTAAACTTTTTTTTAACTATTCATCATAATACTTGACCATTTGTCCACTTTCCGTATCGAATATTTTCAAGTTACTACATGAAAATGATTAATGTACTCTCGAGAAAAAAATTAATGTATTTCATATTCAAAATAAACGTATTGAAGAGTGCGATGATGATCAAACGGGCCATTTACAATTGATCTGAAGCTCCAGTTACATCTAATGAAGCATGATTAAAACCATACCATTCCTAACTTTACCACTAATCCAATAACCCTAAAAATCACAATCACTGATATATAACTTTAAAACATTTTGAGCTGATGTATGGATCATGGCTATCATATCTGAGCACCGAAAAAAAAATTCTTTATATAAAGAGTCAGATGACTGATATCGCTATAGTTTGTATGATAATTAAAATGAAGGCAAGTTTTAATGTATCATCAGATTCTTTAAGATTTTTGTAAGATTTTCATGGGTTCTATTTTTAGATATGCATATCAAAATGAAACTAAAAGGAGTCACAACGTAGAGGTGATTTCCGGCGAAGGGCTCAGAATGGGGTCTTGTGAAATTCGCTTCTCCGTGGTGTATTGTGGATTTCTCAAAAACGAATCGGCGAATCCCCAAATAACTTTCATATATCATTAAGACAGATTTGGGCTTCCAATCAGCATAATTTTTATATTAAGAATTTTTCTGGAAACCTGTACGGTTTCGTTTAATTCTATGCAGAGGTTGCAGAGGAAAAACGGAAAATACGACAGCCAATCAGAGCCTTCGGTGGCCATATCTGTTGACCGATTGGCGAGATAAATACAGACTTAGTAGAGGATCCAAGTACATGCTTCTTGTTGGGTTTCGTGAAATTCTGTGAAGCAGTTGCAGAGAAGAAGTCGAAAATGCGTCAGCAAATCAGACTCCTCGGTGGTTATATTTGTTGCCCTATCGGCATGAAAACCCCAGAAAACCAATGTACCAATGGGTGGATTGCCCTAGGGGTAATGCAGTACTGAAATACATATAAACAGAAAGCAAGAACGAAACAGTACATTAACACCCACATTAGTACGATGGACCTAGGATATATGAGAAATAAACATTATACAACTCATGAGAAAATCATGTATATAACAAGGGATTCGAACCCATCACCTACGGCACCTTCCGCCTCGCAATCACGAGTACGTCACGCTATTCACTACGCCATCTCGACTTCACAAAAATGAAGTTTTAATGGCAAGGGTCTATCGTATTGGGCTCGTGATCACTCGGTAGTGGACGTATTTTTTGTATGCGAATACATCTTAGAATTATACAGTTCAGTTCGAGTTTGGTTTCGATTCACCAAGACTTCACAAAAATGAAGTTTTAATGGCAAGGGTCTATCGTATCGGGCTCGTGATCACTCGGTAGTGGACGTGTTTTTTGTATGCGAATACATCTTAGAATTATACAGTTTAGTTCGAGTTTGGTTTCGATTCACCAAATTTTTCAAGAGTTACGGCCCTTGGACTTCGCAAATTTCATTAAATTTTCTGTTTTCCCGACTTTTCTTGGCCGTCATTGCACATTGTGTACTGATTTTGGTATGTGAATACATCTTAGTGTAATACAGATCAAGTTAAAGTTGAATTTTGATTTACCTTTACTAGTTACTTTTTTTGAAATTTTAGGACCCCTTTACTTGGCAAATTTTATGAAAATTTTAGTTTTCCAGACCTTTTCTCTTACTGCAGGTAATGAACTGATTTTTGTGTGGACATTCATCTTTTGGTGCAAGTTTAAGTTTAAACATATTTTATTTCCAATAGAAAACGAAATTTGGTGCAAGTACAGGTCAAGTTTAAATTTATGTTTAATTGAATTGTTCTAGACAGAGTTGCAGAACATAGATTTATGCCTGTAGGAGACTTATATCGCTCAAGATCAAAGATTTATTTCTTGTAACATTCGGTTCGTTTTCCTACGTACGTTCTTAAATGAAAGATCTCTAATAGAACACATGAAATGTTTTTCCTAAATAAACCATTGTACACCTTAAATAACTTTCAGCTCTTACCGCACCCATACCAGAGTCAGTTTTCAGTTTTTAAGTTCCTATTTCTAGCCATCACAGACACACTTATTCTTTAAAAGAGCACTTCGAGTTAATGTCATTTGAGTCACTTTGGGTAGAAAGATGTACATGAAAGACGAAAGTAGTCTAAACAATGTTATATAGAGATATAAAATTTGGCTTTGCATTTGCTCAGATTCATCCTTGTAATAATTAATTGATCATATCGAGTCTGAAAATGTTAGATATATCATGACAGTAAGATCCTCCTTACTTTGGCATACGATCATTTAGAAAGAGAAAACAGTGGGGAGTTGTTGAAATAGGCAGATAACACCAGAATTTTTTTTGGCATAGACAGATCCAGGAAAATTGTGGGAGATCAATGTCTATCGAAAATCAAAATGGCATTACTTCGTCTTCAATGTTAAAATAATAGAGAGAATTAGTTACGAGTGCTTTCAACGTGTACGTATGACGTACAAGTACACGTCACCGTTTTACGTCACAATCCGAAGACGTCGTTTAGTTATACGTACGAACCTGCGAAGGTCTTAGTATAGCTATAGGAAGGTGTACGTGTAGCTAGCATGTTTTCAATCAGTTTAATCTGCAAGAAATGTTCTTCGAGATTCCTAAAACTTCGACGTAAGGAAAGCTATAATCCTTAACATGCTTTGTAACACCGAAAACTGGAAGTTCGATCATTGATAAGTGTGAAAATTTTCAAAGAAGTTACTCGTTCTCTTGTTACGTGTAGAACATCGTTTACACGTCCATAACGTGTAGCTATACGTCACATCATGACGTCATTTGATCAAAGATCACAGGAAGTGATGAGGTCATACTTACACATCGCGCTAAAACTTGTACCTAAACCTCTCTAATATTCATATTCAAATTCATCTATATTCTTGTAACATGTGTAAGGAATAGACTGGGAAGATCTACTTAAATAGATATTCTCTCCATTGTTTGCAAGCATGTATTCTGACAATATTTACTTAAACTCACAAAGAATACAGTCGAGCCTGAAAACTTACAAAACGTAGAATTTTCACAGATGTTCTTATAACTATTGTTAGTTAAAATTCATTCCCTCTAGATAATTATCAAGTCCAAATTCTCTTATCAAACGCTAATCATTTAATTTCCATTGTCATTTTCAAGAAACGAAGATTCTGATTGGCTAAGAAATTTTGTTGATACATCGATCAACACAATTTTTCACGGAAGTCTATTTATAGCACTATTTTTAGAACCGGGGGTTCCCTCAAACACGAATGAAGTCATTGCTGAAAATACAATTTGTTGATGTTTGCTTATCATTTCAAGGGTACCATTTCTTTTCTACTTACTCAAAAATTAACAGTGCATGTAGACTTTGCTCAAACTGGTCCTTATTCCAAAGATATAGAGAGACGATCGTTTGCTGTTTGAATCATGGCGGCTGCCATAACTTGTTTTTGGCAGACGTATCACTGCAAAACCCTCCGACTTACGAACTATAGTGCGGTGATTGATTGTTTTTAGATCCAAGAATCCATAAATAGATAATTATTAAATGATAAGAAATGAATCTTATATTTTTTTCTGTTGATGCAGGTATCACCCGAAAAATTGGACAGAAAACTGCATCAATGCGCGTAGCGCGTTGATGCAAAAGTTTTCTGTCCAATTTTTCGGGTGATACCTGCATCAACAGAAAAAATATAAGATTCATTTCTTAATACATTTATTTCATAAGATCACACATTTTTCTTTCGAAATTTCTAATATTAAATCGGATTCTGTAGCATTATATCCAACCCATCCTGCTACGTCTTTAGGTTTTTAGCTCACCTGAGCCATAGGCTCAAAGTGAGCTATTGTTATAGCGTGGCGTCCGTCGTCCGTCGTCGTCCGTCGTAAACTTTTCACATTTTCAACTTCTTCTTCAGAACGGCTGAAGGGATTTTGATGAAACTTGGTACGTATAAAGTACTCATGGTCCCCTACAAGTGTTGTTGTTTTTCGTCCGGATCTGTCAACAGGTGGCGCCACCACAGCCAAAAGTAGGTCACGGGGGGTACCCTCCTTTGACAAACTTCTTCTTCAGAACCGAAGCATGTATCGACAAACCGAAAGCATCAGGATGATCTAGAGAGATGTCTTAAGAAGTGTTGTTATTTTTGGTTCCACTTCGAAGTCAAATTTTTGACGCGTTTTTGACGTCTTTTCGGACTTTGTCAGAAATGCACATTTTTGCACTATTTCTTTAAATAACTCAATAAGTGTATGATTTTACACACTCATTTACTACATATTTATCATATTTAACTTACTTAATGCTTTGATATGTATTTTATGCTTAAAATTTATTTTTTTGATTTTTTATGAATTTTTTTCTTATGTAAAAAGGAAGGGGGGGGGTTGATTTTCATACATTTTCTGCTTCTTTTCTATAACCACTCTTCAGATTGTCATGACAATTTGTAGGTATGAGGTACTCATGCATGGTACCCTACAAGTGAAAGAATTTTGTCAAGATATCTACTTTTGGATTTTTAAGGAATATTTTTTAAGATTGTACATAGGTATAATGTATGTTTTCCATGCCAAATGGACCCATGGGGAGTAGCTTCAAACCCCGGCGGGACCCCAACAATTTTTTTTCCCTTTTTCAGTTTTTTTTTTCTCTTTTTATTTTTATATTTATCGCTAGAAATGAAACTGTGAAAGAATTTTGTCAAAATATCAACTTTTAGATTTTTAATGATTTTTTAAATAAGACAAGCTATAGCTAGTTTGGCTTTGTGTACTTATTTTCATACTTCGAATTAACTTGGCCACATACGCTATCAAATATACGCTGAATTTATTTTTTAGATGTTGACTTTTTGTGTCGCCTGCGAAGCACAGCGACACTTAGGGATCACTTTGTCTGTTGTTCGTCTGTCCGTCCATCCGTCCCTCCGTCTGTCCGTCTGTCTGTCACACTTGGGTGTCACACCCCATAACTTTTGATTGGTAAATGATAGGGCTTTGATATTTCACATGTGTATTCCTTGTGACAAGACCTTTATACACATATCATAATTTTTGACCTTTTGACCTTGACCTAGATATTTGACCTACTTTTCTAAAAATCTAATATTGGCTATATCTCTTGATTGATTAGTGATAGGGCTTTGATATTTCACATGTGTATTCCTTGTGATTAGACCTTTCTACACATATAATGTTTGACCTTGTGACCTTGATCTAGATATTTGACCTACTTTTCTAAAAATCTAATATTGGCTATATCTCTTGATTGGCAAGTGATAGGGCTTTGATATTTCACATGTGTAATCTTTGTGACAAGACCTTTCTACGCAAACCATATTTTTTGACCTCGTGACCTTGACCTAGATATTTGACCTACTTTTCAAAAAATCTAAGATTGGCTATATCTTTTGATTAATAAGAGATAGGGCTTTGATATTTCACATGTGTATTTCTTGTGACAAGCCCTTTTTTCACATACTATATTTTTTAACCTTATGACCTTGACCTAGATATTTGACCTACTTTTTAAAAAAAACCAAGATTGGCTATATCTATTGATTGGCAAGTGATAGGGCTTTGATATTTCTCTTGTGTATTCCTTTTGACAATACCTTTCTACACATACCATAATTTTGACCTCATGACCTTGACCTAGATATTTGACCTACTTTTCAAAAAAATTAAGATTTGCTATATCTTTTGATTGGTAAGTGATAGAGCTTTGATATTTCATATGTGTATTCCTTCTTGTGACAAGGCCTTTCTACACATATCATAACTTTTGACCTCATGACCAAGACCTAGATATTTGACCTACTTTTCAAAAAATCTTAGATTGGCTATTTCTTTTGATTGCTGAGTGATAGGCTTTGATATTTACATGTGCATTCCATGTGACAAGACCTTTCTTCACATACCATCATTTTTAGCTCACCTCGACGAAGTTGAGTGAGCTTATGCTATAACCCCACGCGTCCGCGTATCTGACAAAGTACTGATGCTACAGTAACCAAACTGGCACAAGTGATTCATTTTTGGATGCTAAGGTAAACCCATGCATCGGATGCAGCATCTGACCTACATTTTCCGCTTGAGTGACTTGGTTAAGAAGTTTGGGGTAGCTCAGTATCTGACAAAGTACTGATGCTACAGTAACCAAACTTGCACAAGTGATTCATCTTTGGATGCTGAGGTGAACCCATGCATCGGATGCAGCATCTGACCTACATTTTCCGCTTGAGTGATTTGGATAAGAAGTTTGGGGTAGCTTCATCTTTGGATGCCGAGATGGACCCATGCACCGGATGCAGCATCTGACCTACTTTTTCCACTTGAGTGATTTCGCTTTTAAAAGCCAATATTGAGCAGAGTATAAGTGTTACATGTACCAAACTTGCATATTGGATGTATCTTTGATCAAACTTTCATAAAATGACCTTGACCTACTTTTTCTGCTTGAGTGGTTTTGCCTTTAAAAGCCAATATACATGTACTAAGAAATATGTTTGAACTGAATTTTGCTGTCACGAGGTGAGCTTCGTAATCTGTGATTACCTATGTTTTACCTTGTGCACTTGCCCTATATATTTGACCTACTTTTCAACAAATCTATGATTTGCTATATCTTTTGAGTGGTAAGTGATAGGGCTTTGATATTTCACATTTGTATTCCTTATGAAAAGACCTTTCTAAACATTCCATAATTTTTAATCTAGTGACCTTGCCCTTGATATTTGACCTTATTTCAATAAAAAAAAAATCCGCTACGCAGGCGACACAAGCATTCCTTGAATTGCTTTTTTTTCATACATGCATATTTCAGAACAATTTCCCTATTTAATGATTATTTTCTCTGTCTTATTTTTGTATCTATGGTAAACATAGTCGCCATATATCTTGTGTTACAGATTTGATTGGTTCAATACCTCCTTGCCCCTTTAGTATATAGGTCAGAGACCACTAAAAGGCCGGTGCTTATTGGAGCAAAACCTGTAGGGTGAGGGGGCCTGTTATTTTAAATGTGACAGAAGATGTGATTGGCTATCAATTATGTTTTCTTTTGGTATATTGTTTGAATATGATATATATAAGTAAAAAATAAGTGCAATTAAAATGTCGATACCCGGATTTTTTCCCTAGCTCCCGATCCGCGAAAGGGGACGGGCGCGGGAAAATTTGAAAATTCTCTGCGGGGTACCTTGTGACGCAAATAGCGCGAAAAAGAGCAGGTCATGCTATATTTTTTAGTTTAGTTTCGTATAAAGCTTGAATCAATGAACAAATCGGTATATAACATGCATGGCCAGCAATATTAGTATAGACGTTATAAGGCATTTCGTTAACATTACGGCCTATGGAAAATGATTTGGTTGTCTCTGACCTAGAGGGAAACACGTGCTATACTGAAATAAATGCAAAATATCAACACCAGCCTTGTGTTAGTGTTTTGTTTTCTTGTTATTCGTACCATTTATGTACTTTTCTATATTTTCATGCCGAAAAGTGTTCAATAAAACAGTTTTCATGGAAAATTTATGCATATGACTGAATTTATGGTCTAACTGGGATTTCGCGCCAAAAGCGCGATGTAGGCATTGTCATTATTTTTTAAATTTAACACGTTTTAACCACTCTGTATAGCCAAATATGCATTAAAACCATTGTTTTATGCACGAATATCTAGTTTAACATTAAAAACAAATTATTTCTTAAAAATTATTCGTCGGAGATACATGAAAGTATCCTCCATGGCATCACAGGCAAAATTTTCTATGATATTGCTACACATATAACCGTATAGAATTAGAGCCGGATGATTTTATTCTTTTATT
This sequence comes from Pinctada imbricata, assembly GCA_033119305.1. NCBI lineage: Eukaryota > Metazoa > Mollusca > Bivalvia > Pterioida > Pteriidae > Pinctada > Pinctada imbricata. The sequence continues at coordinate 28,060,280 of VSWD01000007.1, forward strand.
TTCTGCATAAAATGACTTTTTATTTCGTCATTAAGGATTACAATCGCATTCAGATGCATTATATGTGACATTGTCATAATTAATGCGAGTTCACATACCTATATGAAAATACGTCCTTCGGAGGGGGGTAGGGGTCCTAAATTTCTTATAAATGCTGTAAAAACCGTGCTATTATAACATATTTGCATGAATTATATTCTCCATTTAATAAAGAATGTAAAATGAGTCGATACATATACATAACATTAAACCCTTTCCTCTGAGAACGGAATAAAAGAGAAAAACTAGAAAAATCAAAATGCGAATTTTGGCGCCTTTTTTGAATGCCGACATACACGCATATATCTCAAATATCTCCCATACCACGTACAGTAGAAAGCTGAAACTTCGGATAAATTCTATTGATATTAATGCCTTTATTATGCAAAAAAAATTGTATTTATCAAAGAGGGGGTTATATATGCCTATAGGTCAGAGACCACTAAAAGGCCGGTGCTTATTGGAGCAAAACCTGTAGGGTGAGGGGGCCTGTTATTTTAAATGTGACAGAAGATGTGATTGGCTATCAATTATGTTTTCTTTTGGTATATTGTTTGAATATGATATATATAAGTAAAAAATAAGTGCAATTAAAATGTCGATACCCGGATTTTTTCCCTAGCTCCCGATCCGCTAAAGGGGACGGGCGCGGGAAAATTTGAAAATTCTCTGCGGGGTACCTTGTGACGCAAATAGCGCGAAAAAGAGCAGGTCATGCTATATTTTTTAGTTTAGTTTCGTATAAAGCTTGAATCAATGAACAAATCGGTATATAACATGCATGGCCAGCAATATTAGTATAGACGTTATAAGGCATTTCGTTAACATTACGGCCTATGGAAAATGATTTGGTTGTCTCTGACCTAGTAGGGGTAACTACAGGAAATAAAAAGGTGCACACTAAAAATTTTGACTGACTTGAAATGCCCGGAAGTCTGTAAAATTGGTCTTTTTTGATTGCGAATCTTTGGCACGCATAAAAATGTAAAGAAAAAGGGGAGGGGGGGTCATGCATGTCCTTTTTTCGCAAATTTCACTTTTTTACAGGAACTCTGCGTCCTCATCGAAAATGTTCCGAATTTTGCATATTTTCAAACCTATCTGTAGATTGCATAAAAGACAAGATCAAGTTCGAAGTTAAATTTATCACGACTATTGATTCAATATGCTAAAAATACATTTCCAAGCACCGCATTTGTAAGCCTATGGCTCACAGGTTATGGGTGTAGTTCGCGTTGTGTATTAATCAGTCATTTTGAAAACTATAAACAAAAGTCCGAATAAAAGTTTTAAGTTTATTTAAAAACGTTACATGTTGACAGTACGAGAGCGGAGTCTAAACCTAAACTTAAACACTACTAAAACTGGAGTCTAACATAACCGAAACTTAACTGGTCGGCAAAACGATGCGCCGAGTATATATGTGGACGATTGGAAATTGCTAACACCTGCATAAAATAATAAGTTATTGGTTTTTGATTAAAAAGACATTTTGGAAATTAGATTCTTCCAAATACAGAACAATAATGGCTTTTACGGGGAGATTTCCAATTAGCTTTCAATTAACTCGTACGGAAAACAAAGACTAAAGTACTTGCAGGTGTGCAAATTACTGCAGTGTTCACAGCATCGTGGGAATCAAATTAAACAGATTACAGAATTTACAAACTAGAATTTAATTGTCTCAATATGAAGTTCAAACTTAAAGTCAAGAAATTAAGTTATAATGATTCCCCTTTTACTATAAAAAACTCAAGTTAGCAATTTCCAAATACATGTAACTAATAAATATGAATAATTAATTAGCATAATTATTGTGGGGGAGAGGCCATATGGTTACAATACTCCCCCACTTAAGAAAATAACCAAGATTCAAATTATTTGGATTTCAACCAATCATGAACTGTAAGGTAACTTTCGATTATCATCAACATTTTGTGAATCTGTTATAATACTTGGTTATTTTCTAAACGCATGGCCTTGACACCACAATATGCAAAACTCAATTAAATATCGTCAGGTGTCATCTGAATACTGTAATTAAGATTAATTCGATAAATTAAAGCACATGAAGTTATAGTCATTTTCATGTCGAGTTCTTTTTTCACTGTTCTTTTAAGAGATTTTTTTTTATCTAATTATCAATGTTCACTGTCAATGACCTACAAAAGAAATACCTTTACCCAAGGCCAATACGTATCCTAAACATACCAAATACAAGAAGCAATGTACAAAAGCATGAAGCGATAATGAACTTAGACTAATGCAATTCAATATGACCATATAAGTATAATACATAGTAGTATTGAACATTTACTCTGCTTTTTTTCACTATAACACAACACCGGTTTAATTCACTTCTTTATCTTCTCACGGCCGTTCTTCTTTGGTTTTGGTTCCGTACGTCTTATATTTCGTCTACGGTCCTTCTTCGTGAACCTTGTAACCTCCGAGGAGTATGACGAATGATTCGGACCTCTTTGTCGTCTACTTGGTTTGGTAAACCAAAAATCATCGAATCGTCATCTGTTTCGTCTTCTTCCTCCACCCGGAATTTGGAGTTTATCTTCCATCTTGACCCTGCTTTGACGCATCTTGGTATTAGTGACGTTACCAAGATCTTCCCGTAATCTGGATGACGCCATGCACCCAGAAAAGCGACGGGGTATTCAATGCTCTCATTTAAAGCGTCGATCAAGCAGGTCATTAAGTACAAAATGTCCAATCTGGTTCTGCTGTCATCAATTTCGCTATGACATATTTCACCCTGTCATATAATCTGCGAAATAATGTTGATAGTGACGGGCTGGTTTGACATCCGGCCACACGGATAACATCGTGCACAGAGATACCTGACGTCACTGCTTCAAACTTCTTTTCTGCTACCGTCTGATTTGATTTAATTGTCTCTCGTATCACAACAGGCGATTCCAATAACCAAGGAGCTATATAAGACTGCACATCTTGAACTTCACTGCTTATCTCATCGCCGTCTTCTCCCAGCGATAAAAGTATAAAGTCTGCATCATTATTACACTGATAAGTTTCACATCATTGTCTCTGGTTACAGGTAGTTTATGACACCGGATTTTCTCTGTACCTCTAATTGACCACAATTTTGAATTTACAAAAATAATTTAGATGCCTGTACCAAAACTAAGTGAATGATTTCCAAAATAAGATTTTTTATCAATACTTGGATAAAGTTAATTTTGAAAACTTTGTATATTCACTGACTTTATACGAAATACAGGTCTTCTGTATTTATTTTAGACGAATACAAAAATCTAATTAATAAAGAAAACATCTGTAGCAATTAAAACTTTTTATTATAAATTGTGAAAAACTTTCTGAAATGTATGTCGCTTGTCAAACGTTAATGTCTCGGCGTAGTGATTTCTCGTTGATACTACACAAGATACTAAATTCCAACACAGGGAAAAGGGGCAACAAAGGTCAAACTTATCAGCGCTCATTGAATGATGAGTGAGAACTGTAACATGAAACTACAAAGTGCAAGGAGCAGAGTACTATTGGGGTTAAACACAAAAACATGCAAACTAAGGGTATACTGTTGCTACTATATACATCGCGATCGCGATAGACTCCAGATTAACTTTGACATAAAATTCCGATAAAACTTTGACCGATTTTTTTTTTAATTTAAGATATTTACCATTTCCTCCCTTTCTTGAAATAAAAAAAAATCAAGACCTCCAAAATGATAGCACAAAACATACATAAGATGATGAATACTACGATGGTGTCATATAATCCGAAAAAAATTACGTGCTCTCACATAGCACAAATTAGAAATGACAGGGTTGTATACACAGCAAACCCGAACGATTTTTCTACGCTCCCAGAAATTTCTACTGGTGCCATTTTTCGGCGTTTCATCGCCATATACCGAGCAAATTCAACAGCTCATCACCTAACAAACTGGAATATATGGGTTCCATCGAAGTATCCTCTTAATTGTAATGTTCTATCATCTTGAAAAACCTTACAGAGACGGATACTCCCCCGTCTCTTACTACGGTCCCACGCCTATACCCGGCGTTCTAGCGACATGACGAGACCCTGATCTAGACCCTGACTCAGCGGCGGAGAAAAACCAAAATTCTCAAAACGACCGAAGCCTAAATCTTCAATCAACCCAAAACTACGTGAATCACGACCGATTCCAAAAATCCGAAACGCTTCGTTGTCTATGTCCGTCATTTCTTCATGAAAATCTGATAGAAAAAAAAAATTATTCAATTTCTTTAAAACTTTTTTCGCTTAAAACATTCAAAAATTGAAATAACATTTACAAAATACATGGTCAATCAATCTGAGAGTACTTTGAGAAAGTAAATGTGCCCTACCTTTATCATTAATTTCGTTTAAAGCGAAGTGTTCATCCTCTGGTTGTTATACCCTGGTTCCACGGCGTGCATCGTCTGCATTCTCGGCAATAAACTTATTCATTTTTCCCCTAGTTCGTCTAGGACACGGCGCCAAATTAAACCTTGTAATCATATTTTCCCTGGTTCGTTTAGGTCACGGCGCCAAAATACAACTTGTAAGCCTATGGCTCACAGGTTATGGGTGTAGTTCGCGTTGTGTATTAATCAGTCATTTTGAAAACTATAAACAAAAGTCCGAATAAAAGTTTTAAGTTTATTTAAAAACGTTACATGTTGACAGTACGAGAGCGGAGTCTAAACCTAAACTTAAACACTACTAAAACTGGAGTCTAACATAACCGAAACTTAACTGGTCGGCAAAACGATGCGCCGAGTATATATGTGGACGATTGGAAATTGCTAACACCTGCATAAAATAATAAGTTATTGGTTTTTGATTAAAAAGACATTTTGGAAATTAGATTCTTCCAAATACAGAACAATAATGGCTTTTACGGGGAGATTTCCAATTAGCTTTCAATTAACTCGTACGGAAAACAAAGACTAAAGTACTTGCAGGTGTGCAAATTACTGCAGTGTTCACAGCATCGTGGGAATCAAATTAAACAGATTACAGAATTTACAAACTAGAATTTAATTGTCTCAATATGAAGTTCAAACTTAAAGTCAAGAAATTAAGTTATAATGATTCCCCTTTTACTATAAAAAACTCAAGTTAGCAATTTCCAAATACATGTAACTAATAAATATGAATAATTAATTAGCATAATTATTGTGGGGGAGAGGCCATATGGTTACACATTTCAGCATATTTACCGAAAATAATTTGTCCAAGTGGCTTCACTGGGTCATGAGGTTTGATACACCGTACACTGCTGTTTGGAAAATAAATTGGCTCAATTTCTGCACAACTCACTTGAATTAATATTGTCCGCTAACAACTTGTCTGTGTTAATTGGATTAACACGATTTCGACTGTACGTTACATGTATTAAGATGAAATCAATACTATTCAAAAGCTCTCATTCATAGATTTCTGTATAATTTAATATGAATAAAGGCAAAACCGAAAAGTCTTTGTTTTTTATGCTTCCGGAATCAAAGATACGGGAGCATATAGTTTTTGGCCTGTCCGTCTGTCTGTTTGTCCGAAAAACTTTACATTGGGCATAACTTTTGATAGGAAGGTGATAGAGCTTTCATATTTCACATGTGTATTCCTTGTGACAATACCTTTCCATTGATACCAAAATTTTTGACCTCGTGACCTTGACCTTGACCTTTGACCTACTTTTCAAAAACTTTAACATTGCGCATAACTTTTGAATGGTTAGTGATAGGGCTTTCATATTGTACATGTGTATTCTTTGTGACAAGATCTTTCCATTGATACCAACATTACTCTGACCCTGACCTCTCACATACTTAACAGAAAATGGTGTTTATACCAACAAAGATGCCACCGCGGGGCATTCGTGTTTCACAAACACAGGCTTTATTATTTTCTGGCATACTAACTATTAATAATGAAAGGTTTGGTGTTCAATTTTAAATAAACTTAATTTATGAAATCATTTCATTGTTTTATTCTGTTTCTGTTGCACATTAATGTGGAATTTTACAAACTGATTTTATTTTTGATGTTGCTTAATCGAACTATACTAGCTGGGCATATGACTTTGGATCGCATAATCCATCTTTTCAAATCAGTAAAAAAGTTGTTGTTTTGAAATGTGACTATTTTCTCTTGTTTGTACTTTTAAAGGTTGTCTGAATAAAAAACTTGTCTGCATCCGGCAAAAATCTTGTTAGAAAGGTTGTGGGCTAAAATCCTGGTACTGGCACTATCAGTATTCAATGTCAGTATGTCAATTAGAGCGTGCATGGGTATCAGGTGAGCGTTGTGCCCCCTGGGGCTCTTATTTTACATTACTTTTACAGTCAATGGTTCGATTGAGAATCACTTAAATAACGAAAAGTCCATGTCTGGGCCATGCTGTTCATTATCTGTTCTTAAATGCTATGAATTTGAAAACGTAACATTTTAGCTCTCTCCTCTTCATTCGTCCTTTTACTAGTACAGATATTTTTTCCCATTCCGTTTCAGATTATTGTCCAAACTTTATAACTGACAATGGGCTACAATATGAAATCAATGTGAAGTGCCCATTTACTTCTGGAAAACAAATCAAATATACCTGTGACGCAGATGAATCTAATCCTGCAAATTCAAGACTTGCCGCATGTTCAAGTGATAAGAAATGGATAATATATAATGATGACGATGAAATGTTTTGCCAAAGTCAACGCGAGAATGATTTAAATGATGATGATAATTGTCATGATGATGATAACAAGATAAATGGTAAGTAGTCAATATGAAACATTTCAAAATATTAGAAAAAGATCAACTTTCGAAAATAACCTATCTGTATGTTCATCTTATGTACAGTGATGTCTAATGGTTCATATGTTCGAAACAGGTACATGACAGTAAGAAATGACAACATTATATTCTCCAATAATTATTGCATCTTTTCATAGCATATAGATAATATTTAGCTACTGCAAATATCTGATAAAAGAAAGTAGAAACCTTCTTCCCTTCCTACTTATCTATCAGACAAAATGCGCTCAAAAAATTGAAGTGTGGAAACTTTCCGGAGCTAGCATACAAATATTACGCCATGAAACATAGGCAGGAAGAAGTCTTAACACCTACTTTTTAATCTAGGAGGTGATGTGATGCTGAAATATTTCAGAGTCATTATGAACATTACTAAAATGAACCTCGAGTAATCATGGATAAAACAGTTATGAAACAATACAGAGCTCACAAACGATGTAAAATAAGCTATCTTTTCAAATAAAACATGGGCTTGATACATGATATCATTAATCTAGTTTTTCTTCTATGCTCCAATTTCATCTTTATGTACATTTTAAGATGAAATACTTCCATCACTGCTTTGTATAGTGTCTTAAACTAGAAGGACCCTCATTCTGACATAGCTTTTAGAATCAACAGAACCCGCTAGAAGCTGACAAAGTCAGATTTTAGAATCCACATGAGTTCTATGGCAGGTCATTTAGGTATCAGTAAGAAGTGTTACACAATTTTGACTCATTTCATTGGCCTTAGATGAGAGAGCATGTTTCTGAACTTTGTAAGTTGTGTCACGTTAGTCAGATGGTTGGTAAGCGCAATTAGTTTCTTCTAAACCATGTATTCCCCCCCCCCCTAAAATATAATTCAAATAAACAAGAGGCACCTTAAATTCTCATAATTTACGAGACCAAACAATTAAACACCCCAAAGCACTTTTAAATATAATAAAGGAACGGTGCTGAATTTTACAGAAATACGAAATACAGATTTTCCAGAATTAAGCAATTTTAGATCAAAATTAAGACTTTATCCCCCCACAAATTAGCGAAAAATTAAAGCCAATCTTTTCTTGCTTATTAAACTTGATAAATTAAATATCGGTAAAAAATAGGAATGTTAAACCTCTCCTGATTTGATTCACAAAAAGATATAAATTTTAAAAATGATTCACAGAAATAAGTTATTTTCACGCATAAATCAGGGGTTTTTCTTCAAAATAGCATAGAAATTTTGTTTCAGTTATTAAATGACATTCCTAAATAACAAAATTGTAAATGGAGAGAAACATACAAGTGTGTATGACAAAAGAGATGATCTGGTATTCAACATAGTAAATTTTCCCTGGCTTGACTGTGATGTTTCTAGATTTCAGACATACGGTATCTTATCCGGTATCTAGAGCATGTACTGATGTTTTGGATTTTCATAGCAGATGTACAAATTACCAAGAAACTTTTAGGTCAGGGTTTTCGCTTTGACCAAATTAGTAAATGCTTTTTGGAAATTTTACAATAATTATTGTCCCCTTTTTTTGAAAGTCGGATCCATACAAACAACAGAGTATATTACTTTGGATATTTCAAAACCTGCATTTTATAGTGAAATAATAAGCAAAATTAAGAGGATCAAAGGTAAAGAGAGTGACCATCGAAATTGTGTTAGAATCAACAAACGCCTTTTATATGATCCTTTTGTCATTAGACGGACACTAGGCTTGGTGCTACACGAATCTACAGCCTTGTACCAGCGCATTCTTAAGAATTGCACTCTAACTGATTGTGCCAACAGGACACCGTGACGGGCCCTGTCCACCTGTCTTATCTGAATCTCAGTTGGACTACTCGGGTGTTCATATGCATGCGATCGCTACAGCCGGCAGAACACTGCCTGTATTTCGTATGCCTTCTGTTTTTATCAGGTCACCTTAGCAAAGTTCAAGTGAGCCATTGTCAATGTGCGCCGCCCGTCGTCTGTCCGTCGTAAACTTTTAACATTTTCGACATCTGCTCTGCAACCGCTGCACAGAATTTCATAAATCCTTACAGGAAGCAAATACTAAAGATCCTCCATCAAGCTTGTGTTTTTCGTGCAGATCGGCCGCCGAGTCCTCTGATTGGCTGACGCATTTTTCTACTTCTCCTTTGCAACCGCTGCACAGAACTTCACAAAACCTTACAGGAAGCAAGTGATGAAGGTCCTCTACCATGTTTGTGTTTTTCGTGCCAATCAATCAACAAATATGGCTGTTGAGAGCTCTGATTGGCTGACACATTTTCGATTTCTCCCCTGTAACCGCTGCACAGAATTTCGTGAAACCCTACAGGAAGCAAGTACCCAAGGTCCTCTACCAAATGTGTGTTTTTGTGCCGAGAAGTCAATAAATATGGCGGTCGAGGGTTCTGATTTCCTGATTTCCTGACTTTTTGACTTTTTTCTTTGCAACCGCTGCAGAGAATTTCACAAAAATCTTAAAGGAAGCTAGTACTCACGGTCCTGTACCAAGTTTGTGTATTGTTGTCACTGTGGTCAAGCGGATAGGGCATCGGGCTAGTTATCTTATATTTGCTGGTTCGATCCTTGTTAGGACCATGGGTCGGCCGACATGTACTCTTCAATGTCTCAGGTGAGCGATGTGGCCCCCTAAGGCCTCTTGTATTCATTTACATATCCATCTCTCTGTTTCTTTGGCCCCAGCGTCATGCTGTCTGTTTGTATGTTCATCTTACAGTGAGGAGGTTAATGTGCGTTCTTTGAAGCCTCTGGGTAATCGGAAAAGTGGGACGGTTGTGTGCATGTAATCCGGATAACCATACCGTCTGCTACTATAAAATAAGTGGATTTTACACAAAAATGCATATTTTACCCCAAAAATGTTGACTTTCATGGATTATTGCATTTCATTTAATTTCATTTGATAATGAAAATGCATTAAATCAATATTTTAGCTAAGAAATTGAATTGATAATAGTTTGCAGAAAAATATAAATTTTAAATGAAAAACAGGTATTTTTCCCTTAATTAAAGTAGAAAATATGCCCGTTTTGTTTCAAACGTGATATTCAAGAATGAACATAAATCATTATACATGTAGTTGAAAAATCATTCCTGCTATATTTTTTTTTAAATCCTATAGATTCAATAGATATTCTCCAGAAATATGCAATAATTTCTGAGATTTCTAATTGAAAACACGAAATATCAGTCATTGTCAAGAGGAGACAGTAATTATATTTTTCAATCAACATTGAACGATCATGTTCAATACTTGGGAACTGAGAAGCAGGATGAAATTTAAATTTCCTCAATTCTTTTTTTTTGGGGGGGGGGGACTTTCTTACCCCAAAACACAAAGTAGAAGAAGGAGTTCGAATATGGAATTCGAAACTTATTTCATTTGAAGAGTACCATTTTATGCACTCTCTCCAATTTCAAAATCACCATCCATATAAAAGAAAAATTTATTATATGCAGCTACGCAAGGGCAATAAGTCTTGTTTACCCTAGCTTTAGCTACCTTTGATAATATGTTATCATGCATTTTCTCAAACCTCTTTGGTATATTTATCATAATCAACATCAGATTTATTCAACTCAGACGGTACCGACCAACCCCTCTAGCTTGATTGTGTAAGGCATTTGCCTAGGACTAGTTCGGAGAACCATGCACTTTCCACTATGTTATCTCTACTCGATTCGAAGCTTAACCTCTTAGGAATATTAAAGCAAATACCTTCGTAAAGGCCCTCTCAGAGTTCTTCATATTTGTAGGCGATCCTTAGGCTACCCATTCAGTTCAGGGTTCGTATATTATATCAGGATTATTTCGACAAGTCATTTACGTGTTATGTAATAAGCAAAATAAGTTGTCTGCTTACCTTCTTGAGTCTCAGGGAGCCCTTGAACGCTATCATCATACTCTAAAACTATGATGAGAGCGTACTGTTACCAGTACGAGAAAGACCAGGACAAAGGTTCCGTCTTGTGCTCTTTGCTGCAGGAGGAGCCTTTTAGGGGTCAATCCCTTGAAGTCATTCCCTCTGAAATTGTGTTTGATCACAATTCATCGAATCATCGAAATCATTATAGGCGAAATGGTTACTATGACGTCATCCCGTTGTCTAATCAGTTATTTCTATATGATATTGTCTCAATATGATCCTTTCTCGTTCAAAATTTTACCCGTTACTGTCCATTATGTGACCTTCAACTGTCCATTATTAAAATAATGGACAGTTAAAGTTGACTTAATGGATCGACAGTCACAGGTAAACTCCCGGACAGAAGAATACTCATTATGATGACACGATATCACACAGAAACAAACGATATCCCAACAAAAATATATTTCCGAGTTTTATTAATTATTTCGATATCAAATTTCATAGCTATCATTCTGTACTTTAAAACATCTTCCTCTAATGAACAAAAGAATCTGCGTCGATAATCCAGCCCCATCGGAAGCGCAGATATTCTCTGGTGGCCCTCGATCAGTACTTTCTCTGACATAATGGATAGTTTTCGGCTTTTCTCCCTTACATAGAGTAGTGATTTTGTTTTGTTATACCCTGTGTCTACTGATTATTCAGTGAAATGTTAAACGTCTTCAAATTGAATAGCATAATTTAAGAACAGATAAATTCGCCATAGAAAATCTCAAATATGAAAATGAAAACATGGTGTGACAAAGATGTTAGAGACACAGTTTTTATCTTACCTGATCGAAAGGCTTAAGTGAGCTAATGTCATAACAATCCGTCCGTCGTCCGTTGTTTTTCGTCCGGATTTGTCAACAGATGGCGCCACACATGCAAAAGTAAATCACGGGGGTATCCTCATTTTACTTCTTCTTCGGAACCGAGTTACATATTGGCAAACCGAAAGTATCCGGATGATCTAGAAGTCGTGTTTTTATTATTATTATTATTATTGGTTTTAATGTAACGTATAAGCCATCAGTTTTAATGTAGGCCTCTGCGGTCACTCACTGGTAATTGTGTAATCAAATAATAGAATCCTTGGTAGCGTAAATTTTTGGTAGCGTACACGTTACAAAACGTATGTACATGTTTAAATCCAAAACGTAGTGTAAAATCCTTGGTAGTGTATATCCAAATCCGTGTATAAAGTAGAACAATTCATAATAACGTTTCTCAGTTTATTTACAAGTCTAACCGACGATTAAAACATATTTGCAATATATATATACAGTGTCCACGAGCGACCTGCGCTCTACGGAGTCTGTCTAGACATTGGGCTGCTGGGCTACATGCGCGTCGCTATTTATAGCTACGCTGGGGCAACTCGGCGTGAGCTGCCGTTTTTCAGGGCCAGGTGACGTGAGCTGCCTATATATTGGCAACTCAGCGTTAGTTGCCGATTACGCTGGTCATATGGGCGTTATATTTTACGTATATAGAGTACGTTTAAATCAGTTATATAATAAAGATAGATAATATACAGACATATAAGCATATTTAAACTTAATTACACTACACGAATTTGCAGTCAAATTACGCGTTTTTACGTCTTATCGGAATTTGTCAGAATGCTGATTTTTGAACTATTTCTGCAAATAACTCTATCAATGCGTTGTTTTCTGTACTCATTTACAGTATTACTTTTATCAACTCATTCAATGGCTTTGTAATTTTTCATTCGAAAATTTAATTTTTCTTCTTTTTTTCATGATATTTTTTCTTATGTTAAAAAGGAAAGGGAGGGGATATTTTCATAGATATTTGACAGTAAGTGTTTTAAATATTTTCCCTGACATAGTCGCCATAGCACTTTCTAAATAGATATAACCTCAGACAGTGCAATTCATGTATTTTATATATTGTTTTTATTTTCGTGCGTGAACATCGGCGGCGGGTGCGACTAGCCAATAGGGGATGCTTACTCCTCCCGGGCACCTGGTCTCACCTCTAGCTTGCTAGGGGTCCGTCGTTGCTCAATTTGGTGCTCTATTGTGAGTGCTGTTGAGATTATCGTCAGAATCTTCTTTAACGCATTCTTCTCCAGAAGCACACAAGGGATTTTGGTAGGAATGAAGTACTTATAGTCCTCTACAAATCTTCTTTTTTTTCTTTTTTTTTTTTTTTGGTCCGGATCCGTCTACAGGTGGCGCCATCACAAGCAAAAGCAGGTCTTGGGGTTACACTCCTTTGACAAACTTCTTCAGAATCGAAGCACGTTTCGATAAACCGAAAGCATCAGGATAATCACGAAGGAAATGTAAAGAAGTGTTTTTAGATTTTGACGCTTTTTGAGCTCACCTGAGCCATAGGGTCAAGTGTGCTATTGTCATAGTGTTACGTCTGTCGTCCGTCGTCCGTCGTCGTCGTTAACTTTTCACATTTTCAACTTCTTCTCCAGAACCACTGAAGGGATTTGGATGAAACTTGGTAGGCATGAAGTACCAATGGTCCACTAATGGCTTCACTGGGTCATGAGGTTTGATACACCGTACACTGCTTTTTGGAAAACAAATTGGCCCAATTTCTGCACAACTTACTTGAATTAATAAATATTGGATTAAAACGATTTTAGCTGTACGTTTCATGTATTTGAGATGAAATCAATACTATTCAAAAGCATTCATAGATTTCAGTATACTTTAATATGAATAAAGGCAAAACCGAAAAATCTTTGTTTTTTATGGCCTTGGAATTAAATGATTCGGGAGCATATAATTTTTTACCTGTCCGTCTGTCTGTTTGTCTGTCTGTTTTCCGAAAAACTTTAACATTGGGCATAATTTTTGAATGGAAGCTGGTGATAGAGGTTTCATAGTTCACATGTGTATTCCTTGTGACAATACCTTACCATTGATACCAAAATTTTTGACCTCGTGACCATAACCTTGACCTCTGACGTACTTTTCAAAAACTTTAACATTGGGCATAACGTTTGAATGGTTAGTGATAGGACTTTCATATTTTACATGTGTTTTCCTTATGACAAGATCTTTCCATTGATACCAATATTACGCTGACCCTGACCTCTGACATACTTAACAGAAAATGGTGTTTATACCAACAAAGATGCCACCGCATTCTCGTTTCACAAACACAGGCTTTATAATTTCTGGCATGCTAGCTATCAATAATGAAAGGTTTGGTGTTCAATTTTAAATAAACTTAATTTATGAAATCATTTTATTGTTTTATTCTTTTTTCTGCTGCACATTAATGTGGAATTTTACAATATGATTTTATTTTTGATGTTGCTTAATTGAACTATACTAGCTGGGCATATTACTTTGGACCACTTTATCCATCTTTTCAAATCAGTAAAAAAGTTATTGTTTTGAAATGTGCCTATTTTTTCTTTTTTGTACCTTTAAAGGTTGTCTGAAAAATAAAACTTCTCTGCATCCGGCAAAAATCTTTTTAGAAATGTTGTGGGCAAAAATCCTGGTACTGGCACTATCAGTATTCAATGTCAGTATGTCAATTAGAGCGTGCATGGGTATCAGGTGAGCGTTGTGCCCCCTGGGGCTCTTGTTATCTAACCTGAGCGACGCTCAATTGAGCTTATGCGATAGCGCGCCGTCCGTCGTCCGTCTGTCCGGCGTAAACCTTTTACATTTACGACTTCTCCTGTGTAACCACTGCACAAATGTTCACGAAACCGTACCACAACATAGAATTTCACGAAACCTTACAGGAAGCAAGTGCCCAAGGTCCTCTACCAAGTTGGGGTTTTCCATGCCGATTTGTCAACAAATATGGCCGACGAGGGTTCTTATTGGCTGACGCACCTTCAACTTTCTCTCTGGAACCACAGCACAGAATTTTGCGAAATTTTACAGGAAGCAAGTACTCAAGGCCCTCTAACAAGTTAGTGTTTTTCGTCGATCGGTCAAAAATATGGCCGCCGAGGGCTCTCAATGGCTGATGCGTCTTCGAGTTTTCTTCTGGAATCGCTAAACAGAATTTCACGAAACGTCAAAGGAAGCAAAAACCCTGGGTCCTCTACCAAATTTGTGTTTTCCGTGCAGACCAGTCATCAAATATGGCGGACGAGGGCTCTGATTGGCTGACGCATCTTCGACTTCCCCTCTGGAAGCGCAGAACAGAATTTTACGACACTTTACAGGACGCAAGTACTCAAGGTCCTCTACCTAGTTCATGTTTTTTTGTGTCGATCAGTTAACAATTATGGCAGCTGAGGGCTTTGAAACTCAGCACAGATTTTCAAGAAACCTTACAGGAAGCAAGTTATGTACCAAGTTATGTGTTTTTCGTGCCGATCAGTCAAGAAATATGGCCGCAAAATAGTGTCATCACTTCACAAGAAATATGATTGCACCCGCTTTTCTTTTTGTCAGTATGCTTAAAATGTAGGCAAAACCTGTTTTGAAGCGGCCCTATTTTAGACTGAAAAAGTTAAACATTTTAAATCATTTTGCTGAATTTCAAGGGCAAATATTTTGAAGTTTAAGCTTAAGCTGTTTTCTAAAGTCAATTATTGTTGAAGTACCATACTCGAACCTTAAGAAAATCTTAAAATTTGAGTTGGACCTCTTCAGAATCTTATTCAAAATAGTATAAAATATGGTTACCATGGTGGCATTCTGTTCAGTACTATTACACAAAGAGATTTTTACTGGTGAATTTTTAGCTGTCCCCTGTATAGTTTTAAGCAATTTTTTATAGGTGCATATAAAAGAACATTAGTAATTAGAAAAACCACCTTGAAATATCTTAAGGTAACAGGACCCAGTGTTAAAGTCATGTTATGCGATTCATTAAATGTGACAAAATTCTGTGATTTTTCTAGAATATATATAAGAGGTAGTTACTCAGACATTACTTTTCAGGACAGGTGTTCTAAACTAAAAATTGTAATGCTTTTCCTCCTATCAGCCCTAATTTTAGACAGAAGTATTTTGTATACAAATTATCAATATTGACATATATGTTCTATAGTACCAATTTTATTGTACTAGACACGTGTTTCGGATGTTTGAATCCTCGTCAGTAGTGCGTCATGCCAAACAGTTTAAATAAAGCCGAATTGATTTCATCGCGCCATCTACAATACTGAGCTTTAATTTCCTCCTGCTAAAATGAGCGGCTCAAAATTTTGTATAGGGTTTATTCAGAAGCGTATTTAAGTGACAAATATGGCCAAAAATCGTTTGATGGTTGTGACAAGGACCTTAATTCTAAACATGACCAAACATATATGCCATAACCCCAGCTAAGGACAGAGCTATGTCATGAGGGAAATACCTAGTAGTTTTAGAACTTTAGTATCCATATTTCACAGCTCATCCGGTTTGCTTGAGCATGTACTGATGTTTTGGATTTTAATAGTAGAAATTTACAAATTATCAAGAAACTTTAAGGACAAGGTTTTCGCTTTCAAAAACTAGTCAAGACTTTCTGGAAATTTTACAAAAAATATTGTCAACTTCTTCTGAAATTTGGACCAATACAGGCAACGGAGTATATCACTTTGGGTATTTCATAACCTGCATTTTATGGTGACATAATTAACAAGATAAGAAGGATCAAAGATTGACAACATAACTATCGAAAATGCGTCAAAATCATCAAACGCCTTTTATACCGTGGATATGATCCTAATGTCACTAGACAGACACTAGGCTTGGTACTTGACCAATCTACAGTCTCGTACCAGCGCATTCTTAAAACTTGTTCTCTGACTGACTGTGACGACGGGACTCCATGATGGGCCCTGTCCAAACCTCTTTAGATAAGACAGGGCCCAAACCACCTGTCCTCACTGAATGTCAGCCTATAGCTACTCGGGTGATAACATACATGAGCTCGCGGCGGCAGAGCACGAATTGTATTACGTACGCCCTCTTTTTATATCCATTTACATATTCATCTGTGTTGCTTGGGCCCCTGCGTTTGGCGGTCTTATTTGTGTGTGGTCATCTGACAAAGAGGAGGTTGTTTTACACCACAGTTGTACGTTCTTCGAGACCTCTGGGTAATCGGAAAAGTGGGAGGGTTGTGCACACTTAATCTAGGATTACCAGACCTTCTGTTATTTCCTTGGCAAATAGCCGTCCTAAGTTGGCACCGGTTGCCCATTGGTCTCGTTGGTTAATCTATAGTCCTTTGTGTTTTATGTTTCTGTGCTGTGCGTTGACGTTCCTTGTCCCTTAAACGTCTTTTTCTGTGCATGTTAGCTTTGTGTTTTTGCATTGGGTGTTTTTAGGATTCGCTGTGGGTGCTGCAGCCTGGTGTTGTTGGAGATCCCCTCCTTTGTTTTAGGTCTGATTTGATAACACGAAATTTAAGATATATTTCAATGCAGTGCGTAAACACTATAAATAGGTGAGCGATATCCTCGGGGATTTACAATCCACCAGCAGCGATACCAGTCTAGTGGTTTGATTTGTCAAATATATAATAAATGAGTAACAATAAATAACAACAGAAATGCAAAGGTTTGTTAAATTCGAACATATATTTTGAATTGAACTTGAATTTCGAGTCAATGGCATTGACAAATTTTTGAAGTGCTCAAACAAAGAACAACTTCTTCTGTTGTTCCTACATAAAGCTTAAGCAAAATAAGTTATTTAAACGATGCTCAAAATCAAAAATTAGAAACAAGGGACAAGGAACGTCAACGCACAAAACAGAAACATAAAACACAAAGGACTACACATAAACGAACGAGACCAATGGGCAACCTGTGCCGACTTAGGACAGCCATCTGCCACGGAAATAGCAGGAGGTGTGGTTATTTTGGACTACGTGCGCACAACCCTCCCACTTTTCCGATTACCAAGAGATCTCGTACAACTGTGGTGTAAAACAACCTCCTCACTGTCGAAAGTTACTATGTTAAAAAATGTACCGAAATACGTAGCAGAACTAGTGGGATATGATGCTACATGACCCAAGTTTTAGAAATTTCTAGAAAATTTAATAACAGAAAATTTCGAATGCGTTGAAGAAACGATAAACCAAAATTGGTCAAACTTGACTACATGTGCCAATTAGACAATAATGTACATAAGCCTTTTGACTTTATTAGATTTGACAAGATTCGGCTGATTGAAAGAATTTTCAAAAAATTACTCAATTTTCTAAAAAATGAGGTTTTAAAAATTATAAGTTGTTAATACCAATTAGCTCTGACGAGGGTTTCCATGGCAACGCAATCACAAAATATGACTTATTTGACCATTGTTTTTGTGCTTTTAATAGACATACCTCGTTTCAATATGCAACTGAAATTGTTATTTTCAAAAAAATATTTTTATATTGAGTGCATTATACATACCAATCATGGAGAAAATCATTTAAAAATCAATGACATGCTATTTTCATAATATTTTGGTCCTTACAGAGAATTGATGAAAAGAAACTTTTTGGAAAACAGGCTCCTGGTTAATCATTCCGAGGTTCGCAACCGTTGCGATGAACATTCTAATGGTTTTGCCTTGCCTTCTCGACTCTGAGACTGAATTACTGATAGGTACTTCTTTGATGTTATTTTAAAATGAAAGATAATAATGAATGAAATATTTAGTGTTTTATCATGTGTATATGAGCTCAAGGATTGTGGGTTCAAATCCTGACACTGCCACTATTATTATTTGTCAGTATGCTAAGAGAGGGCACATTTGTATCAGGTTATTTCCACTGAGGCTCGAATGCAGAAAATGATATAAATTTATCACAATTAAGTTACTAAATGCTGTAATAGGGATATTTTTATTTATTGTTTTTATTATTCTTCCGTGATCAGAGATTCGCGGGCAGGGTCCATGCTGCAAGTTCATCTGTTCTTAAGTTATGCTATTGGATTTGAAGACGTTAAGCATTTTAGTCTTTCTGTCTGTTTGTCTGTCTATTCGCATAAACTTAATCTTTGTCCATAAGTTTTGAATGATAAGAGATAAGGTATTCATATTTCGTATGTACATTCATTTTTAAGATAGTATGTTTGTTTCATAGGTAAACCAGGCCTTATCTGCTTTTTGTATCGCCTGCGAATCATAGCGACACTTAGGGATCACTTTTTTTCAAGAATGTGTAAGCCTCTCGAGTGTGATTATGTCGATTTTGATTTCAGGTTTTGTGCCTGACATTTTTACTTATACGATAAACAGTTCTTGTTCGATAGGCAGAGGATCGCCTACAAAGACGTCATGAAGAGTTGCGTTGGTTTTCTTTGGAACATCCGACAAGGTGAAGTGGAATTTGTCGATCGTTCGGAACAATTCTTCTTTATCGAAATCTTGTCAAGTGTCCATAGCGAATATCAATGTTTCTCTAGGAAGGGAATGCACTTCCTACACCTTTATGCCAGGTCATTGCTTCCAAAAATGTCGGAACTTCGCATTTTAGCTGGAAAATCAGAAGCTGCGGTAATAGGGATTAGTGAATCTTGGTTAGACAGTAAAGTGACTGATAGCGAGGTGATGATGACGGTTACGGTAGACAATTATGGTATTTTGTGTAGAGATCGGAACAGAAGCGGAGGTTGGGTCTGTATATATATCCGCGACTGCTATGCGTTCTGTCGAAGAGATGAGGTCACAGGTGAAAATGACCAGTCAATTTATGCTGAAATTCCCACAGGAACGGTTGCGAACCTCGCAATGAACAAAATTCCGAAGTGAGACCAGGTGCCCGGGGAGAGTAAGCGCCTCCTTATTGCATGCAACACCCGTCGCAACAGATCCATGGAAACCTGTCAAATTTGGTGGTTTGCATGACGACTGATTGTCAAATCATCAAAAGGAACAAAGATCACGTACATGTACGTTGTGAAATAAATGGATCCGAAGGACTCCGTAAATACACTTCCCATTGTACGCCCTGTTGAAAAGGGAATTATTCTGTTTAAATCTTATAAATTTATGATATAACGGCATTCATTGAAGAGAACATGTGCAGGAGATCAATGTGGAAGACAAGGTGTGCGTTAACAACCTTTCCTATCATACCGACCCCCCCCCCCCCCCCCTTCTAATCCCAGTACTTAGTAAATGAAACTAGAAATGTGCCTCAGCTAACTTTTGATAAATTATTTTGAAGCAAACTTATTAAGAGATCCTTCGTTTCGTTGTTTTACTAAAGTTGCTACATTTTTTAAAAATCTGGTACAATATGTAGGAATGTCAAAACTACATGTACATGAATAAATAGATACGCGTAAATGCCGCAAAATCAATTTTGAGAGAAATGATATACAGATAGGAACCTTAAACATCCATTTTTTCTCATTCACTGAGATTTAAATTATACAATATCGCCGAGAATTACCGAAAGTGAGCTTCACGATGTGCGCTTTGTCACATTACGTTGTCGATGCTTAAAAGCGCTAAGTGTTGGGAAAATGAATAAGAAATTAATCAGAATATGACTCAGAAGTCCAGATGATAAGAAATTTCATATAAAATGTATAGTGTTATGGGTCAGAATACCCCAAAACGCCAGCAAAAATCAGACAAAGACAGAATATAAATTTACAAGTTTAATTATGTACAAAATATATATATTTCAAATGATTACAACTTACAATACAATGTCCGGATCAAAGTGTCCGTTACGGTCCACAAAGTCTATCGAATGGGTTTCCGGTAATCACAAACGTTCTCGAAAGATCGGAGTCCAAACGTTGTTAAATGGATTAAAGTCTCAACAAATAAAGTGTCCCAGTATATCAGAATAGATGAATGAATCGTGTCTACGAATGTGTACGAATGTCTCCTCAACACAGTTCCTCAGAGGTATTTATACTTAATAACAATGAATTAACCAGAAGCTTCTAGAACAATGACTCATTACAAATGATTAACAATAGAGTAAATTCCAGAAATCACAGTCATGTGATGATAATGATGTAACAAAGATCATACTGGAATATTCTCTAATGAGAGAAACATGACATAGTAAAATCTAGAAAGAATTATTATGAAATCATTAAATAACATGACTAAGTACATGTGTACCTACACATAAAGTAAAACTAAAATAATACATGACCCACAACACCTCCCCCCTTAAAAAAAGTTTGAATGTCAATGAAAACTTAGGTGGTAAATTCTGCAAAAATCACTCATGAAACTCTCGATAGTGCATCTGCAATCAAATTGTCTTTGCCCTTGATATGGTTAATAATGATATTGTATTCTTGCAACAATAAACTCCACCTTGTAAGTCTTTGATTCTTGTTTGACATTTTGTGCAAAAATGTGAGAGGGTTGTGGTCAGTATATACAAGAATGGGATGTAAAGTAACATTCAAATAAACATCAAAATGTTGTAAAGCTAACAATAATGCAAGACACTCTTTTTCAATAGTAGAGTAATTCTTTTGACATTTTGTCAATTTCTTTGAAAAATAACAAACAACTCTATCTGCACCATCATCATTTTCTTGAAATAAAGCAGCCCCGATTCCTACGTCACTGGCATCAACAGTAAGCTTAAATTGCTTATCAAAATTTGGAGCTGACAGGACAGGACTATTCATAAGAACACATTTGATTTTCTTAAAAGATTCGTCACAGTCATTGGTCCACGCAAAATTCACTCTCTTTTGTAACAGATTGGTAAGTGGACCAACAACTGACGAGAAATTTGGACAAAATTTTCTGTAAAATCCTGCCATTCCCAAAAATCTCATTATCTCTTTCTTATTGGTAGGAATCGGGAACTTTGAAATAGCTTCCACCTTGGCCATGATAGGAGTAACAAAACCTTGACCTACTTTGTGACCCAAATATTCTACAGTCGCATGACAAAATTCACTTTTCGCAAGGTTCACTGTGAGGTTTGCTTTCGCCAGTATGTCGAAGAAGGTACGCATGATGCGGAGATGATCATCCCAGGTGTCGCTGTAGATGATGACGTCATCGATGTACGCCTTGCATCCTTCGAGATGATTTAGGAGCGAATGAATCATCCTCTGGAATGTGGCTTGTGCATTTTTCATACCAAAGGACAATACTTTATATTGGTATAGCCCATCTGGAGTCGCAAATGCCGATATTTCTCTGGCTCTCTCGGTAAGCGGGACCTGCCAATAGCCTTTAAGCAAGTCAAATTTACTGACAAATTTTGCACTGCCAATTTTATCTATACAGTCATCGATTCGAGGGATCGGATAAGAGTCAGTTTTGGTGACTGAATTGACTTTTCTAAAGTCCGTACACAATCGGTAAGTTCCGTCTGGCTTCGGAACCAGAATACATGGGGAACTCCAATCACTATTGCTGGGTTCAATAATGTCATTTTCGAGCATGTATTGAATTTCTTTCCGCATGTATTGAAGTTTTATCGGGTTTAACCGATAGGGATGCTGTTTGATAGGTGACGCATCACCCACAATGACGTCATGATGAGATGCATTCGTCTTTTTTGGAACGTCCGGAAAGATGGTCGTATATTCCCGCATTAATTGGTGCACTTCCTCTTTTTGATGCACGGTCAAATGTCCGAGCTTCACTTCCGGACTTGTCAGAATTTCGGAATTCTTCAAACGGACACTTTGAGCGAAGTCTTTTTCGACAGTCTCTTCATTACATTCAGGTTCAACACAATTTTCTAATGTATTTACATTGGCCAAAGTGGAAACTGGTTTTACAAAATTTCGGTCACTTCTATCAAAATACTCTTTCAACATGTTCACATGACACACTCTTTTTTCTTTTCGCCGACCTGGTGTCTTAACCACATAGTTAACATCACTAATTTTACTCTCAATCTCATAAGGACCGAAATATCTAGCTTGCAAAGGATGACCAGGGATAGGCAAAAATACAAGAACTTTATCGCCTGGTTTAAAAACTCTGTTTCTAGCATCTTTGTCATACCATGTTTTCATTTTCATTTGTGATGTTTTGAGATTTTCTTGAGCTAATTTGCAAGCCTTATATAATTTCTCTTTGAAGTTAGACACGTAGTCTAAGAGATTCAAATCGCTAGTCTCAGTCAACCATTTTTCCTTCAATAACTTAATTGGCCCCCTGACCGTATGCCCAAAAACTAGCTCAAAGGGACTGAACCCCAGGGACTCCTGAACCGCTTCTCGTGCCGCAAACAACACGAGGTGAACCCCTTCATCCCAGTCTTTTCCATACTGGTGACAATATGTTTTCATCATAGTTTTAAGGGTTTGATGAAAGCGTTCAAGTGCCCCCTGGGACTCAGGATGGTACGCAGAAGACTTATACTGCCTGATACCTAGCTCATGCATAACCTGCTGAAACAACCCTGACATAAAATTCGAACCCTGATCTGACTGAATAGACTTGGGAGCACCAACGAAACTGAAAAACTTTGTAAGGGCCTTAACTATGGTCTTTGCCTTAATATTCCTAAGAGGTATGGCTTCAGGAAACCTAGTCGAAGTACACATAATTGTCAGTACGTACTGATTCCCTGACCTAGTCCTAGGCAAAGGACCTACACAATCAACTAACACCCTACTAAAAGGTTCCTCAAAGGCTGGAATGGGTTGGAGGGGAGCAGGTGGTATAACTTGATTGGGTTTACCTACCATCTGACAACTATGACAAGACTTACAAAACTCAGACACATCTTTTCTCAATTTAGGCCAGTAAAAGTGACTTAAAATCCTATTATAAGTCTTATTGACACCTAAATGACCTGCCATGGGTGTGTCGTGAGCTAAACTCATGATGTCCCCGCGATACGCTACTGGAATCACTATCTGGTGAACGACCCGCCACACTTCATTAGGGGGTGCATCGGGGGGGTCTCCATTTCCGCATGAGGATGCCATCTTGTATGTAGAAGCACTCTCCGACTTTGTCCGCTTCTTCTCGGGGAAGGACCCTCTTGCTTAGTCGGATGATCTCCGGATCTTTAGTTTGCTCGGAGAGGAGCTGCTCACGGCTTAAGGCATCTGTACCCCTGTCTAATGGCGGATAGGAATCATCACTAGGTACTGTCGGAGACTTGACAACATGAAGTGGTACTGACGTTTCAGGTACGTTGTCATCAATGGTAGACATGAATGTGTCAGAAAGGTCTATATCTTCGGAGGGATGGTCCTCGTTAAGTGCAGAAGTACTCTCGGCCTCTTTTAGTCTGTTCCTGGCCATCGCCCTGGTAACTGCGCAGGCTGGGTACAAGTCGTCGTCTTCATCATCGGACACGACATCGGACGTGATTTTCTCACAAACAATCGGATCGGCTACAACTTTGCCGCCAGCTAAATCGTTGCCAAGCAACAAGGAAACGCCTTGAACGGGAAGAGTAGGTCGAACACCTACGATAACAGGTCCAGTAATTAAGTCTGACTTCAAATAAATTTTATGAAGGGGAACATCAATGACGCCTAGCTCCACACCCTGTAATAAAACTGACCTACCAGTAAAAGTTTGCTCAGACAAAGGCAATGAACCCTCTAACAATAAAGTCTGGGCAGCACCAGTATCTCTCAAAATCTGAACAGGCAACGCTTCGCTAGAATCACTGAGTGAAACAAATCCCTGTGACAAAAAGGGCTTATAATGATCCTCCACAAAATCATCAGAACTGGACTTAGAACACTGAATCTCAGGAGTGTCAGAACAAATCGAATCTAAGGCTTTCCTATCATTTCTAACAGACGCACAGGCCTGTGACTTAAGTTCTTTCTTCTTCTTAAGCTTCAAACACTCACCAATAACATGACCTTTTTTCTTACAATAATTGCATGTAGGAAGCGACCCCACCCCTGGGGATGCCTCAGAACGCTCGGACCTAGGTCCGGACGTAGAACCACCTTGAGATGGTGACTGGGAAGTAATGGACGACTGAGACTCTTGTAAATTTTTCTTTGGAAAATCTGAAGTTTTTGCGCTATCGCTAGATTGAGTTTTTGACACAAAATTTTTCTTATGAGTGAGAGCATACGTATCAGACAAAACAGCGGCTTCTTCAAGAGTTTTAACATTTTTGTCTTCCAAATGAGTTCTTAAATCTTGATGTACACACTCTTTGAACTCTTCTATCAGAATGATCTGACGCAAATTGTCAAATGAATTGGGAATTTTCTTAGATCGAAACCACTGATCAAATAAATCTTCTTTTTCTCGAGCAAATTCAACATATGTTTGATTTTCAAATTTTTGTACTTTCTAAACTTTTGTCTGTACGCCTCAGGTACTAACTGATATGCTCTCAAAATCGTGTCCTTGACCTTGTCATAGTCTGAACTCTCAGCAATACTGAGCGCCGAGTACACTTCAGCCGCTTTGCCAATAAGTACGCTTTGTAACAAAGTTGGCCAAAAATCACGTGGCCACTTCAGATTGGCCGCGATTTTCTCAAAATGTGGAAAATATTTGTCCACGGACTTTTCTTGAAATTTTGGTACTAATCTGATGTTTTTGGCGGCGTCGAATTCAGACTTGACAGGCGAAGGAACAGGATTTTCCTTGGCGCTTTTCTCTAACTTTAACTTTTCTAACTCAAACTGGAGTTCTTTCTCGTGCATACGTTCCTGTTTCTCTCTTTCTTCTTTTTCTCTTTCAAATTGTAAATGTCTTTCTTTTTCTTCTTTTTCAAATTGTCTTTCTTTTTCTTCTTTTTCAAATTGTAATTGTATTTTCATTTTCTCTAATTCAAACTCATATTTTGACATTTTGGTTTCGCTTGAAACAGGTTCAACAGGAAAATCGTATGACGAAAAGATTTCCTTAGCTAAAAGCTCTTTAGCCACAATATTTCTAATTTCTTGTTTTCTCATAGAAGATTTTACGTCTAACTTCAAGTGAAGACCTAAACCAATCAAATCATCTTTTTTCAATGATTCGAACTCATCTACAGTCGGCGATTTCAAAAATTCAGTGACCGAAAATACCATGATTGATTTCTGCTGGCAAAAGTTTGGAGAATTTTCCTTTTTTCGAAAAACGAACTTTTACGTTAAAATGCAAATATGCAGAGATTACGATCCCGGACGAGCCCCCAATTCTGTTATGGGTCAGAATACCCCAAAACGCCAGCAAAAATCAGACAAAGACAGAATATAAATTTACAAGTTTAATTATGTACAAAATATATATATTTCAAATGATTACAACTTACAATACAATGTCCGGATCAAAGTGTCCGTTACGGTCCACAAAGTCTATCGAATGGGTTTCCGGTAATCACAAACGTTCTCGAAAGATCGGTGTCCAAACGTTGTTAAATGGATTAAAGTCTCAACAAATAAAGTGTCCCAGTATATCAGAATAGATGAATGAATCGTGTCTACGAATGTGTACGAATGTCTCCTCAACACAGTTCCTCAGAGGTATTTATACTTAATAACAATGAATTAACCAGAAGCTTCTAGAACAATGACTCATTACAAATGATTAACAATAGAGTAAATTCCAGAAATCACAGTCATGTGATGATAATGATGTAACAAAGAACATACTGGAATATTCTCTAATGAGATAAACATGACATAGTAAAATCTAGAAAAAATTATTATGAAATCATTAAATAACATGACTAAGTACATGTGTACCTACACATAAAGTAAAACTAAAATAATACATGACCCACAACAATAGATATATAACAACTTTCCATGTTCAATCATAAACAACGGATTTATCATATCCAGAGGTTTGGTCAAAGGAATTCTAAGCTAAATATCGCTAAAACGGCTACACTCTTTTATTCATGAATCACTAGATGATAAAAGAAACATTTTATTAAACTTCTATCATGACAACTACTTCGAAAATTGATGTCTTTAAATTTTTCATGCAATTTTCACTGTCAAAACTGGGATGAAATAAATGACCTCCAGCATGGTTACCATGACAACAATTTTTTTTATTTTTGAAAATGATAAATTTATTTCAATTACTACGTCAATGGATGGAAATTTACTTCGTACTGTGTTATGCTGATTTTCAAAATAAATTTTAAAGTGGGGACATTGTTTTAGAAAAAATGTGCAGAGTTCGGGGGAGGGGGGGCAGACCCTCTTTTTTGTCGGTATATAGGGGACAAACGTCTAAACTTTTATATGAAATATTGCAATCGATTAAGGAAGGAATAATCTTTTATATTTAGACAATAATTTTCAATTTCTATTATTCCCTGAAAATGCGGTTCACAATCATACCTCCTTAAGACCTGTAAGTGTGGATTTTGTTTTATGGGAGTTAATGTTGTTGAACCCTTATTAAAGCGCACTGGGTTGGAAGAAATCCCTTCTAGATTCATAAGGAAGGATGCCAGGGTATGAAAAACTTCAATAACTAATATTATGAAGCAACCTATTACCACTGGCCGTGAATGTCGCCCAGGTTAAACCACAACATAAAATAGTAGTCCAGTCATTTAGCTGTAGGTAACTATCGCCAGGGCACATGTAGTCAAATTCGATCAACTTCGATTGATCGTTTATTTTAAGCATTTGAAATTTTCTGTCATCAAAATTTCTTAAAATTTCCAAAACGTGAGTCATGTAGCATCAAGAATGCATAAAATAAGAATACCTCCATTACAAAACATTGAAACATGGCATATTGTTATACATGATACAGAGGAAGGTACATTTCCATTCGAATAACTTAATTATAACGTCGCCTGAAAGAAGCTTTGTTTTGGTCTTTTATCAACAATAAACATAAAAAAGTACCTAACACTTATTCAGTCACAAAGTCGAGAAGGCAAGGTCAAATCGTGAGAATTCCTATCGGAACGGTTGCGAACCCCGATATGAACAACATTCCGAAGTGAGACCAGGTGCCCAGGGAGAGTCAGCGTCTCCTAATTGCATGCAACACCAATATGACATCATATTTTATTTTTCTATTTCGGAAACTTGCTATTTTATACAAGATAAAGAATCACTGGGGATTATTTACTTGCCGAAACACTTGTCTAGTGCATTACAATTGGTTTGAAATTTACTTCAAGAAGATAAGGAGTTGTACAAATTCCATATTAATTTATCAAATCGACTGTATTGAAATCACTGAAATTGATATAATAGTTAAGGTAGCTTATAATCGACTGAATAAAACGCCAGTTCATGACAATATTAGCCGTTCATCTGTATGTGAGCCCCTTCTTATGTTATTCAAAAGTATCTTGATAGCTTATTTTTCCCGCCTCTTGTAACAAGCGCGCGTTATGCCATTTTTCAAAACAGGAGATTCAAAATGCTCAACATTTTTGTAACTATAGGACTATTTCTCTATTCAGCACTGTTGGCAAACATTTTAAACGTGTATACACAAAAATATTTATAATACATTTTACCTTATTGAATATTCAATAATAATCTTTTTTTGTGAAAACTAGAGCGATTTTCTCTCTAGTAATTCTTCAATATACCAATTTTTTTAAATCTATCATTCGATTCTGTTAGATGTGGAAAGTAAGAAGAAGTCTTGCTTTACATTTTGTGATATTTCGAACGAGTTTGGGTAGAAAGGTATGAATACAAAAAAATATACTGACATGGTATGAAAGGTCCTGTTCTCGATTTTCATAAACTTACCCATCCAATAGAAACCAGTCTATGTTCATAGATAATGTTTATAAATTATTAATTTTGGTAGGTCGTTTCTTCATACATTTGTACAACTTGATGAGTCCCCGAGGGTACATGTAGCCAGGTTCGATCAATTTTGGTTGGTCATTTCTTCAAACGCATTCGAAAATTTCTATTCATGACATTTTCTCAAATTTCTGCAACCTGGGTCCTGTAGCATCATATCCTAGCCATCGTGCTACGTCTTTCGGCATATTTTGGAATAATGATCATCGATTGTGAACATATTTCATTGTTTGGATTGAGGATTGCCGATTAGGGATAAATACCCGAAACGTGCATGTCTGGTCTATGCTATTAATTTATCTGCTTTTTTATGATGCTAATGAATTTGAAGACGTTTAACATTATTTCTACCCCAGTTCCTATAAATGCCGGCGTGACTCATCATTCAGTGCTTTTGGTCCCAACTTTTCTGATATTACAGAAAAAGTTTTTAATGTTCTAGACGACACGTCACTATCTGTTTTTACTAGTGAACCACGAGACCCTAACGGAATCTTGCAATCGATCTCGCTGAAATTCGTTTTATTTTGCTATTTCGGTAACTTGTCATTTTATCCAAAAATAACATCGATATTAAAGGAGATTAACATCTGCGCACCATCCCACCAATGCTGATTTGGCCATCGATTTTAGATAATTATGCCACTGAATCGACCCTTCAGGAAATTTGGAGCCACGCACTCTCTGCAAAGTAGTTGCATGAATTTTAATTCATAAATATAAAACCCAAGGGCGTTACTGAAAGGAATTTTGACGGAGTCTGAAAATCACTTTGGCTGGGAGCATCACTGAAGAGGATTTATATCCGAAACACGTGTTTCGGTGCATTAAAGTTCGTTTGATTTTTTTTTTCAAGAATTAAGGTAAAGAGGTGGAACACTTCTGTATAATCATAAAGTGATACCACAGACTTTATAGATAGATTGCGGCAGATTGAGGAACCGCTCCCTGAAAACGCTATTCTTTTTACATTTGATGTCGAAAAATTGTATCCATCAGTACCTAGAGAGGAAGGTTTAGCAGCCTGCCAACAGGCATTAGAAATGAGAGCTAAACCACTTATTCCAACGCACTTTGTTATTGAAACGATAAGGACAGTGCTTGACAACAATAACTTCAATTTCGGAGATAGAAATTTTCTACAAACGGACGGGGTAGCTATAGGATCGCGCTTAGGTAAAAACTTTGCGTGTAGTTACATGAGAACATGGGATGAAAAACTTTTGGAGTTCCCCAAATCGCCTCTGTTTTACAAACGGTTTATTGGTGATGGTTTTGGGATATGGACAGGAAGTGTAGATGATATGCTTGATTTTGGTAAACATGCAAATAATATTCACCAAAATATAAAAATTGAAATGAAATGGAGCGAGGAGAAAATCGAGTTTCTGGACACTCTAGTGAAAATTCAAAATGGCCGCATAATTACAGGCCTATATCAAAAGCCTACGAATAAGCAGTTGCACATAAGACATGACTCTTGTCATCCTAGTCACACAAAGAAAAACCTTCCGTATGGACTGGGACTACGTTTGAAAAGAATCTGCACAAGAGAAGAGGATTATAAAAGGCATAGGAATGAATTAAAATATCAGTTGCGGAAAAGGGGATAGAGCGGTAAAAAGATTGAACAACAATTACAACGGGTGGACCAGCTTAAACGGGAGGATTTACTAGAAACAAACCCAAACAAAAAAGCAGGGGATAGTGTACCGCTGGTTGTCACGTTCTCTAAACAACTCCCAGATATTACAAATATTCTGCAGAAGCACCATAGCATTCTCGAAAATTCTGAAAGAATCCAAGCTGCTTTTAAACAACCACCACTGGTGGCGTACAGAAGGGACACAAATATATGTGACTCCTTGAATCATATGAAAACAAACAGATTAATAAAGAAGGAAACTCCGTGTATGTGCGTATTCTGTCAGAAGATCATCGGGTCAGATATCCCCAGCGCCGATAGAAAGGACACACATAAAGTAATAAAGGAGGCCCGATGCACGGATAGGAACATTATATATGGAATCAAATGCACAAAATGCGACCGCGCTATTTACGTCGGCGAAACAGAGAGAACTTCAAAAGAACGCATCAGCGAACATCTGCGTGACATAAAAAATTCAAATGAAAAACCAATCAATAGCCACTTCGAAAACCATAACGTGAAGGACGTTGAATACGCGGTTCTACAAAAATTAGGACATAACGGTAGAGCTATGCGTCTTCTTGTAGAGGATATTTGGATAAGAAAACTAAATACTTTAGCTCCGTGCGGATGCAACGTTCAGCGCAACCGTTGATACCTTTGTGCACATCTTAGCAGTAGCGTAGGAATTATGACGTCGCGTTAATGGGTTTTTCCAGGTCTCAGGACGTCTATGACGTCATGATAAGCAAGCGCTTAAACAAACATTACAAGCGCAAAGATGGACGTTACATAGACTTTATATTGTGTCTGTAAAATTTTCTTGATAAAGACCACGCGGTCGAAAATTTAAAAAAAGAGTTTGTTTTATTTGTAATGTTACGCCACTTCCCTAAGGAAGATTACTTTGGACATTTAAAAAATGAGTCAATGAAATTCTTTACTTGAATACTTACGTTTACGTCTTGCTTGCTAGAACACAGCTTTTCTTTCACATTTAATTGTTTTTCTATGTTCAGGATTTCCGGTTCGATTGGTAGGAGGTTGGGGACCATACGAAGGACGTGTAGAAGTTTTTTATAATAATGAGTGGCGAACCGTTTGTGATGATTCATTTGATCAGAAGGAGGCACGAGTTATCTGTAACCAACTAGGATATTATGGGTATTTGTTTTGGTCGTTTACGTATCATTTCACCATTATAAGATCGAAATATGTTCTATTATAAAATTAATGTTGCATGATTTAAGTTTACCTCTAGAACAGATGTCTGTGATGTAATTTATTATTTTTGCTGATAATGTCTAATATCTATATTGTTTTTGTGGCAAGTATTTGATGCATATATCTCGTAGGAATGCCACGGCTAAATCCGATGCTTTCTTTGGAGAAGGCGCTGGTAAAATTTTATTAGATGATCTACAGTGTACTGGATCAGAGAGAAAACTGATAGAATGTGGTCACAATGGACGTAGAAAACACAACTGCGGTCATAGCGAAGATGCATCAGTTATTTGTACAGGCAGGTTATCTATAAAATTAACAGGTTTACATTTTTAGCTCACCTGAACGAAGCTCAAGTGAGCTATTGTCATAGCGTGGCGTCCGTCGTCCGTCCGTCCGTCCGTCCGACCGTCGTCCGTCGTAATCTTTTCACATTTTCGACTTCTTCTCAAGAACCACTGACGGGAAATAGGTCACGGGGGGTACCCTTTTTTGACAAACTTCCGAACCGAAGCACATATCGACAAACCGAAAGCATCTGGATGGTCTAGAGAGATTTCTCAACAAGTGTTGCTGTTTTTGGTTCCAGTCCGAAGTGAATTTTTTGACGCGTTCTTAACATCCTTTTGGACTTTGCCAGAAATGATATTTTTTTAACTGTTTCTCCGAATGTCAGTCGGCCTCCTCGGGTGATAACATACATACAGGGTTGTGCGCACGTAATCCAGGATAACCACACCTTTTGCTATTTCCGTGGCAGATGGCCGTTCTCAGTCGCCACCGGTTGCCCATTTGTCTCGTAGGTTTATGTGTAGTTCTTTGTGTTTGATGTTTCTGTGTTGTGCGTCGACATTACTTGTCCCTTTTGCGTCTCTTTTCTGTGTCTTTGCATTGGGTGTTTTGGGGTTTTGCTGTGGGTGTTGCAACCTGGTGTTGTTGGAGATCCCCTCCTTCGCTTTGAATAACTCTATAAATGTATGGATTTGTGCCATCATTTAGTGCATGTTTGTCATATTTAAGTTACTATTTGATTTGATATACATTACATGCTGTAATCTTCTTTTTTAGAATTTTAATTAATTTTCTAAAATATGAATAGATGTGTTTACTGTGCACATGGACCCAAGAGTTGTGGGTTCAAGTCCCGGCACCCCATTTTTTTTCTTCCTTTTTCATTTTTTTCAATTTTGTCACCTTTTCATGCACTTTTAAATCATCTGAATACCTTTAATTTCATTTTGACCAATTTTTTTTTCCATTTTCTTTTTTTTTCCGTCTTGCACACCTTTTCACTGTGCATTTCACTTATTTCATTCTCTTATTGCTGTGATATACGTTTCATGCCTCAATTTTACCTTATTGATTTTTTTTTAATTTTAAAAAATGGTTAATGTGTATATAGTACAAAGGTTGTGGGTTCAAATTCTGGCACTGACACTATCATAATACAATATTAATAGGTTAAGAGTGTGCATGGGTATCAGGTGAGCGCTGTGCCCCCTAGGACTTGTTTTAAATACGTTTGTTGCAAAGTTGTATTTCTTGGTACGAGTTCAACACTTTAATTTATTCCCCGTCATCGGAATACACTCTGAAGTGTTCTTATCGATGATCTACTTTTCACATGCCAGGCTTATGAAAGTCATCGCAAGACAAATGTCAGGTCTGTGCATTGTGACGTCACGAAATTTTGCATTATTTTTTCCCGCAATCGCAAGGGTCAATTAGGCCAACGTTTGACCGTGGAAACATAACATTAAACACCAACAACACCCTATAAAGGAAAAGATGTACATGAGAAATGAAGCATTGGTTGTATTATTATGAATTAAGAAAGGAAGATGTAATTCTTAAACCATTGATTAGTCCTCTACCGGCAACGCCGAAGGGGACTCTTAGTTTCCTCTCGGTCTGTCTGTCCGTCTTTCCGAATATCAGTTTTCTGGACTTTTTTCTGCAAAGGATGGAGGTACATATTCAGATGAAATTTGATACACAGCTTGGCCTTGGATAGTTATAGAGCAAGTTATACTTTCGTCATGCTTGACCTATTTTTCGAGGAGTTATGTCCCTTGATGACTTGGAAAATTCAGTTTTTGCCAGTTTTCCAGACTTTTTTCTTCAACAAATAAAGATATTCAGATGAAATTTGATACACAGCTTGGCCTTGGATAGTTACAGAGCAAGTTTGACTTTCGTCACGCTTGACCAATTTTTCAACGAGTTATGCCCCTTGATGACTTGGGAAATTAAGTTTTTGTCAGTTTTCCGGACTTTTTCCTGCAACAAAGAGAGATATTCAGTTGAAATTTGATACTCAGCTTAGTCTTGGAAAGTTACAGGGCAAGTTCGACTTGTGTCACGCTTGACATATTTTCGTGGTGTTATGCCCCTTGATGACTTGCACAGTTCAGTTTTTGTCAGGTTTCCAAATTTTTTCCTTCAACAAATTGAGACATTCAGGTAAAATTTGATGCCCAGCTTAGTCTTGGATAGTTCCAGAGCAAGTTTGACTTTTGTCACTCTTGACCTATGTTTCGAGCAGTTTTGCCCCTTGATGACTTGCACAATTCAGTTTTTGTCAGTTTTCCAGACTTTTTTCTGCAACAAATAGAGATATCCAGGTAAAATTTGATACCTAGCTTAGTCTTGGATAATTACAGAGCAAGTGCAACTTTCGTCATGCTTGACCTCATTATCGAATCGATAAAGCAGATAAAACATCAGACTGAGCTGCACAGACAGTAAGTTTAATAAAAACTCATGTTTAATTTAAGAGTAATTCATGGGCAGAGTTGCAGGACATAAATATATGCCGCCGGTGTTATAGAGTGAGCCTTCCCCCATAGCCAGACTTCCCCCCGGCGGTCCCACTCTAGAGCGAGCCTTCCCCCTAGGGGGGAAGGCTCACTCTAGAGCCAGCCTTCCCCCTGCCTAATTTTGAGTGAGACTTCCCCCCGGCGGTCCCACTCTAGAGTGAGCCTTTCCCCCTGGGGGAAGGCTCACTCTAGAGCCAGCCTTCCCCCCTTCCCAATTTTGAGTGAGACTTCCCCAGCAGTCCCTTTTTAGAGAGAGCCTCCCCGCACACCGGGGAGGGGGGCGCTCACTCTAGGCGCCTCCCCGCACACCGGGGAGGGGGCCGCTCACCCTAGAGAGGGGGCGGACAGGGTAAGAGGGAGGTGGGAGATGAGGAGCGGGAGTGGGAGGTGAGGGGACGGGACGGGAGGAGAGAGAAGTGGGGATGGGGAAGAGGGAAGAGGGGGCGGGAGTGGGAAAGTGGAGAAAAAAGTGCAAAAAGGGAGAGAAAAAAAAAGAGGAAAATTTTGAGCCAGCGCAGCGCGCGCCGTTCCAAGTAGGGAGGAGGGAGACAAGGGTGCGGGAGAGGGGGGGGGGTAAGGGGCGGGAGGGGGAGAAACCTACCCCCTGTCCACCCCCTCTCTAGAGCCAGTCTTCTCCCCACTTAGTGATCCTACTGCAGTGTTAACTCGTCTCTTTTCCGGTGATCTATACTTAAATAATAGCTCCAGCAATCAGTTAGGAGTTACTTCATATCAATATTACTGGCGATCATGTCTCCCATAGTCGTCTAGCTGTCCGTATGTTCATCTGTGTGTCACAGATTTTGTCTGGGTTATTTATAACTGTTCAACTGGGACTTGAAACGAATTCAACTCGGACTTGAAACGAATTAAAACTTTAAATACGGAACTGTTCATTGAAGTGTTCGCGGAATTTATTCTACGAGTATCGGATTTTCTGCTCTGTGACCTTGACCTTTGTGATATGACCTTAAGTGAATGTCATGACACACCCTTGGGTCATGGACAACAATTGTGTGAAATATTATTCAAATCCAACATGACAGTAAGGAGGTATGGCCCGGACAAGAAGTTTGGCCATGTGTGCGCTGTGACCTTGACCTTGAAGACATGACCTTGGGTCAAGGTCAAGACACACTCTTGAGTCATGGACGAATATTTGTGGGAAGTATCATTTAAATCCAAGTTGCCAGTGAAAAGTTATAGCCCGAACACGGATTCTGGCTATCTGTGCACTGTGACCTTGAACTTTGAGATACGACCTTGCGTCAAGATCGTGACACATTCTTGGGTCATGGACAACACTTGTGTGAAATATGATTCAAATCCAACATGACAATAAGGACTAATGGCCCGGACAAAAATGTTGGCTATCTGTGCACTGTGACCTTGACATTGAAGATATGACCTTATGCTTCAAATCCAACATGGCAGTAAGGAGTTACGGCCCGGAAAAAAATGTTAACTATCTGTGCACTGCGACCTTGATCTTGAAAATATGACCTTGAGTCAAGGTCATGACACACCCTTGGGTCATGGACAACGATTGTGTGAAATATTATTCAATTCCAACATGGCAGTAAGGAGTTATGACTCTGACAAGAAGTTTGGCTATGTGTGCACTGTGACCTTGACCTTAAAGATATGACCTTTGGTCAAGGTCAAGACACACCCTTGGGTTATGGACAAATATTTGTGCGAAATATCATCTAAGTCCAAGTTACCAGTGAAAAGTTATGGCCCGAGTCGTTCAAGTTATCGAATTAAATTTATGTTATTAAACTTCGATTGGCACCACGTTTACACTTCGTGTTTTAAGGGTATTCCAATTTTTGACGTTCGAGTTTACGAAGTTCGTATTGCACATGTCAAGCGAACGTACCGTGTCCCTCAGGCGAAGCGACACCTTGTATTTAAACACATGTAGATCAAGTTTATAATTACATCTGTCGTACGAAGACATATTTCTACAATGTACTTATAACGAGGAATATCTAAATAAATCCATGTATAATTCGCATGAGAATAACAGCTAAAATACGAGTAAAAAGCTTTTGTTTCCATTGTCCTCATGGTCAGATATATGAAGGTTGTACTGGTTACAGTTGGGCATGCGCTAGGGGTGTCACAATATATCGATATATCACAATACACACATGATTTATATCCTATCGCGATACGAAATGCGTATCGCAATATATCGCAATTTCTTCTTCTAATTAAACTCTTTATTTTTCATCCAATTCTAGTGTTATAGCAATTAGAAGTCCAGAAGGTGTATGCCTGGATTTTACTGAAAATATAAAGAAAGCAATATATCACAATATATCGCAATACAATGAAAAACTATCTCAATATATCGCAATAACGTGTTTCCGATATCGTGACACCCCTAGTATGCACAGCTAACTATTCAAAGCAACATTAAGAGAACTCAAGCACAACGACGGGTTGAATTCCAATCGCATGGAGAGGAGGGGGGGAAGTCTCACTATGGGGGAAGTCTCACTCTATAACTAGTTGTAGAGTGAGACTTCCCCAGGGGGTGGTCCTGCTCTAGAGCGAGACTTCCCCGGGGGAGGTCTCACTCTAGAGTGAGACTTCCCCTGGGGGAAGTCTCACTCTAGACTAGGACCGCCGGGGGGAAGGCTCACTCTAGAGTGGGACCGCCGGGGGGAAGTCTGGCTATGGGGGAAGGCTCACTCTATAACACCGGTAGGGGACTTATATCGCTCAGCGATCACAAAATCTTTATTTAGATAAATTAGCTACTT
Organism: Pinctada imbricata; assembly: GCA_033119305.1. Lineage (NCBI taxonomy): Eukaryota > Metazoa > Mollusca > Bivalvia > Pterioida > Pteriidae > Pinctada > Pinctada imbricata. The sequence continues at coordinate 28,097,122 of VSWD01000007.1, forward strand.
CTTGTTTGTATCTGTGGCTTACGCGATCTGATATGTTGTCTACTTATGTAATAGGTAGCCATCTTGTTTTCCTCGCCTCGAATTAGACTGTCATTGCCTTCTATCAGGATGAGGGGGAAGGCAGGCAATGGCCTCATAGGAGGCAATCACGCGACGTGATATACGCAATCCTATTGGACGAAACTAGTCCGAGGTGCAATGATTTATTATTTTCTAATTGAAAACAAAGGAGTGGATCTCCAACAACACCCACAGCAAAACCCCAAAACACCCAATGCAAAAACACAGAGCAGACAAGCACAGGTAGGGACGCAAAAGGTACAAGGAACTTAAACGCACACACAGAAACATCAAACACAAAGGACTACACATAAACCAAAGAGACCAATGGGCAACACATGTATTTATCCTCAAATTCTTTATATATTCAGTACCCAAAGTGGACGGTACAACGGCAGCACTTGGGAGTCTCTTCAGCATTTCACTATGTGGACTTCTGTTAATGACGTTTGTCGCATGGAGATTTTATAAGTAAGTTGTTCTCTTGTTTTGACTTAATTTTAGTTTCAGCCGCTTGTCAAATAATGACATCCAAACTGAAATTAATTTCTTTTTGGACTTACATATTTATACCCTCATTACAAATTTCGGGGGGGGGGGTAAATAGGAATCACCCTGCCTGTCCGTCTGTCTGTCTATCACACCTTGTCCGGGGCATAACTCCTCCCCTTATAAATGGATTTCAAAAATATTTCACAGAAATGTTCCTTAGGACCTAATAGTGTGTCATGAAACTGATGGGTTAAAGGTCAATGCATCATTAGTGAAACTTGTTCGGAGCATAACTCCTTCCCCTGTGGATGGATTTCAATAATATTTCACAGAAATGTTTCTTAGGACGCAAGGGTATGTCATGACTTTCAACCAAGGACATAACTAAAAGGTCAAGGTCACAATATACATCATTAGTAAAACCTTGTTCGGAGCATAACTCCTTCGTGTGGATAAATTTCAATAATAGAGAGGATTAGAAGGCTAACCTAACGTGTACGGGTAAGCGTACGGGTAAGCGTACGTGTAATCTACATGTACATCTACACGTAAAAATAGCAGAGGCTTAGACAATATTAGAGAGGTTTAGTTACAAGTTCTTTCAACGTGTACGTATGACGTACATGTACACGTCACCATTTGACGTCATAATCAGAAGACGTCGTTTAGTTACACGTACGAATCTGAGTAGGTAAAGGTATAGCTATGTAGTAAGGTGTACGTGTAGCTAGCTTCGTTTCAATCAGTTTAATCTGCGAGAAAAATACATTGAGATTCGTAAAACCTTGACGCAAGGAAAGTTGGAATCCTAAAGGCGCTTTATAACACCAAAACTGGAAGTTTGATCAATTGTAAGTCTGTAAAATTGCAAAGAAGTTACCCGTTCTGTCGTTACGTGTAGAGCGTTGTTTACACGTCCATAACGTGTAGCTATACGTCACGTCATGACGTCATTCGAACAAAGATCGCAGGAAGTGATGACGTCATACGTACACGTCGCGCTAAAACTTGTAACTAAACCTCTCTATTTGACGAGTACGTGTACGTGTACTGGTGCCCTTAGTGATGACGTAAAATATATATATTCAAACATATACGAGACTGATTTATAGATAAAATGTAAAATTAAAACTTATAAGGTAATCTCGGTACAAGTATTTGAGAAATACATCTACTATATAAACATAAATATCTACACGTTTATACGTACGTGTAACTCGCGATTTATACGTTTTTGACAACTTGTTGCGATTTCACGTACGCAATAAATAATGACGCCATACACAGTTATTGCGTCTACACGTACACGTACCCGTACACGTAACGGTTTCTAAACCTCTCTAATATTTCACAGAATGTTCCTAAGGACCTAAAGGTGTGTCATGACCTAAAACCATGGTCATAGGTCAAAGGTCAAGGTCACAATAGACATCATTTATTTAGTAAAACTTTGTCCAGAGCATAACTCTTCCCCCCTTTAGATGGATTTCAATTATATTTCACAGAAATATTCCTTAGGACCTAAGGGTGTGTCATGACCTTGAATTAAGGTCAAAGGTCAAGGTCACAATAGACATCATTAGTATAACCTTGTCCGGAGCATAACTCTTTCCCCCAGTGAATGGATATCAATAATATTTAACAGAAATGCTTAGGTCCTTAAGGTGTGTCATGACCTTGAGCCAAAGTCATTGGTCAAATGTCAAGGTCACAATAAACATCTTTAGTAAACCCTTGTCCAGAGCATAATCCTACCCCTGTTGATGGATTTCAATAATATTTCACAGAAATAATTCTTAGGACATAAGGATGTGTCATGACCTGAAACAAGGACATAGGTCAAAGTTTAAGGTCACAGTAGACATCATAACCCCTCCCCTGTGAATGGATTTCAATGATATTTTACAGAAATGCCCTTTAAGGCCTAAGGCAGTGTCATGACCTTGATCCAAGTTTTAAGGGCAAGGTCACAATAGACAATTTACCTTGATTCAAGATAAACTTTTCAAAGAATATTGCTGTGGGAGTATTTTTCGTCCTCTTAGGGGCAAATGTTCATTTATCTACGTTATTGTAGAATAAAAACAATGACTAAAACTGATAGTCCTAATCAGGTAAGTTTTCTTTTTCTCTTCTTCGTTTACGAAATGATTATTGTGGAATTTCCAGAAAAAGTGACATCAACATTTTACAGAATCATTTTTTCCAGAAAACCTCATTAATATATTTTTGAAAAAAGTCTAAGTATCGTACTCCAGTTTGGTATAAAAAAAACTAAAACTAAGTGTTGAAAATGAATATGATCAGAAAATGCAAATAAGCGTATGGATTGGAACAAAGATTCAGATTTGTTTTTGTTCAGTATGTCGCTTCTTCAGAGGATTGACGATTTAGTCACTGTGTGTTTGAATATCATAACCTTGTCATTATTTCATATACAGAGGGACATAATTTATTTCGAGAATGGTTCCAAAGGTTTTCTCTTAATTGTCATTTATCATCGAGTTAGATCTTTATACATGGTTGAACTTTTGGCTGAATATGATATTACTCTATCAATAGTTATAATAATTGAATTGCATAACGTACAAGACAAATATTTTGTGAAACTGCTTGCCTAGAAACCACATGCGGAAGTTACTAAATGTCTTAGAAAAGCTTGAAGGCTTTATGGATTCGACGCATTTTCTTTTAATACACGATTCGTTTTTAAACTGACATTTAACTAATCGAGAATCCAGCCTTTCAATCTTAACAGAGTGAAAGCAAGGAAATAATAATGATAAGATAATAAATAATAAATTCTTCATAAAGACCAAATTTTAAAAGGGAAGGGAAAATACTACCGACGACAATTTAAAAAAAGGATATTTTAGCTCACCTGAGCCAACGGCTCAAGTGAGCTATTGTCATAGTGTTGCGTCTGTCGTCCGTCGTCGTCGTCGTCGTCGTCGTCGTCGTAAACTCTTCACATTTTAAACTTCTTCTCCAAATGGCCGAAGGGATTTTGATGAAACTTGGTAGGTATGAAGTATTCAGGTCCCCTACAAGTGTTGTTGTTTTTCGTCCGGATCCGTCAACAGGTGGCGCCACCACAGCCAATAGTAGGTCACTGGGGTTACCCTCCTATGACAAACTTCTTCAGAACCGAAGCATGTATCGACAAACCGAAAGCATCAGGATGATCTAGAGAGATGTTTTAAGAAGTGTTGTTATATTTGGTTCCACTTCGAAGTAAAATTTTTGACGCGTTTTCGACGTCTTTTCGGACTTAGTCAGAAATGCACATTTTTGCACTATTTCTTTAAATAACTCAATAAGTGTATGATTTTACACACTCATTTACTGCATATTTATCATATTTAACTTACTTAATGCTTTGAAATGTACATGTATTTTAGGCTAAAATTTTATTTTTTTGATTTTTTATGAATTTTTTTCTTATGTAAAAAGGAAGCATACATTTTATGCTTCTTTTCTATAACCACTCTTCAGATTGTCATGACATTTTGTAGATATGAGGTACTCATGCATGTTACCCTACAAGTGAAAGAATTTTGTCAAGATATCCACTTTTAGATTTTTAAGGAATATTTTTTAAGATTGTACATAGGTATAATGTATGTTTTCCATGCCCAATGGACCCAAGGGGATTGGCTTCAAACCTCGACGGGATCCCGACAATTTTTTTCCCTTTTTAGCTCACCTGAGCCAACGGCTCAAGTGAGCTATTGTCATAGTGTTGCGTCTGTCGTCCGTCGTCGTCGTCGGCGACGTCGTCGTCCGTCGTCGTAAACTTTTCACATTTTAAACTTCTTCTCCAGAATGGCTGAAGGGATTTTGATGAAACTTGGTAGGTATGTAGTACTCATGGTCCCCTACAAGTGTTGTTGATTTTTGTTCGGATCCGTCAATAGGTGGCGCCACCACAGCCAATAGTAGGTCACGGGGGTACCTCCTATGACAAACTTCTTCTTCAGAACCGAAGCATGTATCGACAAACCGAAAGCATCAGGATAATCTAGAGAGATGTCTTAAGAAGTGTTGTTATTTTTGGTTCCACTTCGAAGTCAAATTTTTGACGCGTTTTTGGCGTCTTGTCGGACTTAGTCAGAAATGCACATTTTTGCACTATTTCTTTAAATAACTCAATAAGTGATTGATTTTACACACTCATTTACTGCATATTTATCATATTTAACTTACTTAATGCTTTGATATGTATTTTAGGCTTAAATTTTATTTTTTTGATTTTTTATGAATTTTTTTCTTATGTAAAAAGGAAGGGGGGGGGGTGATTTTCATACATTTTCTGCTTCTTTTCTATAACCACCCTTCAGATTGTCATGACATTTTCAATAGTTATGATAAATGAAGTGACGCCTTTTATTCAGCCCGGTTCACCAGTCAAAAGGGAAGGGATTCCCTGCTAAAATGAATAACTGTAGTTACACCTTTTAGGTCAGAGACAACCAAATCATTTTCCATGGGCCGTAATGTTAACGAAATGCCTTATAACGTCTATACTAACATTGCTGGCCATGCATGTTATATACCGATTTGTTCATTGATTCAAGCTTTATACGAAACTAAATTAAAAATATAGCATGACTTGCTCTTTTTCGCACTATTTGCGTCACAAGGTACCCCGCAAAGAATTTTCAAATTTTCCCGCGCCCATCCCCTTTAGCGGATCGGGAGCTAGGGAAAAATCCGGGTATCGACATTTTAATTGCACTTATTTTTTACTTATATATATCATATTCAAACAATATACCAAAAGAAAATATAATTGATAGCCAATGACATCTTCTGTCACATTTAAAATAACAGGCCCCCTCACCCTACAGGTTTTTCTCCAATCAGAGCCGGTGTTATAGAGTGAGCCTTCCCCCATAGCCAGACTTCTCCCCGGCGGTCCCACTCTAGAGTGAGCCTTCCCCCCGGCGGTCCTACTCTAGAGTGAGACTTCCCCCAAGGGAAGTCTCACTCTAGAGCGAGACCTCCCCCGGGGAAGTCTCGCTCTAGAGCAGGACCACCCCCTGGGGAAGTCTCACTCTACAACTAGTTATAGAGTGAGACTTCCCCCATAGTGAGACTTTCCCCCCCTCCTCTCCATGCGATTGGAATTCAACCCGACGTTGTGCTTGAGTTCTGTCAATGTTGCTTTGAATAGTTTGCTGTGCATACTAGGGGTGTCACGATAGTGGAAACACGTTATTGCGATATATTGCGATAGTTTTTCACTGTATTGCGATATATTGTGATTTATTGCTTTCTTTATATTTTCAGTAAAATCCAGGCATACACCTTCTGGACTTCTAATTGCTATAACACTAGAATTGGATGAAAAATAAAGAGTTTAATTAGAAGAAGAAATTGCGATATATTGCGATACGCATTTCGTATCGCGATAGGATATAAATAATTTGTGTATTGCGATATATCGATATATTTTGACACCCCTAGCGCATGCCCAACTGTAACCAGTACAACCTTCATATATCTGACCATGAGGACAATGGAAACAAAAGCTTTTTACTCGTATTTTAGCAGGTATTCTCATGCGAATTATACATGGATTTATTTAGATATTCCTCGTTATAAGTACATTGTAGAAATATGTCTTCGTACGACAGATGTAATTATAAACTTGATCTACATGTGTTTGCATACAAGGTGTCGCTTCGCCTGAGGGACACGGTACGTTCGCTTGACATGTGCAATACGAACTTCGTAAACTCGAACGTCAAAAATTGGAATACCCTTAAAACACGAATTGTAAACGTGGTGCCAATCGAAGTTTAATAACATAAATTTAATTCGATAATTTGAACGACTCGTCCCTTGCGATTCGAGTATTCGACGTTTGACTGTATTACATAACGATAGTGTACGGTCGCTTTTATAATGATGAAGAGACCGTATACTATCGTTGTTAGATATTGCACCTGTCAGGCGAAGCTACTGTTTTAGTAGAGTGATGTAGGCATGCACTGCACACGGAAGGGGAGGGGACTTAGATTACAGGCGTGCTGCTGGAATGGGGTATACTTTTAAGGCTTTTTGATTTTTAATTGGTATCATTTTCACTTCAAATATATATCACGGCCTCACCCCCACAAATTTTACAAACCCACTATGGACCCTATAAATACGTCAGAAACAGACCTTATAACTAATAGTATATTGTGGACCGGCGTAGCCATGTCGTAGGAACGACAACGTATGCCATCACATCGACGTAGTATATTGTGGCTACGGCGTAGCTATGTTGTGGGAACGTCAACGTATGCCATGACCACGACGTAGTATGTTGTGGATTTGACGGAGCTTTGATATGGGAATGACAACGTATACCATGACCACGACGTAGTATATTGTGGCTACGATGTAGCTATGTTGTGATAACGACAACGTATGCAATGACCACAAAGTAGTATATTGTGGCTACGGCGTAGCTATGTTGTGGGAACGACCAAGTATGCCATGACTTCGACGTAGTATATTGTGGCAACGGCGTATCCATGTTGTGGAAACGACAACGTATGCCATGACCACGACGTAGTATATTGTGCCTATGGCGTAGCTATGTTGTGGGAACGACTAAGTATGTCATGGCCACGACGTCGTATATTGTGGCTTTAATTTGGGAACGACAACGTATGCCATGGCCACGACGTAGTACGTTGTGGCTTTGATGTGGGAACGACAACGTATGCCATGGCCACGACGTAGTACGTTGTGGCTTTGATGTGGGAACGACAACGTATGACATGACCACGACGTAGTATGTTGTGGCTTTGATGTGGGAACGACAACGTATGCTTTGACCATGACGTAGTATGTTGTGGCTTTGACGTAGTTTTGATATGAGAATAACAAGGTATGACATGACCACGACGTAGTACAGGTATATTGTGGGAACGGCGTAGCCATGTTCTGGGAACGACCAAGTATGCCATGACGACGATGTAGTATGTTGTGGCTTTGATGTGGGAACGACAACGTATGCCATGACCAAGACGTAGAATGTTGTTGTTTTGATGTGGGAACGACAACGTATGCCATGACCACGACGAAGTATGTTGTGGCTTTGACGTAGCCTTGATATGGGAATGACAACATATGCCATGGCCATGTTAAGCGGTTTCAGAGAAACAGTCAAAAATATGAAAGTTTACGCCAGGCGGACGACGAACGGACTGACGAAGCGCTATGACAATAGCTCAAAACAACCCTACCCCCCCCCCCTAAAAAACAAGAGGCCCAAATCGGCCTACTATATAGCGCACATGGATGGTGCGTGATGACAATAGCTCACTGGAGCCTTCTGCTCTTGTGCGCTAAAACTAGACAAAATAACGAAAAAGAAAAAAGCATGTACTACTTGTACAAGGTAACTTATAAAAGAAATAAAAAAACTAGAACTGTCCTAAAGGTACAAATACCCCTCCCTCCCCGCCCCGCCCAGCCCCAGCGGCAACAAAGTGCAAACCGCACGTTTGACCTATTGACCCTAAAAGGGATCTACCTAAGTGAAATACATCATATGTGTACTAGTATTTAATTTCAACATCAAAATCTTCGATATTTTTCAAGATTTTGTAAATATGTTTTTTTGCATTTGATAATCGGTGTAAATTCTCCACAAGTAACTACAAAACATAGACTTGTAAATATGTACGCAATTACATGAATTCTCGACATAATAAATTTTCACTGGTAACTTGATTCTAAATGATACTTCACACAATTATTGTCCATGACTCAAGGGTGTGTCATGACCTTGACCCAAGTCCATATCTTCAAGGTCAAGGTCAAATGTGTACTCATAGCCAAACTTCTTGCCCGAGCCATAACTCCTTACTGCCATGTTGGATTTGAATCATATTTCACACAATTGTTGTCCATGACCAAAGGGTGTGTCACGACCTTGACGCAAGGTCGTATCTTAAAGGTCAAGGTCACAGTGCACATATAGCCAAAATCAGTGTCCGGGCCATTACTTTTCACTGGTAACTTGGACTTAGATGATATTTCGCACAAATATTTGTCCATGACCCAAGGATGTGTCTTGACCTTGACCAAAGGTCATATCTTTAAGGTCAAGGTCACAGTGCACACATAGCCAAACTTCTTGTTCGAGTCATAACTCCTTACTGCCATGTTGGAATTGAATAATATTTCACACAATCGTTGTCCATGACGCAAGGGTGTGTCATGACCTTGACTCAAGGTCATATTTTCAAGATCAAGGTCGCAGTGCACAGATAGTTAACATTTTTTTCCGGGCCATAACTCCATACTGCCATGTTGGATTTGAAGCATAAGGTCATATCTTCAATGTCAAGGTCACAGTGCACAGATAGCCAATATTTTTGTCCGGGCCATTACTCCTTACTGCCATGTTGGATTTGAATCATATTTCACACAAGTGTTGTCCATGACCCAAGAATGTGTCACGATCTTGACGCAAGGTCGTATCTCAAAGTTCAAGGTCACAGTGCACAGATAGCCAAAATCCGTGTTCGGGCTATAACTTTTCACTGGCAACTTGGATTTAAATGATACTTCCCACAAATATTCGTCCATGACTCAAGAGTGTATTTTGACCTTGATCCAAGGTCATATCTTCAAGGTCAAGGTCACAGCGCACACATGGCCAAACTTCTTGTCCGGGCCATACCTCCTTACTGTCATGTTGGATTTGAATAATATTTCACACAATTGTTGTCCATGACCCAAGGATGTGTCATGTCATTGACTTAAGGTCATATCACAAAGGTCAAGGTCACAGAGCAGAAAATCCGATACTCGTAGAATAAATTCCGCGAACACTTCAATGAACAGTTCCGTATTTAAAGTTTTAATTCGTTTCAAGTCCGAGTTGAATTCGTTTCAAGTCCCAGTTGAACAGTTATAAATAACCCAGACAAAATCTGTGACACACAGATGAACATACGGACAGCTAGACGACTATGGGAGACATGATCGCCAGTAATATTGATATGAAGTAACTCCTAACTGATTGCTGGAGCTATTATTTAAGTATAGATCACCGGAAAAGAGACGAGTTAACACTGCAGTAGGATCACTAAATGGGGAGAAGACTGGCTCTAGAGAGGGGGTGGACAGGGGGTAGGTCTCTCCCCCTCCCGCCCCTTTCCCCCCCCCCCTCCCGCACCCTTGTCTCCCTCCTCCCTAATTGGAACGGCGCACGCTGCGTTGGTTCAAAATTTTCCTCTTTTTTTCTCTCCCTTTATCCACTTTTTTTCTCCACTTTCCCTCCTCCCGCCCCCTCTTCCCCCTTCCCCATCCTCACTTCTCCCTCCTCCCGTCCACTCACCTCCCCCTCCCGCTCCTCATCTCCCACCTCCCTCTTGCCCTGTCCGCCCCCTCTCTAGAGTGAGCGGCCGTGTGCAGGGAGGTGCCTAGAGTGAGCGCCCCCCTCCCCGGTGTGCGGGGAGGCTCTCTCTAAAAAGGGACTGCTGGGGAAGTCTCACTCAAAATTGGGAAGGGGGGGAAGGCTGGCTCTAGAGTGAGCCTTCCCCCAGGGGGGAAGGCTCACTCTAGAGTGGGACCGCCGGGGGGAAGTCTCACTCAAAATTAGGCAGGGGGAAGGCTGGCTCTAGAGTGAGCCTTCCCCCTAGGGGGGAAGGTTCGCTCTAGAGTGGGACCGCCGGGGGGAAGTCTGGCTATGGGGGAAGGCTCACTCTATAACACCGGCCTTTTAGTGGTCTCTGACCTATAACTGTAACTGTAAACAAAGTCGCCGTACTTTAGATTTGATACGTTTTAATCCTCCACAACCCTTTAGTACTGCGATACATTTCAGGAGATACAGTGCAAACGGAATAGATTTTTATTTAATGTGCATTATACTTGGAACACTTTCATAATGGTTATCATTCATGTACTTGGAACACTTGCATATACTTGTTATCATGTATAAAGTTTGCTCGAATTTCCTCTGTCTTAGACTCTCTTAGATGAAGTAATTTACGGACTGATTTCTTGAAGAAACGTCTAATGAGTAATCTCTTCCTCTGGATCATGAGGTTTGATACACCGTACACTGCTTTTTGGAAAACAAATTGGCCCAATTTCTGCACAATTCACTTGACCGCGAAATTGGATTAAAGCGAATTTAACTGTACGTTTCATGTATTTGAGATAAAATCAATACTATTCAAAAGCATTCATAGATTTCAGTATACTTTAATATGAATAAAGGCAAAACCGAAAAATCTTTGTTTTTTATGCCCCTGGAATAAAAGATTCGGGAGCATATAGTTTTTGGCCTGTTCGTCTGTCTGTTTGTCTGTCTGTTTTCCGAAAAACTTTAACATTGGGCATAACTTTTGAATGGAAGCTGGTGATAGAGGTTTCATATTTCACATGTGTATTCCTTGTGACAATACCTTACCATTGATACCAAAATTTTTGACCTCGTGACCATAACCTTGACCTTTGACGTACTTTTCAAAAACGTAAACATTGGGCATAACTTTTGAATGGTTAGTGATAGGGCTTTCATATTTTACATGTGTATTCCTTGTGACAAGATATTTCCATAGATACCAATATTACGCTGACCCTGACCTCTCACATACTTAACAGAAAATGACGTTTATACTAACAAAGATGCCGCCGGGGGGCATTCTCGTTTCACAAACACAGCCTGTCAGGCTTTATAATTTCTGGCATGCTAGCTATCAATAATGAAAGGTTTGGACGTTCAATTTTAAATAAACTTGATTTATGAAATCATTTCATTTTTTTATTCTTTTTCTGCTGCACATTAATGTGGGATTTTACAATATGATTTTATTTTTGATGTTGCATAATTGAACTATACTAGCTGGGCATATGACTTTAAAAAAGTTATTGTTTTGAAATGTGACTATTTTTTCTTGTTTGTACTTTTAAAGGTTGTCTGAAAAAAAAAACCTGCAAAAATCTTTTTATAAAGGTTGTGGGCTAAAATCCTGGTACTATCAGTTTTCAATAGCAGTATGTCAATTAGAGCGTGCATGGGTATCAGGTGAGCGTTGTACCCCCTGGGGCTCTTGTTTTTAAAAGCGGTGATATTGGTCTACTCTGGAAATAGTAAGGTTGCATGCTTCAGATTCAGATCGGACTTTGTCAATTATCAATAAATTGTAAGACATGCCTTTTCTTTGCGGAATTCTTAATAATTAGAATGAAATAAAAAATAAATAACAATATAAGAATTTTCACGTCTGGAGCCTTTCTCTCTCTCTCTCTCTCTCTCTCTCTCTCTCTCTCTCTCTCTCTCTCTCTCTCTCTCTCTCTCTCTCTCTTTTAGGTTTCATGTTTATTGAATATCACAAGCTAAAATAAAATAATTTATATGTCGGTAACGAAGTGATATAGAATTAATCTACTATTTACTAATATCACATTTTATCTGTGCTGTATATAGCTCTTTCATAAGTACAATCATATGCAGTATACAGAAACAATGCCTATTGATACAATGGTGCCTCTCACTGAGTCAACAATTTAAAAAAGAAAGAACTTCGTGAAAATTTTGAAAAATAAGCTTTACCCAAGGCCAGGATCGAACTCGCGATCTTGTGATTTGCAGTCCTGCGTCATCACCATAACACAACCACTCCGTTGCGAAGCTCAAGTGAGCTATTGTCAAAGCCCGCCGTCCGTCCGTCCTTCGTCCGGAGTAAACTTTTAATATTTTTTATATCTCCTCTGCAACCGCTGCACAGAATTTCACGAAACCTTACAAGATGAAAACTCAAGGTCATGTACCAAGTTTGTGTTTTTCATGCCGATCGGTCAAAAAATATGGCCGCCGAGGGGTTTGATTGGCTGAGACATTTTCGATATCTCCTCTGCAACCGCTGCACAGAATTTCATGAAACCTTACAGGAAGCAAGTACTCAAGGTCGTCTACCAAGTTTGTGCTTTTCGTGTCGAACTGTCAATTTTCGTGATTTGTGAGCCTGAAAACGCGAACTTTAGCTTAGAGGTGACATTAGTATTTTTTTCTTGTGTAGAAGGATAGAAAATAAATCACAAATATCCAGAGTTTGTTTTGATCAACTGACAAAAATGATAGAATTATCCCTTCACTTGAAATGATATTTTCTTAATATGTGCCTACTGTTTTAATCCGTGCATTTAAAAATAATAAGCATTCATGAATATTTTCTCCGTGAAAAAAAGGAGAGAAAAAATCCAAACTTGATACGATACGTAAATTCACATGCTCAACAACGACAACAAAATCAAAACCGTAAATGTTTAAAATCTCCGCAAACTCCCCCGCCTCTTCCTGTGGTATTTCATTCATGGATGAAATACTTTGAATTTTCATTGAGAGAAAAGATAAAAGTATCCTTCTATTTTTAAAATGTTAGACGTCTTCAAATTCAATAGCATCATTTAAGAACAGATTAATTTGCAGTATATACCAGACATGCATGTTTCGGGTACTTAACCGTGCGACGCAAAGAATCTGAAAATTCATTAGAAAAACGTGCACCATTAAGTTTTTTTTAATCTTTTCTGTTAATGAATAGAAAACACCTATTTTAAACAGATTGACAGCTAAGCTCGATTTTATGAATTTTTGTATCACAGACAGTGAAGAGAGAGGAAAAATGGAAAATATTAATGCATGTAAATAATAATGATATACTTTGTTCGACATAGAGGAAACAGAAAACAGGGAAAGCATATGCTAATTTTGATGACATTACGTAAATGCTGTTTAAATCCAAATGTAGCAATCATTTAATTTCTATGTTAATAGTGGGTAAAATAACTACGAAAACCAATACTGCCATCAGGTAGGGGGTACCAAGCTTATTTAGAATTCAAAGTATTTACCTGGTGTACACCTGGTACCTGAGATATTCCCCTTTTAAAAAGTGCAGGAATTTTCAATTTCCTGCAGGATTTTTTTATATTTCCTGCAGGAACTTCTGTATTCCCACATGAAAAATGATTTCCTGCATGAAATTTTATTTTATTTTCCCTCAAAAATTATTTTTTGCAGAATATCCCTGCAGGAAAATAGAGTCTAAGACCATACTTAAAATATACGCTTAGTATTAAAGTCAATGCTGAATGCAGATTTTTTTTTTTTTTTTTTTTTTTTTGCAAAGGTGTTCTATTGGGATTTAGGGGAGGAACTTCAGCCTTGGTTTTACAAAATCCAAGAAAACGGAACAAATCATCATTTATTATTTTCTTATATTATTGGAGGTAAGGTGCTTAACCCTCCCCCTCCCACTAGATCCGTAAATGAAATTTTTTTTCTAGAACGCCTAGCTAAGACGGATCTAGAAGCTTTTTTAAGGAGAGAGGGGTTTGGGTTATTCTTTCTTCTTTAAAGAGCGAGAGAAACAAAAACCCGTAAGTTATCCTTATTCTGCAGTCCTTAGATAAAATCATAACAAAGAACTTTTGGTTCTAGTTTTAATAGAAATTATTGTTGACGAAATTTCGATAGGGAACAATCGATTTATTGCATATAAAATGATTCAGTCTCATACATGTACAATGATATCTCCTCTGAAGCACCTATGATTTTGCATTGTACAATTCCCTTGTGAATTAAAGATCTTTAAAAAGAGCTATAAAAGCTGGTAAGGTAGCGATCGTTCATGACAAAATGTAATCAAAATTTAAAGAAAAAATCAATCACAACTTTATGTTACTTTAAGAATGTTCACCATGAAAAGTTGAAGCTAGGGGACAGAGCCTTCTCTTTATCCGCCACTGTTTGATATTCGGTGCTTCGGCAAATCAGAAAGACTCGAGCACTTGGAAGGAGAGGAGCGAAATGAAACTGAATGATTTTGCAATAACCAGTCCATCATGATATGGCGTCAATGCTTATAGCTCGAACGTATGGTTATATTGAAAATGTCTACTAATTAACTCGTTGCAGATTTATCCTTAAAACATGACTATGACGTCATCCCATTGTCTAAACAGTTCTTTCTATGTGATATTGTCTCAACATGATCCTTTTTCGTCCAAAAGTTCACTTGTAGCTGTCCATTAAGTTTGCCAAAACTGTCCATTATTAAAAATAATGGACAGTTAAAGGTAACTTAATGGACAGAGTCACAGGTAAATTTTCGAACAAAAGAATCCTGATTATGATGACATAATATCACACAGAAAGAACTATATATCCCAACGAAAATTGTTTTCCAAGTTTCATTGATAATTCCGATTTCAAATTCCATATCCTCTATGTTAATAAACGAAAGAATCCATCGATGCTCGGATTTCGTAATTTTTCAAGCTCGTAGGTCCGAGAATACATATAGAATTAAGTAAATTAAATACATGTAAAATAAGTAAGTAAAACTACAAATGTTAAAATCTGACGAAATCCAAGACGAATTACATCCTGTTTCGCGTCGTTTTTTCTTTTATAAAAATAATTAAAACACCGCGACAGTCTATATCCAAAACATGACTCTTCAATTAAAAATGATCAATAATATATGCTTTTAAAGGCCGACGGGGGACTATATAAGGGGACAGGTAAATTTTCTGTCATTTCCTCATTGACCGCTATAGGGCTATCATCTCTTATTTGGTATCTGATTGGTTCCCTTTAATCATTTTACCCCTGCCAATTTTTGATTGACAGCTTAAAACAGATGAGACTCGGGTATCTCATAAGCATAATAAAGGATTACCTGTCGGTTTGTCTTTGATGTAACACGCCACTCGCAAACGGCGTTGTCTTCAAAGACGGTATGCCACGCCTATCAAGCTGATGTCACTCAGGTAAACCTATTAACGACCGGGTGGTTCCCAACGTCGGCCTTTAAAAGCATTAATTTGATAAAAATAAAGACGAGGTCCATACGAAAAAGACGCTGTATATCACAAGCGTGGCTACATCGAAATGAATTTTCTAAACAACTCAGTGATTGACCTTGACATGAAAGTGTCCGTTATTAAGACAAAAGAAATCGATCGATTGACTGGCCAGGGATTCAAGCTACGTGCACCTGATCATCATCCCTTGACCAATGATACGGTTCTTGATTTTCAGGTGTCCAAAGTCTGCGAAAGGATCTACCTGTGACTGTCCATTATTAAAACAAAAGATGTCATGTTTTAAGTGGGAGAAAAGCCTCAAACTATCCATTATTTCAGAGAAAGAACTGATCTCGGCCCTGACGGGCCTCGATCAGTACTTTCTCTGACATAATCTATAGTTTTCGGCTTTTCTCCCTAACTCAAACACGTATGAAAAACAGTTTATCCAAAATCTCCAAAAGCAAAGACAACATGTTGATTTGAGTCTTCTATGTACCGATATGATATTTTAACTATCGACAATCCAGTTTTTGAAAAGTATAAGAATGTTATTTATCCAAAAGAATTGACTCTAAACAGGGCAAACGTTATATTCACAGAAACACAATTTTTGGACCTTCATATCAAAATTGTAAATGGAGAGATTCATAAAAGTGTGTATAACAGAAGAGATGATTTAGGATTCAACATACTAAATTTTTCCCTGGCTTGACGGTGATGTTCGAGATTATCGTCAAACGGTTTCTACATTTCACAGCTCATACTATATGCTAGAGTATATGATAATGTTTTGGATTTTCATGGTAGAACTTTACAAATTACAATGAAACTTTTAGGTCAAGGTTTCGCTTTCACAAACTAGTAAAGACATTCTGGAAATTTTACAAGAAAATTTAGTATATTCTTATAAAATTCGGACCCATACAAGCAACAGAGTATATTACTTTGGATATTTTATGGTTACATAATAAATAAAATAAAAATGATCGAAGGTAAACAGAATTATCATCGAAATTGTGTTGGAATCATCAGACGCCTTTTATATTGCAAAACCCCATACACCCAATGCATAAACACAGAGCAGACGGGCACAGAAAGAGACACAAAAGGGACAATAAGGAACATCAACGCACAACACGATAACATCAAACACAAAGGACCACACATAAATCAACGAGACCAAGAGGCAACCGGTGCCGACTTAGGACGGCCATCTGCCACGTAAGTAGCAGACGGTGTGGTTATCCTTGATAACGTGCATAGCATAGAGAGATATGTTATACGTATAAGTTCCTTTCTTTGTTCTTTTAATCCGGAAAGAAGGGTTAATCTTAAAAAATACAAAACTTTTGATCTAATGCTTTTCAGTATACAGTAAACAAGCTTACTACGAAGTCCTAGGGACCCCACGTTTCAGTTCGCTAAAAGCATAGTTCACACTATGCATATACTGAATTTTACTTAATTCATATGAAACCTTCGTACTATCCATGTTATTAAAGAAACAACGCGTGTATAGGTATAACAGAAAAAAATACGATTTTTTAAACTTCAAACATATTGATACTTTATTTTCGGTACTTGCGTTTTTGAAGTGTCATTTTTGCATCGAATTTGCGGATCCATTCTACGAAGATATCCGAAGTCATACAAGCTTTCCGGGTCCATATGTAATCTACCGGGAGTGACTTTACCCCCTTAAAACACCTGGGGTTCTGGAATGTATCAATCACAAGAGGTTTAGCCATATCAGTACCGTCCATGCCTGAACAAAGTAGAACGGAAATTCTCTCTTTCGACTTTTTACCGATTTCTCCCCTTTCATTTTCAGTGTTTTATTTGGCAAACTTTTAAAGAAAAGTCCGGACTCGTTTACATTATAGATATCCTTTGGTTCGTAATTTTCAACAGATTCGGTAATTTATTTTCTAATTAGTCATTGGTCAAGTCCTCATTCACTTCAGCGGATTCCCCACGGTTCAATCCTGATTGTCCAACATTTTGAAAATCCCATATCCTAATTGTCCAACAACAAAAAATTAAGGTTATCTGTATTGTGAAATAAGCACACCTGTTTGTCTAAATAAACATACCAATTAGGGCTTTTTTCATACTTAAAAATCTATTTTCACCAAATCGTACAAAGTTAATTTAGATTTGATATATAAAAAAGTAGAATAAATGTTAAAGTTTCACTCAAAATTAATTTATGTCTCAATTATGGTTTTCAGTAGATCATCGGCTACATGTAATAGTAGATAATTATTTAAAAAGATGAGGACAATAAGGAGAAAATACACTACAATCTTAAGTAAAGTTTTTAAAAAATTCATAGATAACAAGCTTTTCGCAAAAAAATGATAATCATGTTTTTTTTATGTACGTGCATCATGTATGACATACATACAACAAATTCAGGATTTCATAGATTTTCAGCTTTTATCTAGCATATCCAATATCACTATATGATTCCAATATTCCATGATTTCTGAGTTAATACCTATCATTTCTACGAAAAGTCTCAGAATTTTGGTATATCGCAGTCTAGGTAACCTTGACAATGGGTCCTACATGTACGACCTTAACAATTTCTTTGGGACTTCTTAATCAATTAAGTTTTTCAGTATAGATGTACTAATAAAAATTGCTTCAAATGTATTAGGGGCAGCTCTATGACCGTTTATTTACTCTATGTGCTATTGTGTTGACCAGAATGTAAACATAGTAACCATCTTGGTACCCTTTTGAGTAGAAATGGGGAGATGTCCGTTTTCATAGAAAAGGAGCAGATTTCTGGATATTTTCAATAAAATGCAATCATGTAATAAAGGATATGTATTCCATGGTTTTTTCAATCGATTTCTAATTATGGAACTAGCAAAAAAAATCAATTACTTTCCCCTCTATTTTGAAGTAAAATTGAGGTTGTTCATGCGCATGCAACTCTTACATGCTAAATGTGTGTTATAGAATCAGTAAATTTTAATATGGATGGTTATGCCTGCTGTCTGTCTGCCAGTTTGAGATAAAAAAAAATATGAATGGAATTTCTCCGCTAATCGCATAAAAGCTGCCAACATCTACATGTAAACTTGTCTTTTTCCAACGAAAAAATTTGTTTATCAAATATAGTCCGTAAATGTTCATACATGTAGGTGCAAGCAGATATGATCGTTTCCACCCCCCCCCCCCCCTCCCTCTTTCTTTCTCAGAATGGATTGGAGTAAAGAAGGGGAAAAAAGAAAAACGAAAAAAAAATCCCCCTTCTTTACTCCACGGCCATTTTAGCCATGATTCGGAGAAAGTACTTTTATATATTTTAAATTCACGAGGTTATGGCATATCAACATTTACCTTAGACAATTAGCGGCAAGATCAATGAGATCAATTAATTAAGTAATTATACAAACAATGTAATTGGTACTACCTAAAATCCTGATTGTCCAACAAAAAAATACTACATTTTTACCTTTTTATATAAATGTTGGACAATCAGGATCTCCATGACGTTGTTTGATTCTAACTAACCCGTATTACTTCTGAAAGTTTTGTTTCCGATTTTTATCAGTAAGTTCATCAGATTTTGTCATAAGCAACGGTCCTGATATCGGAATATTTGCGAAACGTTTTTCCGTAAACCACTTTAACACAGCTGATTCAACGGTATCGTGCCGACCAGAGTGTTGACCTTTTCTAGATGGTGAAACGGCAGATGTTTCGTAATTTTTAATAATGTCGTCCCTATTTTTAATCATCGTACTAAGATATCAAATATGCCCTTTTCACACAACTGCGTGACTAGCATTTTGTGGACGACAAGTACCGACTTTCATGTCGTCATAGTTAAAAAGTTATTGTCCTTGGTCCGTGTACTAAACCACAATTCAATTTTCCATTTTGGAAATGTTAATGAAAAATGGAAAATTGAATCAATTTTTCATTTTTCATTTTCAATTTAGTAAATGAAAAATGGAAAATTGAACCAATTTTCCATTTTTCATTTTAAAATTTCAAATTGAAAAACGAAAATGGAAAATGGACTCAAATACGCTGTATTAAACCACAATTCAATTTTCCATTGCAAAAGTAAAAAACGAAAATGGAAAATTGAACCCATTTTCAATTTTCAATTTTCATTTTGAAAATGAAAAATGAAAAATTGATTCAATTTTTCATTTTTCATTTTAAAAGTGAAAATTGAAAATGGGTTCAGTTTTCATTTTTCCTTTTTAAAAATTTATTTCCTTAATGAAAAATAGAAAATGGACTGTTATAGGCTGTACTAAACCACAATTCAGTTTTCCTTTCCAAAATCCGTAATGGAAAATGAAAAATTGAGTCAATTTTCCATTTTTACACTCCGCGCGCTAATGCAAAAATGAAAAATGAAAAATTGAATCCATTTTCAATTTTTCATTTTTCATTTTCGTTTTAACGACACACGACCTGCACACCCCTATCTCTATAATCCAGAGGTCCAGCGAATAGCCAATCAGAGCGCTCGTTTCAAACGTAAACAAAAGTCTCTATCGGCAGCTTGCCCTTTCTCTCGCTTCGCAAAGAAACAGTTGCTATTGTGGAAATAACATGTTATATGTTTTGTTTTTAAAATAAAATTTTTTAAATGTGTTACTGAAACCACCGTGAAAGTAACATAAAAGTAGCCCATGTTTCAGACTTTCTGTTGATTTTATTGTATCAACATAGAGGGCACATCTTGCACATGAAGTCCAACGGTTCTGTAACGTGAACACGCTTTGAATAATGTCGTTTTAAAAGACATTGAATATTAATACTTGTTTCACTCTGACAGTCAAAAGTTAAATTGGCGATTCAATAAACGGAGTAACTGCTAATTAGATAATTGGATTAATTATTTAACGCAGGGGTAGACGTTGTTTGCACGCGCAGCTTCACTGACATCAAGCGAGCCGGCATGATCGTTGCTCAAGCCGATTTTAAAGGTTATGGTGCTATGCATGGTCAAAATCAAAATAAATCGATTCAATGATCCTTGTATATCTTGGAAAAAAATGAACAAAGAGACCCAAAAAAAATCTAAAATCGTACGCGAAATTTTCGGATTTTTATGACAAAATGGTGTAATCCGAGGCATTTTTAGCTCACCTCGACGAAGTTGAGATGAGCTTATGCTATAACCCCGGCGTCCGCGTCCCCGTCCGCGTCCCCGTCCGCGTCCGCGTCCGGTTAAAGTTTTTGGGCAACTCAGTATCTGACAAAGTACTAATGCTACAGTAACCAAACTTGCACAAGTGATTCATCTTGGGATGCTGAGGTGAACCCATGCATCGGATGCAGCATCTGACCTACATTTTCCGGTTGAATGACTTTGTCAATGTCTGGTTAAAGTTTTTGGGGTAATTCAGTATCTGACAAAGTACTGATGCTACAGTAACCAAACTTGCACAAATGATTCATCTTGAGATGCTGAGGTGAACCCATGCATCGGATGCAGCATCTGACCTACTTTTTCCGCTTGAGTGATTTTGCCTTATAAGGCCAATATTGAGCAAAGTATAAGTGCTACATGTACCAAACTTGCATATTGGATGTATCTTTGATCAAACTTTCATAAAATGACCTTGACCTACTTTTTCCACTTGAGTGATTTTGCCTTTAAAGGCCAATATTGAGCAAAGTATAAGTGCTACATGTACCAAACTTGCATATTGGATGTATCTTTGATCAAACTTTCATAAAATGACCTTGACCTACTTTTTCCACTTGAGTGATTTTACCTTATAAGGCCAATATTGAGCAAAGTATAAGTGCTACATGTACCAAACTTGCATATTGGATGTATCTTTGATCAAACTTTCATAAAATGACCTTGACCTACTTTTTCCACTTGAGTGATTTTGCCTTTAAAGGCCAATATTGAGCAAAGTATAAGTGCTACATGTACCAAACTTGCATATTGGATGTATCTTTGATCAAACTTTCATAAAATGACCTTGACCTACTTTTTCCACTTGAGTGATTTTGCCTTTAAAGGCCAATATTGAGCAAAGTATAAGTGCTACATGTACCAAACTTGCATATTGGATGTATCTTTGATCAAACTTTCATAAAATGACCTTGACCTACTTTTTCCACTTGAGTGATTTTACCTTATAAGGCCAATATTGAGCAAAGTATAAGTGCTACATGTACCAAACTTGCATATTGGATGTATCTTTGATCAAACTTTCATAAAATGACCTTGACCTACTTTTTCCACTTGAGTGATTTTGCCTTTAAAGGCCAATATTGAGCAAAGTATAAGTGCTACATGTACCAAACTTGCATATTGGATGTATCTTTGATCAAACTTTCATAAAATGACCTTGACCTACTTTTTCCACTTGAGTGATTTTACCTTATAAGGCCAATATTGAGCAAAGTATAAGTGATACATGTACCAAACTTGCATATTAGATGTATCTTTGATCAAACTTTAATAAAATGACTTTGACCTACTTTTTCCGCTTGAGCGATTCTGCCTTTAAAGGCCAATATTGAGCAAAGTATAAGTGCTACATGTACCAAACTTGCATATTGGATGTATCTTTGATCAAACTTTCATAAAATGACCTTGACCTACTTTTTCCCACTTTAGTGATTTTCTTATTAACATGTACTTAGAGATATGTTTTAATTGAACTTTGCTGCCGCGAGGTGAGCTTCGTAATCTTTGATTACACTATGTTTAAAAATCGTTTTACATTCCCCATATTTTGATTTTTAAATTTAATCGGACTTCACAGATTTTTCACTTGTATAATAGCGCGAAGGGTTTGTGATTTAAATATTTTTTTTTTCCATGAAGAATGTTACTTGCATTTTTTTTTTGGCGCAAAAGTTATCCGTTTGTAGGTTTGCCAAACCATGACATGACGCATTCATGGGACAGAGAGTACAGATTTGCTTGACTTTTTTTTCAAAATATTCTCGGGGAGGCCCCCGAACCCCTTTCCAGATGTAGGGATATCAACTTCCATTATACCCTCCCCACATAGACCCCTCATGCCTTGCGAGTCATTCCACAAAAAGTGTATGATTATGCAACCCCCCCCCCCCCCATTTGAGGATTTAGGCCCGCCGGCCCCTGCTTACCGTCCACATCGAAGCTACGCCCGGCACTGATCAATCAATATAATAGATGGTAAACTAATATTTTAGTGAAAATTCGGCAAAGTGCTCAACCCCCCCCCCCCCCCCATTTTTAACCATATATCTTGATATGCTATATGCACAAGAATATTTGATTATTACAGATCAGAATTTATTTATAAAAGAAACCAAATACAATATACAAATGTAGTTCCAGGCACTTATCGTCCCTGATAGTACTTGTTAAGAAACTTAATATCATTCAAGAAATCTACAATTTCACTACTACAGTAAATCTATCATGTGGATAACATGTAGAGGAGATAATTACATTTTTGTACTATGAAAACAATATTAATGTTTGAAATACATGTGTCACATGGAGGCATGCGCTGTTCAGCAGGCGATAGAGAAGATGGAAAACTTTATCAGTGGCGGATCCAGCTTTTGAGTTAGAGGGGGCGTAAAATTGGCGAGGGGTCCTGGGACCGCTTAGGTCCCGAGCGGGTCCAGGGCAGAGCCCTGTTAGGGGGACCACTTCGCCCCCCCCCCCCAGAAGCTAACGAATTTCAGCCTTATTGGACCCATTTTCATGACTGAAATTGATTAATGAATTGAAATTGATGCATTTGACAATTATATTAACTAACAAGTAGTTAATAATTATTAATATTTACTCTTTGTTTATGGAAAATGATCGTTTTACCTATGATTTGCAGATTTCAGGGGGGGGGGGGGGGGGCGTACGCCCCCCCCCCCTTGAATCCGCCAATGTTTAACATTTATTTTCCCATGACGTAATCAAAATATCGGAATGAAAATTAGATATCTACTATCTAGATACTAGAAATCAATATCTATCAAACAATTTAAGTTTCAATAGGGCGGATTTAGGGGGTGGGTGGGTGGTGGTGGTGGTGGTGTTGGGCTAAACCCCCCCCCCCCCCCCATGGAAACCCCCCCGGGTTTCGCTTTATTTTGGTAACATCAGCAATCGAAAAAAACCTGCAAAAGCATCAGTAGAAATTGCTCAATGGTCAGCAATTCACCAATTAGAAAGATTTTGTTTTAATGTATTCACCTTAATAGAGAATTTATTGAGGTTGTAAATACAATTCTTTTTAGGTTCTAAATTTGGTCGTACTACCAATATTTTATTGAGTAGTTTGTAATGTACATCGCGCAGGGGGTTTCTGGTATGCCCGAAAATTGGTCCTTATTCCAAGTAGTAATCATATCTTTCATTTCAATTTCTACATTTTATCGGAAATGAACAATCATATAAACATGTCAAATGATTTACAAAACATGTTAATGGCACGGGGATAGTAACCTTCACGCTTTTATGCTTATAGAAGGATCTTTTTTTAATCTTCACATTTTGTTTAAAATATATAAATGTACGTGTATTAAACATTGGATTTGGAAATTATGTAAAAACAAACAAACAAACAAACCAAAATGAAGAAAACAAATTTTGCATCATATCATACCAATATTCTAATTCTATATCCATGTAACTGCGGGGACAAATAAACAATAAGTATTAAAGTACAAATGATCTGAAAAAAAAAAGATCGAGATAAACCCAGGCTCTCCCTACTAATTTGAAAGGGTATCCCTAAAATGGTCCTGATATTCGAGATGATAAGGAGTAAATATGCTTCAGATTGCACAATTTTATTCTTTTTTTCTTAATTCCCGGGGAGGCCCCCCGAACATCTACCTCCCGTACCCTCCTTCACTGGGCATTTCGTGCCTCGGATCGACCCTTTGGGCCGATGCAACACCCAACCTCCCGCTTTCCACTCTAGATCCGCCCTTGATAGTGTACAACCCGGATATACAGCGGTGGTAGTAGAATAACCTTTTGACAACACAGACGTCAACCGTGTTATGAATTGATCAAAAAGGGATTACTTTCAACTTCATACGAATTAAGTGTCCATAGTTCCAGGGACGTATATAGTTACATACGTCCCTGATAGTTCTTTTTATGCAAAAAAGCACAATTCTGGTAGATTCACTCGAAATATAGGCGATAACACAAGGAAACTTTTTTTTAAAGTCCATGATCTTTTAATAAGCTTATTGCATTGCCTTGTCAATTAGCTATCATATGTTATAAAAAATACGAGAGAGCTGCATAAATTTGTCTAAGATAACATATTTCATAATATCATTTCAAAAACAAAACATATAAAATGTTATTTCCACAAAATTCTTACGACTGTTTATTTGCGAAACGAGAGAAAGGGCAAACTGTCGATAGAGTCTTTTGTTTACGTTTAACCGAGCGCTCTGATTGGCTAATCGCTGGACCTCTGGATTATAGAGATAGGGGTGTGCAGGTCGTGTGTCGTTAAAACGAAAATGAAAAATGAAAAATTGAAAATGGATTCAATTTTTCATTTTTAGTCCCCTACCGGCAACGCCGAAGGGGACTCTTAGTGTCCTCTCGGTCTGTCTGTCTGTCCGTCTGTCCGTCTGTCCCATTTTCAGTTTTCCGGACTTTTTTTCGCTGTTGTTGCATATATTGAACTGATTTTTGGTATGTGGATATATCTCAATGTGATACAGATCAAGTTTGAGTTTGCTTTCGATTGACCTAATTTTACAAGAGTTATGGCCCTTGGACTTAGCAAATTTTATGAAAATTTCAGTTTTCCAAACTTTTTTTCGCTGTTGTTGCATATATTGAACTCATTTTTGGTATGTGGATATATCTCGATGTGATACAGATCAAGTTTGAGTTTGGTCTTGATTGACCTAATTTTACAAGAGTTATGGCCCTTGGACTTAGCAAATTTTATGAAAATTTCAGTTTTCCAGACTTTTTTTCGCTGATGTTGCATATATTGAACTCATTTTTGGTATGTGGATATATCTCGATGTGATACAGATCAAGTTTGAGTTTGGTCTTGATTGACCTAATTTTACAAGAGTTATGGCCCTTGAACTTAGCAAATTTTATGAAAATTTCAGTTTTCCAGACTTTTTTTCGCTGTTGTTGCATATATTGAACTCATTTTTGGTATGTGGATATATCTCGATGTGATACAGATCAAGTTTGAGTTTGGTCTTGATTGACCTAATTTTACAAGAGTTATGGCCCTTGGACTTAGCAAATTGTATGAAAATTTCAGTTTTCCAGACTTTTTTTCGCTGTTGTTGCATATATTGAACTCATTTTTGGTATGTGGATATATCTCGATGTGATACAGATCAACTTTGAGTTTGGTCTTGATTGACCTAATTTTACAAGAGTTATGGCCCTTGGACTTAGCAAATTTTATGAAAATTTCAGTTTTCCAGACTTTTTTTCGCTGTTGCTGCATATACTGAACTCATTTTTGGTATGTGGATATATCTCGATGTGATACAGATCAAGTTTGAGTTTGGTTTTGATTGACCTAATTTTACAAGAGTTATGGCCCTTGGACTTAGCAAATTTTATGAAAATTTCAGTTTTCCAGACTTTTTTTCGCTGTTGTTGCATATATTGAACTCATTTTTGGTATGTGGATATATCTCGATGTGATACAGATCAAGTTTGAGTTTTGTTTTGATTTACCTATTTTTAAAAGAGTTATGGCCCTTGGACTTAGCAAATTTTATGAGAATTTCAGTTTTCCGGACTTTTTTTCGCTGTTGTTGCATATATTAAACTCATTTTTGGTATGTGGATATATCTCAATGTGATACAGATCAAGATTGTGTTTGATTTTGATTGACCTATTTTTACAAGAGCTATGGCCCTTGAACTTAGTAAATTTTATGAGAATTTCAGTTTCCGGACTTTTCTTTGGTTCCATTGCAAATAATGCACTGATTTTTGGTATAGGAGTTTGAGTTTGTTTTCCATTGACCTATTTTTACAAAAGTTATGGCCCTTGGACTTACATTTAGCACATTTCATGAAATTTTCAGTTTTCTGAACTTTTTCATGCCTTTTATTGCAGATAATGAACTGATTTTTTGTATGTAAATACATTATAGTGTGATGCAGATCAAATTCAAGTTTAATGTAGATTGACTAATTTTCACTAGAGTTATGTCCATTGGACTTAGTAAATTTCGTGAATTCAGTTTCTCAGACTTCTCTTGGCTGTTGTTGCAGATAATGAATTGATGAACAGAGATGCAGGACATAAATTTATGCCACCGGTAGGGGACTTATATCGCACAGCGATCATTACATTTTTCATTTTTGCATTAGCGCGCGGAGTGCAACAATGGAAAATTGACTCAATTTTTCATTTTCCATTACGGATTTTGAAAAGGAAATTGAATTGTGGTTTAGTACAGCCTTTCACAGTCCATTTTCTATTTTTCATTAAGAAAATAAAATTTTAAAAAGGAAAATTGAAAATTGAACCCATTTTCAATTTTCATTTTTCATTTTTATAATGAAAAATGAAAAAATTGAACCAATTTTTCATTTTTCATTTTCAAAATGAAAATTGAAAATTGAAAATGGGTTCAATTTTCCATTTTCGTTTTTTACTTTTGCAATGGAAAATTGAATTGTGGTTTAATACAGCGTATTTGAGTCCATTTTCCATTTTCGTTTTTCAATTTGAAATTTTTGAATGAAAAATGGAAAATTGGTTCAATTTTCCATTTTTCATTTACTAAATTGAAAATGAAAAATGAAAAATTGATTCAATTTTCAATTTTTCATTAATGTTTCCGAAATGGAAAATTGAATTGTGGTTTAGTACACGGACCGTCCTTAACGTCATATTGCGGGAACTGTTCTTATTTTGCCGTCCAACACAACTGGACCATAGTTATGTGAAAAAGGCTTATGCCTGTGCGATTTCTTTCTCTGTCATACCCCTTTATCAACTGCTTGTATGATTTCATATTTAGTTTCTAAAGAAATCTCTCTTTTTTACGCGTCGACATTATCAATAAAAGTGAGCTTGGTTATGATCATTTAATTAGATAACGATTGTTTGGTCAGAGTTCATCGACTTCGCTATAGAGTTGGTGTTTATATAGTAAATTTTACACGTGTGGACTCCAGAACACCAACGAAGCACCGACAGCAAAACTCCATACACCCAATGCAAAAACACAAAGCAGACACGCACAGAAAGAGACACAATATAATCTAAATTGAAAAGCAATTTAAGGTTTAATTTGAAGATCGAAGTTGCAAAAATTCCTGAAATACTTCGTAAGATTTTTTTGTGAAACTGGGCACTGGAATGTATCACTGGGTTGGGTGCACCCCCCCTCCCTTTGATCTTCCAAAACCGGTGAAAGTTACACTAGAAAACAGCTTTCAATCATCGCTTTCATAATCAAAAAGGGTTCTTTAAATGAATATACAGAAATCTGAGATTTCTAATTGGAAATACGGTTTTGCGTATAAAATAACTAATTTCGAGGATTTTGCAATAAAAAAAAATAAGAATAAAGAATATATGTCATTTGAAAGAGAATACTTTAAAGATGTTTTTAAATCATCATTGAACGATCATATGCAATATTGAGGAGCTAAGAAGCTCTTATAAATTAAAAGTTCCTCAAATTTCTGTGAATTCAACTTTTTTACCCCAAAACACACAGTAAAAATATGAATTGGAATTTGCAACTTATTTCATCTGAAAAAATATTGAAAATACTATATATTCTCACTTTGTAATTTTTTAAAAACATCAACCATATATAGACTATATAAAAGTTTCAGTGATTTTTGACAAAAAAACATGTTTTTCCCAAAAAAGCACTACTTTTGCAATGGAAATTTCCAACTTTTAAGGTGGCAGTCTCACTATAATCCCTACATTCAATTTTCTTTATAATTGCAAATTTAATTAACTATGATGTCATGCATCTTTTGCTAAAGTTTGAGAGAAATCGAACCAATCGTTTTGCGTGGGGTCGCTATTCAAAAACTCCAAATTTTGTCCCCCTTTCAATGCAGAAAATGACGACTTTGTCACGAAATTTGTTCTCAGATATTCAATGAGCCTGCAAATTCATTAAGTATCACCTTTGCATTTCAAAGATAATACATACATCTTTCTTTTTAGTAAAATTTTGATGTTTTGATATCGCCATATTTAATTTAGAAGCTATTTTAATAGAAAATAAGGATAAACATATACCTTTCTGAAGTTCCGAAAATTGTCACATTTACATAGCTCATGAAATAAAGTATCATTTAATTTCAATAAAAAAAAACTAATGGAAAAGATATAAATTCTCTATCTTCAATATGTGCAAATTTCAGGAAAATCGAACCTATTTTTACCGAGTTAGCGCCATTTGGGTTACCCCTACCCCCATTTTTTTTTACTTCGCGATACATTACGTCGAGGTTAAGCATAGCGTTGTATGTCTTAATGGCAAATTTATAATCAACATGCTTACGCGAAAATTGTAAAATCAATTTGAATTGATAACAGTTATCATTATTTCAGAATTTAGACGTAATTCGTGCATTTGACTCAGTTTATATTACGATTAAACACGGGAAGCAACCAAACAAAAAGTAAAATAAAAAAAGATAAGAAGGAAAATTAGGGAAAAAAAGAAAAGGAAAAATTGGATGGACTATCCAATACGCGGGTATAGATGGAGTCGAGTTGTTTAGAACCGAAACCACCTCCCCCCCCCCCCCCCCCCCCCCCCCCCCTCCGCCCCACCCTGGACCTCACCTTTTGAAATTCATACAAAATTGTTATTTTCCCGATCTTTTTTATACCAGAAGTCTCTGACGAGACTGTAGCTCTCCTGGTTATTTCCATTTTAATTTAAACCAAAGACCATAGCGAGCAGGCGCTCTAACAAATTATAAGTAGTACAACGAAATAACAAATCCATTAGACTGCAACTAGAATATCACTAATATAATTTTTAACATCCGAGATTATAACTATCAACCATATGCTGTCATGTGGGATGAGAAAAGCCCACCCGAGGGGTCTGGTTTCTGGTCAGGGAACGAGGCTTGCCGAGTTCCCCGACCAGAAACCAGACCCCGAGGGTGGGCTTTTCTCATCCCACATGACAAACATATGGTTGATCGTTTTTCTCCTATTTCTAGGGGCCTTTCTTGAAATTCCATGAAATCATGAAATCGTCAACTTTATCCAATTCGAAAAATAAAGGAATATTCGTTTTCAGCGCCCCCAGAAATGGTTTATTCTAAAAGAATAAACCGTAGTCCTTAGCCTTAATCGGTTTAGTAAGAATTAGAATGTAAAAAAAAAGAGTTTTAAAACGACGTTTTTGTTGAGAGGTCGCCGCTTTAGGTGCAAAAATCATGACGTCACAATGGATAACAACGACGTCACAATATGGATACGGCCTTTACGGCCGACGTCAAAAGTCACGAGAGGTACATGTGGGATACAGTGACCCTACATGACGCGTCGCTATGGGCAAACTCTATCCCACATGGGGGCAAATGGGAGAAAAAGGATTTCATTAAATAATGCCATTCCCATTTTCCAGGATCCAAGGTTAGGGGCTGCTAGCTCAGATCCATTGTATTGCATAAACAACTAAGTTTCCATAATTAATAGCTTTAGAAGAGTCGAGAGCACAACTATATACGAGAAAATGACCACTCCCGTTTTCTGAGACTCTGGGGGTCAGGGGCTCAAACAAAATATCAGGTGCACAACTAGACTACAGGCCCATCACATTGCAAAAAGAATTAAGTCTCCATCATTTATAGTGTCAGAGGAGTTGCAAGCTCATTATTATGTGAGTTATATAGGTGAAAATGACCACACCCATTTTCTAAGACCCTCGGGATCAGGGGCTCAAAGAAAATATCAGGTACACAACAAGACCCAGACCCATCATATTGCTAAAAGAATTAAGTTTCCATCATTTATACAATGTAGTGTCAGAGGATTTGCGAGCACAAGATACCACAGAGTTATATAGGAGAAAATGACCACACCCATTTTCCAAGACCCTGGGGGTAAGGGGCTCAAACAAAATATTTGGTGCACAACTAGACCACACATCCATCATATTGCAAAAAGAATTAAGTCTCCGTCATTTATAGTGTCAGAGGAGTTGCGAGCACAAGATTACATAGAGTTACATAAGAGAAAATGACCACACCCTTTTTCTAAGACACTGAGGGTCAGGGGCTCAAACAAAATATCAGGTGCACAACTAGACCACACACCCATCATATTGCAAAAAGACTGAAGTCTCCATCATTTATAGTGTCAGAGGAGTTGCGAGCACAAGATTACGTAGAGTTATATAGGAGAAAATGACCACACCCTTTTTCTAAGACCCTGGGGGTCAGGGGCTTAAACAAAATATCAGGTGCACAACTAGACCACAGCCCCATCATATTGCAAAAAGAATTTAGTCTCCATCATTTATAGTGTCAGAGGAGTTGCGAGCACGAGATAACATAGAGATATATAGGAGAAAATGACCACACCCATTTTCTAGGACCCTGGGGTCAAGGGATCAAACAAAACATCAGGTGCACAACTAGACCACAAATCAAGTGTAATGCAAAAAGAGTTACATTTCTATCTTTTATAGTTTTAAAGGAGTTGCGAGCACAAGAATTGTTTACGGACGGACGGACGGACAGACAGACGGACAGACGCCGGACGAATGGGTATCGCATAAGCTCGACTGGTCTATGACCAGTAGAGCTAAAAAAAAACTAATCGTCCAAGATTGCCGAGTCGGACACCTTTCCCCCTTTCTATGTAACATTTTATCTTCTAGATTATCTTCTTATCAAACAAAGGTATCGTATAAAGGTACATGTACTCTACCGGTATTTACATCAAATGAGGGGATCTCCAACAACACCAGGTTGTA
Source organism: Pinctada imbricata (assembly GCA_033119305.1). Lineage (NCBI taxonomy): Eukaryota > Metazoa > Mollusca > Bivalvia > Pterioida > Pteriidae > Pinctada > Pinctada imbricata. The sequence continues at coordinate 28,128,451 of VSWD01000007.1, forward strand.
GCACCCACAGCAAAACCCCAAAACACCCAATGCAAAAACACAAAGTAGACAAGCACAGAAAGAGACGCGTAAGGGACAAGGAACGTCAACGCAAAACACAGAAACATCAAACACAAAGGACTAAACATAAACCAACGAGACCAATGGGCAACCGGTGCCGACTTAGGACGGCCATCTGCCACGGAAATAGCAGAAGGTATGGTTATCCTGGATTACGTGCGCACAACCCTCCCATTATTCCGATTACCCAGAGGTCTCGAAGAACGTACAATTGTGGTGTAAAACAACCTCCTCACTGTCAGATGACCACACACAAACAAGACCGCAAAACGCAGGGGCCCAAGCAACACAGATGAATATGCAAATGGATATAAAAAGAGGGCGAACGAAATACAATCCGTGCTCTGCCGCCGCGATGAGCTGTGAAATATAGAAACCATAAGACGTTAATCTAGGAACATCACCGTCAAGCCAGGGGAAATTTACAATGTTAAATCCAAAATCATCTCTTTTGTCATACACACTTGTATGGATCTCTCCATTAACAATTTTGATATTTAGGTCTAAAAATGGTGTTTCTGTGTTTGAAACGTTTGTCTTGTTTAGAATCAATTCTTGTGGATAAATAACATTTTTATATTTCTCAAAAACAGGATTGTCGATAATAAGAATATCATCCAGGTACCTAGAAGTACCAATGAAACATTTCACATCATAATCTTTTCTTTGTTTTTGAAGATTTTGGATAAATTCCTTTTCATACGTGTATAAAAATTAATCTGCAACAAGAGGCGCACAATTAGTACCCATTGGAAGCCCTACAACCTGCTTGTAGAGTTTATCACCAAATCTTACATAAATATCGTCCAAAAGGAAGGACAAGGCAATACACAGGTCACCACATGTCCATGATTTGTATGATTTGTAATCTGTGGCGGAAAAGAAACCCTTCGATTCAGAAGTACAAATATAAGTTTTCCCCTCTCGATCAAAGCACCATTTAATGAGTTTGGACAGTCGATCATTTATTTTGTCATGAGGAAGCGTGGTGTACATATTAGAAAAGTCGTATGAAGATATCGTATTTGCTTCAAAATTTCTTGATTTCATTTTGTCAATCACATCCCCTGAATTTTTAATAGACCAAAAGAAGTTTACGCCATTCCTGTTCATGACAGTTTCACAGTATTTTGCCACGTGTTCCTTTATAGTCGTGAGTGCTAACGTCAGATTTCTAGACAAAATTGTTGTTGAGCAGTTGCTAGAATAAGCAATGTATCGAAACTTGTAAGGAGACTTGTGAAGCTTAGGTATACAGTATATTGTAGGGAGATCCAATTGAGAAATAGGGATGTCAAAAGAAGAAATTTCACTGTTTTGTTTGTTCAAAATATTGGGAAAACTTTCGTTGCTTTCGATATAAGTATTAGTCGAGGAAAGTTCCGAAACTAAAGTTGATATGTAGTAGCGTATTCAAATAATTATGGTGTTGTTGGCTACTTTGTCTGCAGGCACGAAGACATATTTTTCATGTAAATTACGTAACTTGGATTTGAAATATCTTTCAGATTAAGAAATTGGATTTTCAAAAAGTCGAGGATTTTTGTGGTAGTTATCTATTCGAATATCGGTAATATCCAAAATGAGGTTTTTCCAGTCATTCAGAGCATGCGATTCGACTCCTTCCGATTTACACCATCGTTAGGTATAGTTATCTTAAGCTTCCTTTAGCACTTCGCGACATTTGATAAAATCTATCTTGGATGGGATTCTATACTTAGGTCCTTTCTTAAGAAGACCACGGAGCTGCCTGTCTTTGATAATGAAAAGTCACCTGTAATAATATGACCAGCTGGTTTATATAGATACGCAGACGTTGCACATTCTCAAGAAGCAGGACATGATTCAAGTATTTTAGGATCTTGTGTAACTTTGTTGTAGTTAAAAACGAAATTTCAAATAGGTTTCTTATATCATTCTATACCAAATAAGAGGAGGTTCTAAATTTTCGTAATCACGCTCAAATAAAATCGTAGTATTCATGGTCATAGTTATCAGATGACATCAGATTTCTTTCGACATTTACGTTAGGTCAAAGGATTAGTGTAGATACTGAAAATATCAAAAGAATAAAGAAAAGTATAAATCTCGGAAACATATTCAATCTATAAGCAATGCTCAATTTCAGGAAATATAAGAGAGAAAATGAAATGCTTACTTATGAAAATAGATAACGATATATAGAGAAACCATTAAAAAAGCCCGTTTACCTCCGTGCACCGCGCGGGAAATTCCTCTATTATGACGTCATGATTAAGTCATGCAGATGCTTGTCGTGAAAACAAACGATGATACCGTTACGCCGGACAACAAACGTTCGTGAGATCAATTTTGAGTTACGTCCCTTACCCTGAGACTACCATCTTATTTCATGGGCAAGGCCTTGGGCGTAGATGAATTTTGAAAATTTGCGAATAAAACACTATTTTTAGCTCACCTCGACGAAGTTGAGATGAGCTTATGCTATAACCCCGGTGTCCGCGTCCGCGTCCGCGTCCCCGTCCGCGTCCGCGTCCGCGTCCGGTTAATATTTTTGGGTAACTCAGTATCTGACAAAGTATTGATGCTACAGTAACCAAACTTGCACGAGTGATTCATCTTTGGATGCTGAGGTGAACCCATGCATCAGATGCTGCATCTGACCTACATTTTCCGGTTGAATGACTTTGTCAATGTCTGGTTAAAGTTTTTGGGGTAGCTCAGTATCTGACAAAGTACTGATGCTACAGTAACCAAACTTGCACAAGTGATTCATCTTTGGATGCTGAGGTGACCCCATGCATCGGATGCTGCATCTGACCTACATTTTCCGGTTGAATGACTGTCAATGTCTGGTTAAAGTTTTTGGGGTAGCTCAGTATCTGACAAAGTACCGATGCTACAGTAACCAAACTTGCACCAGTGATTCATCTTGGGATGCTGAGGTGAACCCATGCATCGGATGCAGCATCTGACCTACATTTTCCGCTTGAGTGATTTTGCCTTTAAAGGCTAATATTGTGCAAAGTATAAGTGCTACATAAACCAAACTTGCATATTGGATGTATCTTTCATGAAACTTTCATAAAATGACCTTGACCTACTTTTTCTGCTTGACTGATTTTACCTTTAAAGTCCAATATTGAGCAAAGTATAAGTGCTACATGTACCAAACTTGCATATTGGATGTATCTTTGATCAAACTTTCATAAAATGACCTTGACGTACTTTTTCCGCTTGAGTGATTTTACCTTTAAAGTCCAATATTGAGCAAAGTATAAGTGCTACATGTACCAAACTTGCATATTGGATGTATCTTTGATCAAACTTTCATAAAATGACCTTGACGTACTTTTTCCGCTTGAGTGATTTTACCTTTAAAGTCCAATATTGAGCAAAGTATAAGTGCTACATGTACCAAACTTGCATATTGGATGTATCTTTGATCAAACTTTCATAAAATGACCTTGACCTACTTTTTCCGCTTGAGTGATTTTGCCTTTAAAGGCTAATATTGAGCAAAGTATAAGTGCTACATGTACCAAACTTGCATATTGGATGTATCTTTGATCAAACTTTCATAAAATGACCTTGACCTACTTTTTTCCACTTGAGCGATTTTTCTTTTAAAGCCAATATACATGTACCTAGAGATATGTTTTAATTGAATTTTGCTGCCGCGAGGTGAGCTTCGTAATCTTTGATTACACTATGTTTTCCTATGTTTTGCGTCATTCAGGGAAAATGACGTCATAACATGACATCATACATCACGCGCGTGGCGTTACGAGGGCTCAAAATTATGACGCTTTTTTTTTCTCAGACATTCAACATTGCAAAACATTATACTTTATAATTCATTTATCAAAAGCATTTTTGTCGAAATTATAGGCCGGGCCGATATGAGGGGTTATCGCACCTAGTCCTTTAAAGCAAACTTTTTTTTAAAATAGCCATTTAATTCTCTGTAAGGACCAAAACCGAGTGGCACGGCATGTCATGTTTTTAATGATTTTCGGTATAATGGAAAAATTCGAAAATAACGCTTTTTAGCCAATATGACATCTGGTTGCCATGGTAATGAGGTCATTTTATTTATAGCACTTTTTGGACCATGAAATAAGCCAGCTCTTGATACTTCGTTGCCATGGATACCACTGTAACAACTTGTTCATTTTTATGTATTCTATTCTTCCTTACTTCCATTCTTACTTAGTACACTTAGTTATGGGGTCCCTGTAAAGTGCGAAACGAAACAAAAACGAAACGAAACGAAACGAAACAAATCGAAACGAAACGAAACAAATCGAAACGAAACGAAACAAATCGAAACGAAACGAAACAGATCGAAACGAAACGAAACAAAACGAAACGAAACAGATCGAAACGAAACGAAACAGATCGAAACGAAACGAAACAAAACATAAAACTTAAAGAAAATGAGAAAAAGAGGAAAAATCGCCGAAAACGAATATTTCAAGACAAGATCAGCATGTAATATTGCCTTAATCCAAGAGTTCTACATTTATAACTAGTGCTGAGAGGGTTTCTTGAAAGAGTCAAAATGACAATTAACAAAAGTAAATGTCAAATGTCATTCATGCATTTAAGAGGAATAAAAGGGAGGGGATAGAAAACCACGCTATGACACCGTAATGAGATCATAAAACGGGGTGGGGGCACATTTCAGGAAAAAAAAATCTTATCCTTTTTCAAACGAAATGTGCCCCCCAGTTTTTAATTGCTCTCATTTTTTTTATAAAATTTTCAAATACACATAACGGAACAGTTCCATTTCCTCTGCGCTAGACTCCTCCCTGCTAAATAATATTTTTCCGTCTATGACGAGGTTATTCATTTTAAAATGCAATTGTGCTATATACCGTACATATTATGTTTTAATCGTCAACTTTGATTCTTTAAAAAACCCTCCAGCCACAAGAACTAACGGTTGAAGGCAAAAATGAGGGGGTGGACAGCATGTGGAGAAATGATGCCACTTCTCTCAGTCACGTGACGAAGTTCGGCGAAACTCCCTTTAAATCAGTTAGTAGCTTTCTCCATAAAACCTTTGTTTTATTTAATTTTTGTTATTCATACTATTTTCAATTTGTTATGTAACGATGATTCATGACCTAATTTCAATTCTATAAGAAAACATAATGATTTTATACTAGAAAATAGAGGAAATTTTGTAGAAAAAAGGAATTTTTAAAATATGTGGGAACCGCCAAAATCAGTTATCCGAAAAAACGACGATACCTGACTTCATGTATTTGTTATAAACTTTCAATCGCGATGCCCGGAACACGAATTATTAAACTAGAAACCTAAGAAAACGGACATTGAAGTTGCCAAAACTCGCCAAATCATGCTGTCTTCCTATGAAATTACCGTACAGCCTATGGAAAGAATCTTACTAATTTTCATCTCATGTGGGAACCGCTAATTTAAAACGGAAAATAAAGTTTTTTTTACATCAACTTCTCCAGAAAATAGCGGAGTATCATATCCAATGCCCGGAAGCCGTTTAACAATGACAATAGTAATTTCAAATCTGGCTGCGAGCCATGACGCGATGTCAGAGTGGCATTATTTCTCCGTATGGGGACAAAGGGAGGGGAGAGAAAGGGGGCGGGAGGAGAGGAAAGGGGGCGAGAGGAGGGACAGATGATTGGGAGGGTAACAGTAACCCAAAAAAATTTGGAAATTACTTTTAATATAAATAATCTTGCTCTTATGCGTTCATGTACATAATCTCAATTTTAAAAGTACCACGAAATTCATCTACATGTATATATACCTTAAAAATTTTTCCCGATCGCTTCGCTCGCCGCAATTTTCAATTCATTTTTCAAATCCTTCAGGCTCGCTTCGCTCACCTTAGTTTTTCATCTAAACAGGTCTATTTCTTTTTTCAAGGTTTAAAAAAGGAAATATCCCAAATAACTTCACTATTGCACCAATTTACACTTTTAAGTTTAAACATTTGTCTTGACCGCCCAAGACCCCCTCCCCCCACGGGGAGGGGGAGACGGCAGGAGGAGAGTGGTAACCCCTGACCCTTCAATAAGATCTCGTCTTGAAATATTCGTTTTCGGCGATTTTTCTTCTTTTTTCTCATTTTCTTTAAGTTTAATGTTTTGTTTCGTTTCGTTTCGATTTGTTTCGTTTCGTTTCGATCTGTTTCGTTTTGTTTCGTTTCGTTTCGATTTGTTTCGTTTCGTTTCGATTTGTTTCGTTTCGTTTCGATTTGTTTCGTTTCGTTTCGTTTCGTTTTTGTTTCGTTTCGCACTTTACAGGTACCCTTACTTATGTGATATATATTTCAGGAAGCTAAAAGACATTTTTATATTATTTCAGTAAATGGAAACTGCAAAGAGAAGGAGTTCTCGTTGATGAAACCATCGAACTGGCTGATGTTGAAAATCGTCAGGGACGACAAATTTAAGATTTCCGGCTTTTATAGCAAAAAAGAAAACATGTGTCAGTGCAAATCATATATACTTATAGGACATATTAAGTACTTTATACATTAATATACTATAATGTTTTCTAACTTTCGTTCACTTCGTATAAAATCAACCACATTATTCTCATTTTATGTACTTTCAATACGAAACATGATGCATACATGAATACATTTGTAACAAATTCATTAAACAGTCAAACCTGTCTTAAAGTTACCCTCTTTTCAGTAACTTCCTGTCTTCTACGGCCTCCTTTATTCTTCCTATCAAAGTAACCTGTATGAAGCGATAACCTGTTTGACATGACGACAAACGTAATTTCCCTGTCCCGTACCGAATTCTGAATCTACATATTACGGCTTTTAGTCCCTTCATCAGTGTCTTTTATTATTAAAACTTCTATGATAAATTGTTTTAGATAAAATCTTATGACATTTTTTATGTGCAAGATAAGCTGTGGATCAATACATGAATTAATATATGCATTCATTTATTTAATCGTTTCGCTCTTATACTACGGAAATCCTGTTGGTCCAAGTCAGATCAGCTTGAACCTGTAGAAATGGCCACCTGTCTAATGTGACCTATTTTCTGTCAGTACTTGCTAAAGCCCCCTTCACACTTTCACGGATCGGGACACGGATAGCTACGAATCGGAAAAAAAATATTATATCCGTAGCTATCCATGCCCCGATCCGTACCAATCCGTAACTAGATCTGGCATAAGTCGTAGCTATCCTTGGCAATCCGTAGCTAACCGGGATGAGATAAAATGTTCAAAATGTTCTACGGATTTTGTCGTAGCGGAGTCATAGTGGAGTTTTTAGCAACACTAAGTGGAGTTGTAGCTATCTGTAGGAGAGTCGTAGTGACCCGTAGCGCATCCGTAGCAATCCGGGATCTTTTTTGTGATAAAAATAGTTATACGACTCTCCTACGGATTGCTACAACTCCTACGGATTGCCACAACTAACCTACGGATTGCTACGTTTCACCTTCGGATTGCTACGTAAAGCCACGGATTAAAAAATTATAGGCTATGGATAGACACGGATTGTGTCTTATATTAAGGTCAGGGTGGAGAATTTTAATAGAAATGAGGTAGAAGAAAGGTGGATAGATTCATATGTAGAGGAACATCTCGAACTATTCAGACCAAAGAGTCAAAATTTGCTCGTCTCGTTTTTTGGCCTTAAATGTCAATTTTTGGCCTATTTTAAAATTATTTGTCATTTTAGAGAATATAACATCATAACTTTACATAACTCTGAAATGCATGAAATTTCAAAAATTCAAATATTATCATTACTTTTTCAAGATTCTTATAGCTTGTAGATGAATTAAAGGAAATTTTGAGAAATTCTGGTAAAAAAATCAGTTCTATGGAGAGTATTTTCTTATAAAAACTATGTTGTCGGTTGCCATGGCAACAACTCATTATTTTTATTAATAGCCAGAAGGTCGCTATACAATTTTTTCTAAATATATATATCTATAGTATTGCTTTATCCTAAAGCATTCTTCTGTCTCTTTAACGCATTCGAAATTTTCTGTTACAAAATTTCTTGAAATTTCTAAAACGTGGGTCCTGTAGCATCATATCCCACCCATTCTGCTACGTCTTTTGGTACATTTTTTGGACATAACAATTTTGATAACAATTTTAAATTATTTAGACTGAGGATCACTGACGAGGGTTTTAGTACCCGAAACGTGCATGTCTGGTCCATGCTGTAAATTTATCAGGTCTTAAATGATGCTATTGAATTTGAAGACGTTTAACAATCAAATCAATATGTACCCGAATTAATTTTTTAGCAAAATGACTGTTTCTATAAATAGCACAATGATTTATGCAAAAAATCAACAGGACTACTACAGAATCAGTTCTGCCTTCAAATATATCCGGAGATAACAATGCGGTTATTCATTTCTGTTGGGACAATTTCGATTTGAATGAGGAGACTCCATCAAGATCTGGTACAATACATTCAACTCATGGCATTGTCATACAAGAAGTGTTAGATAGCACCAAGTTGGTTGAAGAATAGTGTAATGTCCCAAAGACAGGTGAAAGAACTGTCGAGCCTGAACAAATCGATATTAAGCCATGTTATGCTAAACAGACAGTTGAGCCAAATCTAACTACTTCTGTATCTGTGCCTGACTTTGACTTTAATTTATTGTGTTACGGTATATTCACGTAGTTTCGCTGTAGGATTATTGGAAGTGACTTTGAAATACAGACTGTGCCAGGTTTTTCAGGATGGTTATCAAGCACAACAGACCAGAATCAAGAAAAAATATGACGCCAATAAATGTGTCAATAAATGATAGAGCAACAGTGCAGCACATTTAAGATACATCAATGGCTGGTCAAGCATAAACAATTGTCACATTGTGACGCCACAAGGGGTCTGCTATAAAATGCTAGGCACACCGGTATGAGATATACCACGTCTTCACGTGACTGATATTAGCCAATCGCTATCCGGGATTTCCAGGCAAACTTGTTAGAGGTGGGGTAATATTGGTTTCAGTCGCAATCATGCTGCTTACTATAGATGATGCACAACTAGAAACTGTAGAGTTAAGTACGTAGAAGCGTTACTAGATATTACAGATATGGTCACAGAGGAATCTTCATAACACATAGAATTACGTCAGTCTCAAGTTGTAGAGAGCGAGATCAATGTCAAGAAAGTTATTGAAGCAATATGCTCATTCACAAATCAATTTGACATTGAGAGTATTTCGAAAGATCTATATTGCCTATCTCCTGGTGTCCCAGCAAAGTTAGACGTTGTTGAAGACTTGCTTAATGTTCAAAGTATTGGAAAAGCCAAAATGGAAGAATTCATACAGGATAGGCTTATAGAGCAAACTCCCTTTCTACAGCCCAATAAAGCGGAATAAATTGAAAAATTTTGCTACTGCGGAAGTTACAAAGATCGTCAACAGTTCAAGAAAGCAAATGACTCAGATTCAAGCAGAGCGGATTATCTTTGGACAACTTGTTCTCTTATCTGTGCAGCACAATATTGAGCTGGAGGTAACCCTTTTATACCCATTTGGTCCAGTTCCATGGTCTTTGGCTACAGCAGATGGAAAGACAGTAAAGACCGACAAAGCAAAACTGTTACACTACATTGTATATTGAATCATCCGCATATACACAACTCACACGGTCAAATACAGATGGATGTTGTACTCGTATTCGATAGGAATTCCATTCTTCAAAGTCTCACAGCTATTCACGACTATTTTGAATCCTTGGCTGAAGCAGTTTTCCTAAATCTGAACATGTAGATTTTGTGACTGACACCTACAGTCAGAACTCAATCAAATCATTTGAACGAAAGCGAAGGAGCTCAGCACCCACATTTTTTATCTCGGGTCCAAGACTAGAACTCCAAAGGGTTGGAAGGATTTTATGGGTAATGATGATTACAAAACCAAGCTGCTCAAGTTGCTTTTAGATCAATGGAAAACTGCTAAATATGCCCCAACTCTTCATGGTAGATTCTTTCATTTTGTCTTGGGTGAAATATGCTACAGACTAACAAGTCCTGACAAAACAGTTCAAGTATTTCAAGTAGATTCCCTTTCCTCCACACAAAAGGAGGCTGATACTCCAATCATTCTCCATTGTGTTCATGTTTGAGATATAGAGCCAGATAATACTACAATACTTGTGAGGTCACCAGACACAGATGTTTTAGTTCTACTCATGCATTTCTCTAGCCAGATTAATACCGGAAATTTTTGCGTCGATTTATTTTTGCGGTTTTGAGTAAAAAGCCTATAGATTTATTTTTGTGATTCTAATTTTTGCGAATCCATCGAGACCAAAAAATAAAATTATAGCATATGGTATTTTGCTTATTTGCAGTACAACACCGCTGCATGTTTTAATCGAAAGTAATAAAAAAGTGGCTGGACAGAAAAGAAATTATTCCTTTTCTTATTGTCTTTATTGACAGTATGTATTCCGATTCGGAGCAGCTTACATGTACCTTTAGAAATGTCACAAATTTCAAAAGGATACGGATCACAAATGATTTCAGTATTGACAGCCTCAATCAGAGAAAGTTTGCTCACATTATGAAGTATTAATTAAATAATTCAACTCCTTCATACAAACAAAGACCCAGTTCAATTGTGATTTTTTTCACTGAATGAGACATATGCAACTCTCCTTCCAAAGACCGAATGTCAAAACGGTCATCAATAAAAGCCAAGTATACAGATGCGCGTATGTATCAGTTAAATTGATATATCGGAAGCATGATTTTATTCAAGTAGATTTATTTTAAAGAAAAATATTTTTGCGAATCCATCATACCCGCAAAATTGCTAAAAATCAATCGACAGCAAAAATAACCAGATTTACGGTATATCTGTATTGTTTGATACTGGTGTTGGCAATAAGCGTCGTCCTTTAAGCGTTCAAAATCTAGTGCAACATATGGATACACAAATCTGCTCAATACTTCCAGCCTACCATGCTTTCACTGATTGTGATACACCCAGTGCCTTCGGTCGAAAGGGCAAAATTGTACCCCTTAAAGTTCGTGAAAAGAACCCAAATTTCGTATCTGTGTGATAAAGACTTGGCAAAGAACATGTTTGTAGCGAAGAGTTGCTTGAAAAGGTCGAAGAATTTGTATGTGCAATTTATGGGAAGCCGAAGTACAGGGATATCAACAAATTGAGATACGATTGTTTTTGCAAAAAGAACCAAGGGCATGGTAACATTCCTACAACAGCATAGATATGAGTCCCCTTCCACCTTGTAGGTTTTTTTTTTTTTGGAGATGCATTCACGCAGAGTCAACTACCAGACCTAGATTTGGCTTCACGCTATAGACAACAGACCTAACCTTCCTGATATTCGAGAGAGTTTGTGGAAAGAAGGAGAGAATGGGATAGGATTTGAATGGACAAGTGGGGCCATCTTACCAGAGGAGCTTATTGATATAATATGTGCCTCTGAAACTAACGATAACAGATCAGATGACGATGGTGATGAAGATGAATATGATGTTGAATTGAATAAACTCATTGATGAGATATTTGATTACGATGGGGACTGTGAATAAAACAATGCAAAAACACAAAGCAGGCACAGAAAGAGACGCATAAGGGACAAGGAAAGTCAACGCACAACACAGAAACATTAAACACAAAGGACTACACATAAACCAATGAGACCAATTGGCAACCGGTGCCGACGTAGGACGGCCATCTGCCACGGAAATAGCAGAAGGTATGGTTATCCTGGATTACGTGCGCACAACCCTCCCACTTTTCCGATTACCCAGAGGTCTCGAAGAACGTACAATTGTGGTGTAAAACAACCTCCTCACTGTCAGATGACCACACACAAACAAGACCGCCAAACGCAGGGGCCCAAGCAACAAAGATGAATATGTAAATGGATATAAAAAGAGGGCGTACGTAATACCATCCGTGCTCTGCCGCCGCGAGCTCATGTATGTTATCACCCGAGGAGTCCGACTGACATTCAGAGAGGACAGGTGGTCGGGGCCCTGTCTTCTCTAAAGAGGTTTGGACAGGGCCCGTCATGGAGTCCCGTCGTCACAGTCAGTCAGAGTGCAAGTTTTAAGAATGCGCTTGTACAAGACTGTAGATTGGTCAAGTACCAAGCCTAGTGTCCGTCTGGTGACATTAGGATCATATCCACGGTATAAAAGGCGTTCGATGATTCTGACGCATTTTCGATAGTGATGTTTTCTATCTTTGATCCTTCTTATCTTGTTAATAATGTCACCATAAAATGCAGGTTGTGAAATACCCAAAGTAATATACTCCGTTGCCTGTATTGGTCCGAATTTCAGCAGAAGTTGAACCATTCTTATAAGATCAGAACCTCACGTCAACAAAAACACAGAAACTTTCTTTATAATCACTTTGTTAAATATAATCATTCTATTTCGGATATCACCATTACCCCAGTTCAGACTTTTCCAAAACGTAAAAATGAAAGTAAGACCGAAATTAAAAAACGCCGACTACAAGCTGAACTTGCCTGGATCACCAAACTTCAGACTGCGTACCCTCTTGGTTTAAACGATCAAATTTATGGACAAGGAAACATTTCCTCAGCTTCTACCAATATCAACATCTTTTCAATTCGCCCAAACACTAAAAGGAAATACAGGTCGCACGGGAAAAGACGAAACAGACAAAAAAGAAAACGATCCAGAATATACCGCTCTCTCAACGATTTACTTACTATAGCACGCAATGGCGGAAGACATGAGCTGTTACATGCTCTATCGTCAATACCAGTTATGCACTTGAAATCTATCTTGGATGAAGCAGAGGTTGCATTCTTAAGAAACACTGACTGATTCAGACTTAATATCATTGTCTCATTCGCACAGTATAAACTTTATCCTATTGTGAAAAATACCTCACCTAAAAGACGAATCATAAAAATCCCGTTTATTAACAAAGGTTTTGATCTTCTAAACATCTCTAATATTTTTCGGGATCATCGCGTACAAAGTACCATTCCTCAATATTTTGAAAATTTAGAGCCACCTCTTATTTGTTATAAGTACAAGAAACCTATTCGAAACTTTGTTTTTAACTATAATAAAGTTACAACGGATCCTGGCATACTTGAATCGTGTCCTGCTTCTTGAGAATGTGTAACTTCTAAATATCTCCACAAACCAGCTGGCCATGTTGTTACAGGTGATTTTTCAATTATCCAAGAGGATTTTTGTGGTAGTTATCTATTCGAATATCGGTAATATCCAAAATGAGGTTTTTCCAGTCATTCAGAGCATGCGATTCGACTCCTTCCGATTTACACCATCGTTTGGTATATAGTTATCTATAGCTTCCTTTAGCACTTCGCGACATTTAATAAAATCTATCTTGGATGGGATTTTATACTAAGGTCCTTTCTGAAGAAGACCACGGAGCTGCCTGTCTTTGATAATTGAAAAGTTACCTGTAATAATATGACCAGCTGGTTTATATCGATATGCAGACGTTGTATAAAAGTCTTATGAGTACAGTTAAAAACAAGCCATTCATATCCCCAGCATCGTTATGTATTTTATGTTCATGTACATGCATATGTGACGTTTCGTTTTATTCGTTCATGTTATAGAAGCAATACAAGACATATACATTTATCATTTTGTATTATTCTTCATGCTCTGAGTATCAGATACATGATTGTTTATAGATCAACCTAGCAAGCTAAGAAAAAAACAATCAATATCATGTACTTGTTACGGTATTGTCGCTATAGGAACATAAGTCCTAGACTATAAGAGTTATAGGGGTATACCATATATCAATCGCTTTGTAAAGTTTATATTATATGCTGGTATATATTAAAAGTCTCATTTATCAATAGTAGCAAATCTAATAAAAGAAACAATACTTAGAAAAGTAATTGAAATTACCAATATTTTCAACAAACTCATTAACATTCATGAGTATGCAAATTAAACAATTTGCATGATAGATATCAATTGAAAGAAAATTTCATCAGCATTCATTTGAAACAAAATTTATTTTTGATAAAAATTGATACTAGTTACTAGTATACTAGTTAAGATATTAGATGAAACATGCCCTAACAGATTAGCTTTTGTAATTGAACATATTTATCTTAACATAACTCCTATACTATAAGGACTGTGGGGATGTATGTTTAACTTTGTCAAATTCATTAGCATAATTTTAAAGCAGATAAATTAACAGCATGGACCACACATGCATGTTTCGGGTAATAATCCCTCATCAGTGATCTTCAATCTAAACAATGTAATATGACCAAAATCTTTGAAAATTTTGTCCTTAATATGTATCAATAATTTCGTTATAGTCCATTTCATTAAAATAAAATACTGCCAAATAAATACTCAGTCATGTCAGGAACAGACAGTTAGCTGCAGACTACCGTTTTTCTCTAATACACAAAACCAGAAAGGCGTCGATATGACCGGTCAATACGACGATTAATTTCATTGCACGTGACCGCGTTTTGGCCACTGGGAAAGCTTGTAAACGGTATCTTAAATTTGAGAATATGATAATTAAGATAATTGGATGCCATTGAAACCAACTAACACAATTTTTTTCATGCAAAAAAGATTACAAATTGTGTATTGATTTATTGACAAAACTGATAAAAAAATCATTGAGAAATATAAATATAGATTAAGCATTTACTAGTTAATATTATACCTCTATGTAAAGCATTGCTATGATCCCTTGCTATCGAAAAATTCATAAAGAAATTGTGTGTTGAGTTCTTTTGAATGTTGCTAAGCATAAAAAAATGGATAATGAACATCCCTGTTTACAGCACAAAATCGATAATTCAGAAAATCAGAAGCCGAAGCCATACAAAATCAGGATAAAGCAGAAACCAAAGCAAACAAACAAAAACCTCCACCACATGAAAAGAAGCGGACTCCCGATATGAGAGTGAGACCAGGTGCCCAGGAAGAGTAGGCATCTCCTGCTTGCATGCAACACCCGCCGCTTCAATTCGATAGAACTGTCACATCCGGTAACTTCCATTTCGGAAGACATAGAGTACAATCTTTGGTTGGATGGTTCAAATGGTCTATGACAGAATATCATCCACCATTCTGGAGAGTGGGACATCATAGTGTATGACGAGTTCCCCATATCGACAGTAGAACTTCCTCAGTGACGATGTTAGTCGGTCACAAACATATCCCTGACTGAGAAGCTTATCTGAAAGACGCCTAGCTCTCAGAACAAAATCTGTATATTTGGTACTTGCTCTGGCATAGCGTATCAACTGAGATATGATCACGCCATAAGCAGGCGATGAAGGGATGTTGCTACTCAGAAAAGGAAAGTTTGTAATGCTGAAATTGAAGCCGTCACGTTGTTCATGTGATCATCAGTGTCGTAGGACAACATTATGTCCAAATAGGATGCTGAATTATTTGTCTCAAGCTCCGAAGGATAGATACTGCTCAGGTAATCCGCGAAATTTGGATTACTGATGGACAACACATCCTCTATGTACCTGTAGGTGAAGTTGAAGTCGGAAGCTAAGTATCTTTTCCCTTCAGAGACAAAAGAGTGAATGAATTCAGCTTCGTACGAGTAAAGAAAAATGTCGGCAAGGAGTGGGGCACAATTGGTCCCCATTGGAATTCCGACAATTTGCTGGAAGACCTTTCTTCCAAAAAACAACAAAAATGTTGTCGATCAGAAAGTTTAACATCTGAATAATATCAGTTTCAGTGTACTTTTTTTCAGAGTCGGACTTTTCTTTTACAAAGTAGGTTTTGTCATAGTTAACAACAATAAATTTGTATTGCGATTATCGTTCTTACTTGTAAACGCATTACTTATAATTTTTGCGAGTCTCTCTTTCAATTAAGAATGTGGAATTGTAGTGTAAAGTGTCGAAAAATCAAAGGCTTTGATCGAATGGACTCTACTAAAATGAGTGGATTTCAGATGTTCTAAAAGTTCCTTCGAATTCTTTAAAAACCCACATCTGGTTGATACCACTGTGAGAACATACTGTCGAACAATATTTTTGAGGCCCAGATTTGTTTTCAGATAACACTTTGGTGAGTAAGATCGATACAGATTTGGTAGAACATTTTGAGGAACCAGCTATGAAACGTTGTTTGTACGGATTCTTATGTATTTTAGGTATGCAGTATAAGTAAGGCAAATCTGAATTGTTAGTGTCGAAGGCAAAGGAAGCAAGAGCTGATTTGTGGTTATCTATTATTTCAGAGGCAGACAGGTTTGTTGGGGTGTAAGTGGGATTTCCAGGTGTCGAATTTAAACCCAACTCTTTAACTAGACTGTCGAAATAGTACTTTTGCAAGTAAATGTGTAATTATTTGAGGCTTTGTCTGCATGTGTGATGACATAATGTTCTTGGAGGTAGGTAAGCTCTGTGATAACATCAGGGTCTTTAAATATAGATTCGAATCTGGTGTTCACAGTTGATTTTAATCAGTTAATTCTAGATAAAAGTAACCCTCTGATGGATTTTATCCATTCGGAAAGGGTGTCGAGCTGTACATCCTCTTTCTTTGCCCAACGTCTTACATATTCCTCACAAGAGTCCATGATAATTTTGACATTTTGGTTCCATGTAAAGGACATACTTTCTTTGAATTTCGGACCCTTTTTTAACAATTCTCTCGACTTGTCGTTCTTGACTATACTAAGGTCACCAGTAATAAAGTATCCACAAGGATAGTAGTTGAAATCCGATGACGAACATTCGCAAGGAAGTGGATGTAGTGAGGGATTACTTAAATCAATACACTGCAAGAATCGTTTGTAATTGTAGATTTAAGATGCAACTGTTGGTGTGTAGCTATAGGAAATACAAGGAGTTTCTTTTCTTTTGAAATATGGTGGGATTTTTTCTGTGACAGTTTTGTGATTCAAAATTTGACCAAGATTCAATTTATCAATACCTTTGTTAGCAAATCTTTCTTTAATGAAAGGACGGTTTGTTTTCTCCTCTGATTTATCTGATCTACCTGCTTGAAATAAACGAAACGTTGAAATGTCCGTGATGACTCCTTGTAGTCTGTATGCTGGGGAACGAGTATCGGTAAACGCGAGGTCCTTTGTATGTTTGTAAATTTCGAATAACTTCCGTAAAGGAACAGAGTATAATTTGTTACAAATATAATGCAGGCCTAAATTCTCATTCAAATATTAAACCAAATCATCGAAGGAGAAACTATGTATCTCAGGCCTATTATATTTACGAATGTCATGACTTCGAGGTCTTCTTTGTGGTCTGTTGAATAAGCTAGTCACATTTACCGATTGACAACCGGGATTTGTTAAGTTTCCTATGCTGCTGATATTATCGTTGCACCCATAGGGCGCTGCAGTGATAAGATTTTTTATCCAGAACTCCTCTTTGTTGCGACGGAAAGGTTTGCTCAAATTGGGATTGTTTGTGGGGTGATATTCCACATTTTCGAAAACCAGAGTTACCTCCCATTTGAGACGGTATCTGACGTAGACTGATTATGACGTCATCAAATTCTATGGAAACAGTCCTAAAAGTCTGGGAAATGACGGTATAAATGCGAACTTGCCATACCATTTTCATGACGTCACAATGATTTTACGTCAGATATCGTCTGTAAGGGGAAAGAACTCTGTATTCCGCAAAGACTCAATATTTTTTACAGGATTCTGACCCTCATAGATAAAACAGAATGATCGGCCTGGTCAAAATGTCGGTAAAGAAGTTGACTTCCTTTAAAATTTATTTTTGACCGATTTCCTGACATTCTTTTGCGGAGCTTACCTTTGCTTTCACCCACATAAATCAATCCACAAAGTGAGCACTCTTTTCCGTACACAACATTAGATGTCATATAGTTTAGGTGTTCAAAACTTTGCGTGTTAGATGTTTGTTTTGTGAGATTACTTGAGAATGAAGTGTCTGTTATTAGGATGTTACATGTTTTGCTCTTAGAAACTGAGCAATCGCTTGGTGAAAATTGGTGCTCTTTTAGTATATCGACCACTTCAATCTTACAGGGCTTGATTTTAATATACCCATCTGCATGTCTCTAATGTCATGTAAACTAATTCTAGGGACACCTAAATTACCTGTTGCGTATGTGTCTGTCGACGCAACAGGTTTGGGTCTTTTCATAGCGGGCAACGCCCCAGCCACTTTGTAGGTCTCCTGAGTACTATCTATTGAAGCAAAAGACTGCCCGACAAGTTCACTCGGGGACAATTGGTCCATCAGCAGTGACACATGGCCAGTGGTAAAAATGACAAATATGGATAATGAACATATCCCTGTGTACAGCACAAAATGGATAATTCAGAAAATCAGAAACCGAAGCCATACAAAATCAGGAGAAAAGAGAAACCAAAGCAAACAAACAAAAACCTCCACCACATGAAAAGAAGCGGACTCCCGATATGAGAGTGAGACCAGGTGCCCAGGAAGAGTAAGCATCTTCTGCTTGAATGCAAAACCTGCCGCTAATTCGGTAGAACTGCACATCCGGTAACTTCCATTTCGGAAGACATAGAGTACAATCTTTGGTTGGATGGTTCAAATGGTCTATGACAGAATATCATCCACCATTCTGGAGAGTGGGACATCATAGTGTATGACGAGTTCCCCATATCGACCGTAGAACTTTCCCCAGTGACGATGTTAGTTGGTCACAAACATATCCCTGACTGAGAAGCTTATCTGAAAGACGCCTAGCTCTCAGAATAAAATCCGTATATTTGGTACTTGCTCTGGCATAGCGTATCAACTGAGATATGAACATGTCATAAGCAGGCGATGAAGGGATGTTGCTACTCAGAAAAGGAAAGTTTGTAATGCTGAAATTGAAGTCGTCGTCACGTTTGTCATAGACTGAGGTTTTCATGTGACCATCAGTGTCGTAGGATAACATTATGTCCAAATAGGATGTTGAATTATTTGTCTCTGTAGCGCCGAAGGATAGATACTGCTCAGGTAATCCGCGAAATTTGGATTATTGATGGACAACACATCGCCTATGTATCTGTTAGTGAAGTTGAAGTCAGAAGACCAAAGATTGAATGAATTCAGCTTCGTACGAGTAAAGGAAAATGTCGGCAAGGAGTGGGGCACAATTGGTCCCCATTGGAATTCCGACAATTTGCTGGAAGACCTTTCCTCCAAACACAACAAAAATGTTGTCAATCAGAAAGTTTAACATCTGATTAATATCAGTTTCAGTGTACTTTTTTCAGAATCGGACTTTTCTTTTACAAAGTAGCTTTTGTCATAGTTAACAACAATAAATTTGTATTTGCGATTACCGTTCTAACTTGTAAACGCATTACTTATAATTTTTGCGAGTCTCACTTTCAATTTAGAATAAGGAATTGTAGTGTTAAGTGTCGAAAAATCAAAGGCTTTGATCGAATGGACTCTACTAAAATGAGTGGATTTCAGACGTTCTAAAAGTTCCTTCGAATTCTTTAAAAACCCACATCTGGTTGATACCACTGTGAGAACATACTGTCGAACAATATTTTTGAAGCCCAGATTTGATTTCAGATAAAACTTTGGTGAGTAAGATCGATACAGATTTGGTAGAACATTTTGAGGAACCAGCTATGAAACATACACTTCCTTAAAAGTGAAATATATCGGCATAAAACTCAACCAGAAGTCTAAGACGAGACTGTAGCTCTCCTGGTTGTTTTGTTTAATTCACTCATTGAAAAAAGAATAAGATGCATACACATAAATATCAATTACCATTTTTTAATTTAGAACCAAAGACCATATATAGTTAGCAGGGTTTCTTACAAATTATAAGTACTAAAACGAAACAACATATCCATTAGATTGCAACTAGAATATCACTCATAAAATTTATAATATCAAAGATATAGTATATATATATATATATATATATTTATGCCACCTCTGGTAAATTTCTTGCAATCTGATTGGTCGAGAAGAACCGAATATTTATCTGTTCTTAAATGATGCTATTCAATTTGAAGACGTTTACATTTATATCACTTGGTGAGTGTCACTGCTGGTGGACCAGGATTACCCGAGGGCACGTGTAGCCAAGTTCGATCAATTTCGATTGATCGTTTCTTCAACGCATTCTAAATTTATGTTATCACAATTTCTTGAAATTTCTATAAAGTGGGTCCTGTAGCATCATATCCCAGCCATCCTGCTACGTCTTTCGGTACACCTTTTCGACAAAGTAACTTTCATACTTTTTTTTGGCATATTACATTATTTAGATTTAGGATTACTGATGAGGGTTAAGTACCCGAAACGTGCATGTCTGGTCCATGTTGCCAATTTATCTATTATTAAATGATGCTATTCAATTTGAAGACTTTTACATTTATACCACTTTGTGAGTGTCACTGCTGGAGGACCAGGAGTCCCCGAGGGCACATGTAGCCAAGTTCGATCAATTTCGGTTGATCGTTTCTTCAACGCATTCTAAATTTATGTTATCAAAATTTCTTGAAATGTCTAAAAAGTGGGTCCTGAAGCATCATATCCCACCCATCCTGCTACGTCTTTCGGTACACCTTTTCGACATAGTAACTTTCATACTTTTTTGGCATATTACATTGTTTAGATTTAGGATCACTGATGAGGGTTTAGTACCCGAAACGTGCATGTATGGTCCACGTTGCCAATTTATCTGTTCTTAAATGATGTTATTCAATTTGAAGACGTTTACATTATGTAGTATTATTTTACTGACATGATATTGTTTTAATATCCTGCTTCCACTAAGACGCTTTACGATATTGACGTTACCGAAATGCTTTGAAATATGTTGACGTTACATACACAAGCCAAAAGCCATCTATGGGATAAATTCGTTATACAGTGTTTTACAGGGGGGATACAAAAATATATCGGGTCGAAATCCTGTTGGCCACAGTGATCCCAATCCAGTCTCTGCTAGACTTGTGACCAAACTAGTAAGATACCTATGTATTTACCCTACGGTTACAATAGCATAAATCTTTGACCTCAAAAACTAGTGTTCTACACCCAAAAGCTGACGTCATGTACTGACTAAATAGAAATGGCTTTTATTGAAAGTTATATATCAAAAGAAAGATCATTTCCTGTAGATTGGTATGATGATTGGTGTGATGTTTGGTATCCAAGGACTTTGTTTATAGATAAGCATACCAATTGTACGTGTACATGTTGTGTATCATCATTCATATGTCCTAAAGGTTATTTCTGTATCCCCCCTGTAACACACTGTATAACTAATAACATATGAAAAACAATGCCACAACGATTTTTCAAGATCAAAGGGGTCAGGGGCTGCTAGCTCAAATAAACTCAATTACACAACAAGACCACAGATCCATCACATTGCAAAAAGAATAACTATCCATCAATGATATAACATAAAAAGACTACACCCATTTTCTAAGACCCTGTGGGTCAGGAACTCGAACAAAATACCAGGTGCACAACTATGCCACAGACACAACATACAGCAAAAAGAATTACGTCTCTGTCATTAATAGTGCTAGAGGAGTTGCGAGCACAAGATTACATACCGGTAGTACATATAGGAGAAAATGACCACACCCATTTTCTTAGACCCTGGGGATCAGAGGCTCAAACAAAATATCATGTGCACAACTATACCACAGATCCATCATATTGCAGAAAACATTAAGTCTCCATCATGTATAGTGTCAGGGGAGTTGGGAGTACAAGATTACATGGTACATATTGGAGAAAATGACAATACCCATTTTCTAATACCCTGGGGGTCAGGGGCTAAAACAAAGTGTGTATAGAACTAAGCTACAGAACCTTTATTTTGCAAAAAGAATTACCTCTTAATCATTTAAAGTGTCAAAGGTGGTGAGAGCAAAAGATTACATAGAGTTATATATGAGAAAATGACCACACCCATTTTCTAAGACGCTGGGGTTCATGGCTCAAAAAAAAATACCAGATGCACTACTAGACCACAGACCCATTATATTGTAAAACGAATGAACCCTCTACCGGTATTAATCATAGTGTTAGAGATGTCTAAGTGTCTAAGACCCTGGGGGTCGGGGCTGAAACCAAATGTCAGCTGCACAACTAGACCATATATAAAATATGATGCAAAAAGAATTAAAAACTATTGTTTCAGATTTAGAATTATAAACGTCGAATAAACTGAACACGCATTAGGGTTTAGTCTTTATTTTGATAACAATATTTCATATGTAAATTTAGTCATGAAAGTGAAAACTGGTCAGAACGTTGGGCTGTATAGCTTTCTCAGAAACAACCGTACGTACCGACTAGTGAAAAATTCTAAATATGTATTTGAAGCTCAATTATACCATGGAATAGATGAATGAATTAATCGAATTGGTCTTAATACACGCATTAGGTTTTCATTTTCGATTTGCCACCAATATTCCTTGTGTAAGTCTAGTAATGACTGAGACAATTTGATAGAACGTAGGCCTATTTTACTTCCATCGAAATTATCTTGGTCGTACCGGCGAATGTCAAGGCGCCGCTTTGAAGCAAAATATATTAATAATATAATGATATATTTTGGTAAAATGGGAATTTATTGGAACAGTAGGGTATCTCCTGCATATAAGTATCAATATGCCATGTGTTTATTGTGTGATGCTTGAGAAAATTATGCTATTTAATAATCCCTCTCGGTTTGCTATGTTTTAATATCGTTCAGATCTCGTTACACGGGAGATTTCAGTCAGATTTCAATAGGAGGTATAGAAAGTTTCTGTTTTTTCTGCGAACCCCTCTCGTGGATGAGCATATTTGAATGGTCCAAATTGCTGTAGTTCGCATGTGCAGACTCCATGTGCGTGGCATGCTGGGTAAACCGAGTCTCAAGAATGTTCGTAAACTGTTTACTTCCTAAAAGCCGTCATGCTTAGTAAAATCATTCTATTTCTCTTTAAACCCACAATTAGTAGATATTTAAATGAAATCAAAGATGTTTACAAATTGTTTCAAGACAAAAAAGCGATTTTCAAATACACAATAAATGTAAGAGTTATAAGCGCTACTTTGAATGTGTTCACTACATACACCTGTTCTATATTTAGCGTTACTCTATATTACGGGCTGTACCATGATAATGTTTGCAACATATTTCATAAAATTAATTTAAAAACATATAAAATGTTATTTCCACAGCTACAACTGTTTATTTGCGAAGCGAGAGAAAGGGCAAGCTGCCGATAGAGACTTTAGTTTACGTTTGAAACGAGCGCTCTAATTGGCTAATCGCTGGACCTCTGGATTATAGTGATAGGGGTGTGCAGGTCGTGTGTCGTTAAATCGAAAATGAAAAATGAAAAATTGAAAATGGATTCAATTTTTCATTTTTCATTTTTGCATTAGTGCGCGGAGAGTGAAAATGGAAAATTGACTCAATTTTTCCATTTTCCATTACGGATTTTGAAAAGGAAAATTGAATTGTGGTTTAGTACAGCCTATTACAGTCCATTTTCTATTTTTCATTAGGAAAATAAATTTTTTAAAAGGAAAATTGAAAATTGAACCCACTTTCAATTTTCAATTTTCATTTTTAAAATGAAAAATGAAAAATTGAATCAATTTTTCAATTTTCATTTTCAAAATGAAAATTGAAAATTGAAAGTGGGTTCAATTTTCAATTTTCCTTTTAAAAAATTTATTTTCCTAATGAAAAAGGAAATTGTGGTTTAGTACAGCCCATTACAGTCCATTATCTATTTTTCATTAGGAAAATAAAATTTTTAAAAGGAAAATTGAAAATTGAACCCATTTTCAATTTTCAATTTTCATTTTTAAAATGAAAAATGAAAAATTGAATCAATTTTTCATTTTTCATTTTCAAAATGAAAATTGAAAATTGAAAATGGGTTCAATTTTCTATTTTCGTTTTTTACTTTTGCAATGGAAAATTGAATTGTGGTTTAATGCAGCGTAATTGAGTCCATTTTCCATTTTCGTTTTTCACTTTAAAATTTTAAAATGAAAAATTGAAAATTGGTTCAATTTTCCTTTTTTCATTTACTAAATTGAAAATGAAAAATGAAAAATGAAAAATGGATTCAATTTTCCATTTTTCATTAATGTTTCCGAAATGGAAAATTGAATTGTGGTTTAGTACACGGACCATTAGGATCATATCCACGGTATAAAAGGCGTTTGATGACTCTGACGCATTTTCGATAAATATGCTCTCTACCTTTTATTCTTCTTATTTTGTTAATTATGTCACCATAAAATGCAGGTTGTGAAATACCTAAAGTAATATATTCTGTTGCTTGTATGGGTCCGAATTTCAAATGAAGTTGATCATAATTTTTGTAAAATTTCCAGAAAGTCTTTACCGGTTTGTGAAAGCGAAAACCTTGACCTAAAGTTTCTTTGCAATTTGTAGATTCCTATTATGAAAATCCAAAATATCAGTACATGCTCTAGCATACCGGATGAGCTGTGAAATGTAGATACCGTATGACGGTAATCTACGGACACCACCGTCAAGCTAGGGGAAATTTACTATGTTGAATCCAAAATCATCTCGTTTGTCATATACACTTGTATGAATTTCTCCATTGACAATTTTGATATTTAGGTCCAAAAATAGTGTTCTGTGTCTGTAACGTTTGCTTTGAGTCAATTCTTGTGGATAAATAACATCTGTATACTTTTCAATTACAGGATTATCGATAGTAAGAATATCATCCACGTACATAGAAGTACCAATGAAGCATTTCGCATCATCATGTTTTCTTTGCTTTTGAAGATTTTGAATAAATTCTTTTTCATATGTGTAAAATAATAAATCTGCAACAAGAGGCGCACAATTTGTACCCATAGGAATCCCTACAACTTGCTTGTAGAGATTCTCACCAAATCTTACATAAATGTTGTCCAAGAGGAAGGACAAGACACTACACAGGTCGCTACATGTCCTTGATTTGTATGATTTGCATTCTGTAGCGGAAAAGAAACCCTTTGATTCAGTTGTACAAATATAAGTTCTCCCCTCTCGATTATAGCACCATTTAATGAGTTTGGACAATTGATCATTGATCTTGTCGTGAGGAAGCGTGGTGTACATATTTGAAAAATCGTATGAAGAAATCGTATTGGCTTGAACATTTCTAGATTTCATTTTGTCAATCACATCCCCGGAATTTTTATAGACCAAAATAAATTTACATCATTCCTTTTCAGAACAGTTTCACAATATTTTGCAACGTGTTCCTTTATCGCCGTGAGGGCTGACGTCAGATTTCTAGACAAACTTGTAGTTGAGCAGTTGCTAGAATTAGCAATGTATCTAAATTTGTAAATAGATTTGTGCAGATTTGGTATGCAGTAAATAGTAGGAAGATCCTGTTCTGTGTTTTTGCATTTGGTGTTTTAGAGTTTTGCTGTGGGTGCTGCAAACGAGTGTTGCTTGAGATCCCCTTCTTTCATTCAAGGTAAGAGGATTTTCAGAAAAGCCAGATTTAGTGCGAAGCGCTCCCTGTATGTCTATCAGACTGTGGAGCAACAAATAATCAAAGAAGTAAAATAATTTGCCCATATACGCTTTGTCGGAATAATAGATCAGTGAATAAGAGTCGAACATATTTTATAAGCCGAAACCAGAAACCAGAAATCACAATCGAAAGACTCACAAAATGTGGGATAAAATACGAAACAGAACCCTCTCATGCGTTATGCGTTACCATGTTTAATGCATTGTATGTGGTGCTGATAAAACTCGCCGTACTTATAACTTCCATGTATCACGTGAATCATGTTACATTATACAGTTAATTACCTTGTGTGAGGTAGATATAGCAGTATATAGCAACCCGAAGGATATGTTATTCACCGAGGCCGCAGGCCGAGGTGAATAACATATGCTAAGGGTTACTATACTGCTATATCTACTGAACACAAGGTAATTAATTGTTTTATTGTATGATCATGAAATACAACGATCAGCTTGATAGCATCCATTGCTATAGGTATTCCCTGATGACGCGAAATATACGAATACGCCGCTACTATTATAACGTCATAACTACAATACTAATTTTAGAAAGATACAGGGGAAAATATGAGAGTTGTTCTAAATTAAGCTCTCTGGAGGTGGTTATAGCGATATATTTCGAAGCTCCAGACATGTTTTCTACCAATCAGCGAAGGACATATTTTCCAGTCATACAATAAAATTATCTATATCAAGTGAAAGTGAAAGAATAGACCTCAATATTGACATTAGAACATAGTCAACAAAAACCATGACATTTTTCAGTATTTATTATGCATTATCATAAGATTAAGATATACTTCGGCTACAAAAGATACAATATTGAATAACCACAAATGTGAAGATATCAAATATTATCGAGAGAGTCCATATCGCTGAAATGAGGACCTCACTTTCATGAAAATTAGTATTGTCTTAGCTTTGTGAAAGATTTTAAAACATAGGCAACGCAAAGCGTAGCTTCCCCTCGCACTACAGGGAAATCAATGTACCTTCTAGGCTGCAATCAAGGACAATCAATATTAAAATGCAATCAAAATTGCGCCCTCCGGGCTATATACATGTATAAGGATTTGGACCATTGCCAATCTGTGACAGTGACCTCAAACTCATTACTTTGACAATCTAATCTATGTATGAAGATCCGTAGCTTGATGAAATGGACTCCCATGATGAAATTTGAAAAAAAAATCCGACATCATTTGAAGAAACTAGGCCATTTTTTGGTTTTGGAATATTTGGTTTTTGGCGTTTTTATCCATAGGCGAAAAACGACGTAATTTCGACGTTAAATATCGGGAGAAAATGACGTTCCAATCCCTCTCATTCAAAATTTCATAACAGCATTAATATAAAACATATTGTATTGAAACTTTGAATACATAATATTGAAAATTCAACCTTATTCACATTGCATTCGTTGACAAATTTACAAAACAGAAAAGCGACTGCCATTTTGTTAAAAATGGACGATTTCAGAAGATAGAAATCATAAACGTAAAGTCTTGTAATATTTTAATCCTAAATCCACTTTTATAAAATCATTCGATCATAAAGTAATCTCTGGACATTGTTGATCTTTTTGTTAGTTTTTGGTAAAGAGAAGGGAGGAGATCTCCAACAAGACCCCGTTGCAGCATCAACAGTAAAACCCGATGCAAAAACACAAAAGACGAGTACAGCACGAGACGGAAAAGATACACACGACATGTAAACATCAAACACAAAAGACTACACATAAACCGACGAGACCAATGGGTAACCGGTGCCGACTTTGGACGGCCATCTGTCACGCAAGTAGCAAATGGTGTGGTTATTCTGGATTACGTGCGCACAACCCTCTCACTTCTCCAATTACCCAGAGGTCTCGAAGAACGTACAATTCATTCAAAGATTCATCTACGGGATCTTTTATAATTAACAATTATATATGGTCAATTTACTCCAAGTTAGCATTTTGTGAGTGACAATGTCACATTTTATTCCAGTCCCCTGCCTTTGTTTGAAATACACTTATTCTCATCTTTTCCATAAGGAAGTGCAATGCATTTATGAAGATTTTGGAAGTTAAATTGAGATTTATTTCCAATAGCTTTACCAGAACCAGAATGATACTTGTTATAATATGACGTCATCACAAATATACGTTGAAAATGCATATTTAAAAGTTTCACAGAATTTGTTCATGCGGATAGAATTAGATATAAGTTTGTAGAATCAAAGACAGATAAGAAATAAGTAATTTCGGAAGTTTTCAGAAAAATAGAATTAAGCGTCTAAGTGTTCAATACCTCCATAAGTTTACGTTTCCGTAATTGTGTCCGCAGTGAAGCAAAGTATGTCCCATTAATTGTTTGTTCTTTCTGGAATTAATCTATCAGCAGATTACCATCTGCATCCCAGAAAAACGAGGCTTAAAGCATATCAATCTGCCCTCGCACATATATATATATGAGTAAATAAGTTTATTCATCCATATATCAATTACATGTAGTTATTCAAAGAAAGAGTTCAAAATTGAAGACTCGACAAAAATGCGCAAAAAAATGAATTTGAGTAAAACATGGAAAAGGCATTTTATAAGACATATTTCTTGATCATTATGATGCTTTAGGTTTGTCGATGTGTACTTCTGTCCTGAAGCAGAACATATAGTTGGCAGTATGATTTTAGAACAACGTTCAGCATTCAACGTTCAACATTCGAATGTTGAACCTTGATCTAGAACAACATTCAACATTAAAAAATGAGCGATGTCTAATTGTTATCAAACAATGATTTATATTTAATAATTCAATAAAGTTAAAAGACAAAATGCAATTTATCATTGAACAGTAAAATAAAAGCACGTTCTCCGCCTTTTAGAACGAATCTGTGATGTCCAGGTTGCAAATTTAGAAATATACAAAAATTAATAGTATTGATAGGTGAATTCAATAGTCAAATACTTATATATATCATATTCACGTAAAAAGCATGTTTAAGAAAATAAACCCTTAATGTAAAAACATGTAAAAATATTTGATCACGTGATTGAAACAAATCCAAATAAAGAAAAATTAAATTGAGGAGCGATATGTCCGGGTTTAGAATAACTGACGCCCCCTAATCATAATGTACATTTATATCTTAAGTTCCCTAGAAAACAGACAAGCAATACACCTCCACATATTCATGTCTTTGGAAAACATCCATGTCCCCTGAATAGAGAGCTGAAATTCACAGGATATCTGATAATTGTCTGACTAATTGATGGTTTTTAAAAATATGGCCATGGTAAAAATTCTTCTTCGTTTACGAGATACAGGTTCCATATCTCATCCGGTATTTACATGAAATGCAGTGTACCTCTACATAATCATGTCTTCGGAAAACATCCAAGTCCCCAGAATAGAGAGCTGAAATTTACACGATATCTAGATAATTGTCTGTCTAATTGTATTGGACCTATTACCTCGTAAACGAAGAATTGAACAATAACCGTATTTTAACCATCACTTAGTCAGACAATTATCTACATATCCTGTAAATTTCAGCTCTCTATTCTGGGGACTTGGATGTTTCGCAAAGACATCAATATGTAGAGATGCACTGTATTTCATGTAAATACCGGGTGAGATATGGGACCTATATCTCGTAAACGAAGAATTGAACCATAACCATATTTTAACAATCAATTAGTCAGACAATTATCTAGATATGCTGTAAATTTCAGCTCTCTATTCTAGGGACTTGGATGTTACCATAAGACATGAATATGTAGAGGTGCACTGCATTTCGTGTAAATACCGGGTAAGATATGGGACCTATATCTCGTAAACGAAGAATTTAACCATAACCATATTTAAACCATCAATTAGTCAGACAATTATCTTCATATCCTGTGCATTTCAGCTCTCTATTTTTGGGACTTTGATTTTTCCCAAAGACATGAATATGTAGAGGTATACTGCATTTCATGTAAATACCGGGTGAGATATGGGACCTATATCTCGTAATCGAAGAATTATGATATAAACTGTTTAAGAATGATTAAGTAGCAACAAGGTTCAGTATTTTCAACATCGTTCACTATGTAAAAGAATAATAACGTTTGAGACCACAATAATTTTACAATTCAGCCTTGAACATCAAAGGTGAACAGTTTTCCGGCTTTCGTTGCCACAATAATTTCGTTTGCATTCAATTGAGAAACAGCGACCGGTATTTCTCCACTGCGCAGTGAGCCTAGGTTTAATGCTTGTTTTCTTTTGCAATTCAACAATTTGCGATTTTCTTTGTCAGCAATCAAAACCGCACCGGAAGGATCTACACAGCATTTTCCGGGCATCATCTTCCGTTCAATGTTAAACTGTGAAGATCTAAACTCCTCAATTTCGGTACATCTATCCTCTATTCCAGATATTATTCGAACGGAGTTTGTGTTCGGGTCAGAAATAATTATTCGATCATTTCCAACAACAGAAACAAACAATGGACGATCAAATCTCGAAGACATTTTACTTATGGTCAGTAAATGTTCGCCGTTCTTTTTGAACACGATAATTCTGCATCTGTCATGGTCACACACGAATATGTTTTGGTCATTGGCGGATATACCTTTTGGATCTTCTACTTGATCTGTGAAGTTCCTCAGCTTCAGCTGTGACTTTTTCTTGTAAAGGATTTTTACGCCTTTTTTCTCTCTTTCTGAAAGTATATGATTACTTCGGGTCATATTTTCTTACATGACAAATATTACATAATAAAGCAAAGGACTGAAAGTCCTGCGAGTTGGCAAAATCTAATATTGAAAAGAACAAGGTGTTGAAATCTAAGCGATGTTAGTCCCCTTCCAGCATAAATCTCAGTAATATTTTTTATACTACGTCTCACATGTACACACTTCAATCAGAGATAAACTCAAACATGATACTTATAATAATCAGTATTTTCGAAGAAAACGAAAGAAAAAAACAGGGTTGTATCAAATCGGATATGACTCTGTAAGCCGAACAGATAAATCAACAATAAATTTGCAGTGACCCTCAGTACAAGGAAACATAAGGCTAGTCAACAGGTTATGTGTACGAACTACCGGAATAATAAGAAGTTGTAGCGTACGATTTGATTTATTGTCACAGTTAGTGGACCCGAGGGCACATGTGGCCAAGTTCGATCAACTTCAGTTGATGGTTTCTTTAACGCATTCGAAACTTTTTGTCGCACACCTCAACGAGGGCTTTATCCGACGTACAAACCGCAGATGTTCTTAAATTTTCACAAAAATGAATATAAAAAAATAATACATTTTGCTTTTCAAAATGAAACTGACCATGCAAATTATTTGGTTGAAATATAAAAGAGTAAAGATCATAAGACCATAGTAATAAAATTATCTGATTTACATTTCGATAATTTTCTAAAAGGTACACGAGATACCCACTAAGTTCCATTCCCATTTAAATGTTCAATAAATTAGTTATTAGATTATTGCAATTAGTTATAACGAAAGATAAGGAGAATAGCTCTCATTTTTTTTTTTACAAAATACATGTACCTAAATTTTCACCTAATTGAAGAGGATATAGATTTTTTGGACGTCAAGAACGAAGAACTGCTTTAGGTATCAACTAGAATTTTTTTCCAAATTCGGGATTGTAAAATCTGTATGAATACTCAATTTAAGAAACAGTTGTCATACATGTAAATGATGACACACGCTACTGAAATAATCATCTTTTCCCCCGTCCCTCATTGTTTTTATTGACCTCCATATTTCACTGAAAGCAGTTTTATGAAATGAAGTGACCGATGGATAACAAAGGAATCGTATTTAAGGTTTGTAAATACATATATTGCACATTATCGGTAGGTATGAAGATTTATTCAGCCTTAAAAAATTATATTCCTCGAGGACAATGCTTTTCATATCACCAGAACTACCGTGCAATAAATTGTGTATTATATCGAAGAACCCCCCCCCCCTTATACCAAAATGGAATCGAACTTCGATATACACAAAAATACTTGCGAATTGTGCTTTTTTATCATCTTTTCTACATATAGGTTACATATAATGTACTTTGAAGTTTCCACATGAAGATGTGCGCGGAGCGTCCGCGAACCCCTTCTTATTCGTATATCTACTAAGTGACTTAGGTGACAACTTTCCCAGTGGTGTAGAGGATAGCGCATCCGTTTAGCATGTCATCAGACGATCAATTTGAGAGTCTGTGATTGGCTCAGCCTAAATAGTGCCATCTAAAACGGAGAAAAAAATATTGAAATATTCTGTCACCTATTTTCAAAACTTATTATCTGGACGTATCTAGTTAATCGTATGGCATTCCGAGTGTCCTCTGAACTCTTTTAGACGCAAGAACCATAGCGATTTATTTTGACATGAACATACAACATTTGTATTTCATATCTGTCTTTTTATAAATGAAATATAAATCGACACGATTATATATGTAAAAACAAAAAAGATAAATATCATTAAACTCTGTTATCTTCCAAAGAAAAATAAATTGCAGTGCTTTTGTCATGAACTACTTCAGGGTTGAATTCCTGAGCGCTACGAGAACCATATTCCACATCT
This sequence comes from Pinctada imbricata, assembly GCA_033119305.1. Classification (NCBI taxonomy): domain Eukaryota; kingdom Metazoa; phylum Mollusca; class Bivalvia; order Pterioida; family Pteriidae; genus Pinctada; species Pinctada imbricata. The sequence continues at coordinate 28,160,616 of VSWD01000007.1, forward strand.
TCATACATGTTCACACAGAGCTCTTTAATTTTTTTTCACTCTAATAATTGCATTGATTTCACCATTTACAACTTACACTTCAGCCCTGACCACAAGTCGCCGTGTGTGCATTTTGGACGTGTGTGTTTGCGGAGGTTCCGTGCGCTACATTTTTCTGAAGGAGTAATGAAGGAAGTGGCAAGAGTACGAAAGTAGTTCGTCAACGCATTTCGCACGTATGGTTATATGGTGTTGTTACATGCATTATATGATATGCACGTAGTCAGTGCATGCGCTCAACGTACTGACAACGTGCGTTCAACTTGCTGACAACGTACTTTCCCCGTACGTCTTCCGCGTTATCGTAAGGATGTCACACTTTCACCTACTGCTCACGCACGTGGTCCCTACTTCCTTACGTGACAAGTGTGCTGTACGTACTTACACCGTACTTCCAACGTGCGTGTCGCACGTCTTGATGCAACCGTATACCGCACGCAGACCGAAAGCAGCGAAGGTTCTGCTTAAACTAAACTGTTACGTCCTTTCCACGTTCTCCCTAATAAATACGGAGTCCGTATGAAACACGTACTGCCTACGCACCGACCGCGTACGGATCCCAAACGTTTGCCAACGTTTTTCCATGTATACAGCACGTGCGGTGGGTTGTGATCACCACTTCAAGTTGTGTCAGTTAAGAAAAATTGGCCACAAAATAGTTGTCCTATTCCTTACAGTTGCACATTTTCTGCGTTGTTTGGTCCGTGCAAGTATACTTAAAGACAAATTGAAAACGATCGCAATGTACAGTTGGCTTTGCCAAGTCAAAAATGTGAGGATGCATTTGGGTGTTTAAATTTTGGTGGATGATATTTACCTATTAATGCCCGTTTGTGTGGGTACATGTACTATTCTCTCATAGTGTTGCTTTCGGAAGGAATTTACCTCCTAAAAACAACACTATGAGAGAATAGTACCCACACAAACGGGTATTAATGGGTTGAGTGCATCACATGACTGTAGAATCAATTAATCAATTAATCAATTGCAATTTACTCAATATATTAAAGAAACGTGTTCTTTATTTCCCCCTTCTTCGCTTATTGATATTTACATTCATGCATTGTTCATTACGTCATAATACTTCATGAGGGACGTAACTCTGTTATGTAAAAAGCAATAGTACCCGGGTGCCGGGCACTATTCTCTCATAGTCCCTGCGTACTTAACCAATGAAATTCCGAGGATTTATCATGTGATGCACTAATAGAATATAATTCCAAATATCAATGTTTTCAAAAGCTTCAATGTTTAGGATCGTACATGTAGACAAGAGTTCTCCTTTATTTGTTCGAGATAGTTTCAGCACATTTTAGCACATCAGACAATCAAACACCGTATCGATCTCCAACCCTGAGCATTCGTAGACAGTCAAAACGAAATAGACAGAAACCGACAAGATATCGCGATTAATGATTTGTGCGGTGAAAATGTGAAATGTGAAAAAAAGTGAAAAGTCAATCGAAATCATGTATTGCAAAATTTGAATTCGTCATGTATACGAATCATTGCATTCAGCTGTTTTATCAATCAAGTCAATCTTGTGTTAGTATAATTGCTTTTCAGGGACTCGGACATCATAAACTTTTACAATCGTTGTTTTATATTGCTCTTTATCGTATAGTTTAGATTAGATGAACACCTTCATTGATTCTTTATGACACTTTATTCTGAGATCAATTGGAAGACTTGCTACACTCTGTAGATATCCACTTTAGGTTTCGTATTAAATGCTTTCTTTATCAGCTTGTGTCTAGACGGTGAACTTTTGAACTATGAACTCTCTGTGTCGTGCTCGACACTACTACATTTACTTCTAGATTAATTTATTACATTTCTATTTTAATCATCAATAATAATATATCTTGAATTTATAAGGAAAAGGAGGAATGTAATATCTAACTTAGCCAGTCACGTGATTATGTAGCATCTAATCTGTATGCAAACCCATGTGCTGGTCAGTCTGCCAGTTAGCGTGTACCATATATGGAAATAAATATAGAACTTAGAATTCAACCTAGTTATCTTTTCAAGCAAATCATGACTTTATATTGTCTGTGACAATATTACAGAAGTGTTAATAACAATACGTTTAAGTGACTCTCGCCATCATATTAGCCTCTCCTTCAAAAACACGGCAAGTGCATGGGCCTTACACACAGTCCTGTAACCCACTTGTTTGATGCAGAATGTAGGATAGAAAGTGGATAGAATCTTATCCTATCCTATCCCATCCTATCCTATCCTATCCACCTCAATTTTATCCATTTCTTATATCCTATCCTACATCCTCTCCTATTCTACATCCTATCTTGCGTCCTATCCACATCGTTCGTCAATCCAATCTTTCTATTTCTAATTCTTACATGTAAGTAATTAGCAGACAAACATACGACCAAAACGAAATAGACAGAAGCCGGCAAGATATCGCGATTAATGATTAGTGCGGTGAAAATGTGCAATAAGAGAGAAGTGAAACGTCAATCAAAATCAGGTATTGCAAAATTTTACTTCGTCATGTATACGGATCTATTTGATTAAATTCGATCAATTTGAAATCTTATACATGACTTATTTTAATTGAATTAAACACAAACTTGGAGGTTTGTTGTGAAATTTTGTTTCGTTCTCTGCAAGTGCAAAAAATTTTAATTTCATTTTTATAAAATCCAAAACAGCAATAATTACAGATAATTTACTACTTATGCATGAATTTGTATCAGGTCATTTAGTTTCAATCATAATCTCGCTGAAGGTGATGAGAAGTAGATAAAGGTGTATTGAATAGGATGTAGGATAAGAGGATAGAATGTAGGATGGGATGCGATAGAATTGATTGGATAGGATAGGATAACATAGGATGGGATAGGATAGGATAAAGTGGATATGAGGAGAATGTAGGATGGTGGATAGGATAGAATTGTCAAACAAGTGGGTTGCAGTACTGTAATTTTGATACCCATGCACGCTCACCTGATACCCATGCACGCTCTTGACATGCTGACATTGCATAATAATAGTACCAGTGCTAGGATGATTTGAGCCCGCCTTCTTGGGGTCCATATGCACATAAATCATTTCTTTATCATTGGTCTCGTTGGTTTATGTGTGGTCTTTTATGTTTCTATGTTGTGAGTTGGTGTTCCTTGTCCCTTTTGCGTCTCTTTCTGTGGGTATCTGTTCTGTGTTTTTTGCATGGGTGTTTTGGGATTTTGCTGTGGGTGCTGCAACCTAGTGTTGTTGGAGATCCCCTCCTTTCTTTTAATTCATGAAAATTTCGAAAAATATCTAATTTGGGCAAAAAATTATATATATTAGCATAAAGTGACTTAATTACGACAAAATGTAATGAATGAGAATGCAAAATGGAGGGAAAAATTAAAACGGTAAGAAAAAAAATTGACACTGAAATCATCTTCATTTGTTTAATTGAATGATAACTATTACGTTCAGAATAATTCAGGACCAATTATGGTTATATCAAGTCTATATTAAGTCTTAATCGAAATATTCTTAAAGAATAACCGTTGTCAGCCATTTTCGAAAATGATCCTTTATAAATATTGATTAAGTCCACTATACGCATGATACATGTATAATAAAACAAGTATTGCGGATGTAATATCTTGAAGAATAATTCTTTGTGTAACCCTCATTTCACATATTCAAAGCCGACGTGTAGCTTGTAACTCAAATAACATAAAGGGTAAAAGATGACGTCACAATTGCGGTTCAAAATAAAAGAACGCGTACAAATTACACGTAGGAAATATCAACCTCTCTAATACTCTTTTGCAAAGGATTTTTTTTACAATAGAATATAGATTGTTTTAGTATTGATAATAGTATTTAACTCGTTTATTGCTACTTACCTGTTTCTGTGAAAAACAATCCAGTGACATTTTCTTGATCTTTCGAGTAAACACCATCAAAGGGAGCAACTATTTTTTTGCATTCTTTACTCAGCATGCTAATGGTACTCTTGCGATGATGAAATATTTTTATGCATCCTGATTCAGAGCTTATGACTGCAATGTCCTCTTCAGAAACTGCCAAACCTACGGAATAATATAAATCAATATTTAGACACTCTCCCTAAGTAATGGAAGCTGACAATTTCAAACTGTGTATGTGTGTAAGGGTGTGTGTGTGTGTGTGTGTGTGTGTGTGTGTGGGTGAGGGTGTGTGAGGGTGTGTGTGTGAGGGAGGGTGAGGGGGTGAGGGTGTGTGTGTGTGTGTGAATGAGAGAGGGTGTGTGTGAGGGTGTGAGGGTGTGTGTGTGTTTTTTTTTTTTTATTATTATTATCTATTTACAAATTTAGATATATATTTTTTTCATTGTTATTTTGGCATGGTCAACTATGATCCTTCGATAATGGGAATACTTTGAAAAAACTGTTTTCCTCTGTTTTCAGTGTCAGGTTGTTGTCTCAAAAGTTTTACCTTCCGTTTCAGATCAGCAGTTAATAGTTTCCCGAATCATTTATAAGATAATTGTGGCCTGTACTTTTTCTAACATTTATGTCATTTTTATCATTTGTTTTTATTATCAGTCTTAAAGGTATAGGTATACAACAAAATAAGATGAATTCTACTTTTCCTTATTCAATACAATACAAACCCGAAACAATGCATTTAAAATCATATATCATTCTTCCTTTTATTGGAGATGCCTTGTGTATTTTCCAGGGCTCTTTTTGTTGCATCTTGAATGATTGCATCGATCCTGGTTTGCTTGATCCCATTTTCAATTCTTCGTTCAGGAATTGGCGGCTTTTTGATGATTCACTTCCACCAATGGACTCTGACTTTTCAGATCTTGCACTAGGAGGACGACGAGGAGGGGGAAGAGGTGGTGGAGCTTGAGGAGGTGGAAGAGGAGGAAGAGGCATCTGGTGCTTAGATGTTTGATGATCATTTCTTAAATCGAATGGCGCTGTTTCTTTTTGATAACACGTATTACTTAAAGAAGGACTTTCTCTTGAACGCTCTATGTTTTCAGTTGATAAAACTCTTTCAAGCGATCTAGAATCAAAGGATTCGGGCAAACAACATGCACCATCTTTTGTTAGACTTTCCAGTGTTTCTCCATCATTTTGTCTGCATCCATAAGAGTCTTCGATGTAGTAATTATCTAGCAACCCCAAATTCAACCCAAGAATGATTCCTTCCAGCGAGGGATTTCTTACAAAATCAATTGCAAGTGTATCTAGATTTCGTAGGGTTGGTTTAACACAACTATCAGCACAGCATGACTTGTTTTTGTCACATTCTGTGACAATATGTGCATCACTTCCGTACTCTTGTAGAAATTTCAAGTACTCAATGCGAGAGGATAATTTTGTTTTCTCGTCATGGATCAATGCCTTTTCAGATTGCAGGTTTTGATATTTTACTTTAAATTTGTCGTCTATATCTGATCTCATTGTACTTGCTTTGTTCCGCAAAAGCTCCTGAACATCATTCATAATAACATCCACCTCTTTCAAAGCATTTTCCCTCTCCAAATACATCTCGTTCTCTTTGCTATCACATTTTTCAAGAAAATCTAAGCAGTCTTTTTCCAACTCTTCTGTAGACGTTACAATAGACTTGATCTCTTTTCTTTTCTCCTCACAATGACTATGAAGGTCATCAAATCCATGGTCATTGTGTGAAGTTTCTTTACATTCATCGCAAACTCCATGATGACAAGTTGTACAAAAAGAAACGATCACCTTGTTATGTTCATTGCATTGGGGTAGCTTCTTGCGAAGTTCAATGATAGGCTCATTTTCGCTGTTAACCGTGATGGTCATATGCGTCTGTAGAGCTGGCCATTTGGCATGGGAGTCAGAGCATGTGCTACACATATATTTCAAGCAATCAACGCAAAAGTCCAAAGATTCTTCCTTATCACACATATCACATGGGTATTTCGATTTGCTGTTCAGGAACCATAACTCATATTTTTTGTTCATAGCTATAAGATCTCTTATCAACGTATTTGTAGATAAAGAATCTACATCCTCTCTAGATCGAATCGTTAGACATTCTCTACAAGAAGGACATGTTTTGTCGTTTTTGTCGAGCAGCGATACGATACATTGATAGCAGAAGGTATGACCACATGCTAAATTTTTGGGATTGTGGAATATTCTGTTACATACTGGACAGTTGATTATTCGTTTCACTTTTTGTCCAACGAAGACAGATCCACTCTTTTCTGTAATTGCAGATTTCTATTTCATTAGCATTAATAAGGGAAGTAAAACTTAAAGTAAGTATTTTCCAGATTCTAGAAAGTTGTCTTTCTTCGAATCTAGGAACACGCATAATAATCAATTTTAACAAAATAATTAATCATTTTCATTAATAAATTAGCTATTTGAAGAAAAATATTTGTTATAATCTATGGATTCTTTATGTAACATTTGCATGTTTCAAAGTGAACGAGAGGTTTAAAGTAATATTGCAGAGTATACGCTGCGAGGGACCATGTAACCTTCTTAAATAATCAAAACAAATGTACAATAGACATGAATGTTCTGGATAATGACTCCCCATCAAAGATACTTCACTGCAACGACGCCATATGGAAGATTTTCTTTAGTTTCAGCCAAATTATTTCAAAGTAGTATGTGTACGTAGCGCCTCAATTGTTTCAATTTGGCAACAAAAAAGATAGCTATTGCCTTCTGATTTGGGCTAAAAAAACTGACGAAGGAAATCATAGGATCAAATCTACAACTTTGATATTACTATAGTAGACTTCAATTTCATACAAGCAAAGACCTGGTATCACAGTATCTTAAGGCCTTGTTACACGACGCGATAAGTTGCATGCAACTAATTGCAGAGATTTTACGGACCGAGCGCGTTGCAGCGATTCATACTGTTACACGTTGCAACTAACTGCATATATTGTGTGCTAAATTCATACCTTTTCTGCCTAAAGTTTACGAATTAAATGTGTTATCAACAGACAATGCCGTATGTATTTACAATTTGCATTACAATTACATTCACATAACATTCTCGACGAAGAGAGGGTAGATAATCACAAATGTGAACTAAAAAAACTTGCAGAAAGGGTATAGTGATCCTTTGTGAGAAAAGTCGCCATTTAATTTTCAATGTAATTGATATGACCAAAATTAGTCAAGAAAGGGCTGAAATTATAAGGAATACCCGGTATTTTGATTGGTTGGTGCTTAAAGTTGCATGCGACTAATTGCAAGAAAAAGAACATGTTCTAATCTGAAAAAAAAAATTGAAAGTTGCAAGCGATTAGTTTTAAGCTATTTTACATGACACGATATGCCGTTTGAAACTAATTGCAAGCGATTAGTTGCGTCGTGCAACAAGGTCTTTATGTGACTTGTGACGTCGTAACAGATCTAAAAAGCCATAAAAAGAAAAAAAAAACAATTTCGGGTTTGAGTCTCAAAGTCTGTGTGATAAGAAGGAATTAATTCAGAATACTTATCGATGGATAAACGCAAACCGGAAAAATGTTAATCGAATAAAATATCAACCCTTTGAAGTAAATTCCTGAATGTAGAAAAATCAGTGTTTGTAGGCGAAAACACCTGCTTTTTTAGCAACACACATCATTTTAGCTGTGCAGAAAAGTTTGAATTGTATCAAATTAGATGTTTTCAAATTGCATGAATATCATCTTAACGCATTGTGGATGAAGAGAATTTCATACTACAAGTGCTGATCCGAAAGTTCATGGACAGCAAATTCAGAAGTGATATAGAAAAGTTATAAATAATAGACACGTGTATCAAATATTAAATTATCATCAGTGATGCTTCAAGCCAAAGTGTTTTTCCTAAATTAATTTCACTAGCGCCCTCTGGTGATATTTTTAGAATTTAATTTCTGCATTTTCTTTACAGAGAGTGCGCGGCTCCAAATTCCCTGTAAGGTCGATTCTGTAACATATCCAAATAAAATCTATGTTCAAAATAGCAATGGAGGGATGGTGCTAAGATGTAAACCTCTTTTAAGTCGATGAGATTTTTCAATACATGTATCTTATCAATGCGATATGAGAATGCTAAACAAAAAGAAGGAACAGATATTGCTCCTAATGAATGGAAGATAGGTCAACTTGAAAATAAAGTCAACATGTTTGTGATATATTGAAGTATATATATTTATATAAAATATGTGACAATTTCGCAAATCAAATGCAAAGAATCATAATAAATAGGAAGCAAATCGTCAATGTTTATTGCATGAACAGTTGCACTTAAAGTTTGCCTTATCTTCACGGCTAAAGTGACGGGCTGGAGATGTTTTTTCTTTAATTTGAATCCACGCTTGAATCCCTGCACAGCGTATTATTTTTTTTCAAAGTATTGCATATTATTTCTTCATTCCGAATTTGATTTTATTTTTCATTTTCACACATGTAACTAAAATGTGATTGGATAGACTAAACATATAAGTTGTTTGACAATTATTTGCCAATTTACCACTTTTGGGCCTACCTTTTTTATCAAAAATTATACTTCCAATCGCCACTTCCAACTCCTTTGATTTTTCATCTGGTATCGCCAGAGATTCTGTTTTTCCATTTTCTTTTAAGAAAATTTTTCGAAAGTTGAAATAATAAATGAAAGTCCTATAGTAATATATCATTTTTTTTCTTAAAAAATCATCATTGAAATGTACAGTTAGGACTTAATTTTTTGTTAACAGCAATGATAGAGATCTATAAAGCAAAAATGATCAACTATTTCCGAATAGCTCATATTATTGGTTTTAGGTACACGTTCAGATTATTCTTAAGATCAATATTCCAACATGCTTTCCATACAATACGTTGATTCTCAAGCACACTTATTCCAGGAAAAAAATATTTAAAGCTTTTTAAATGAATGACTCATATTTCTATAATGGTAATTTTGTCTAAATGTACTTAAATGTAACAAGGATGTGACATACCAGACGGGGCTTCCTCCAAACATTCCTCTGCCAATCTTTTTAAGTTCGTATCCTCTAGCTTCGAAGTCAGCAGGTCTTTGACATTTACTCCAGCCTTAAGTACCTGACTACGCCATTTAAAGAGCATGACAAGGTTCCGATTTACAGGTTCAGACCTGTAAATTTCCTGTAAGTTCTCCAGCTGTGCTTTGGAATAACCCAAATTCACACCGAGTTCGTACCATTCATGTCCTAATTGCTTTGCAATGCTTATTATGTCTTCATCTTCTGCTAAAATAGAATGCAATGGAATAGATACTGGTATGCAATGGAATAGATACTGGTTGGTATTCACGTCATGGAATTGTAGTTTTAAGAAAAAGTTTTAAAATGTTGCTCGATTCATAACAATTTGAACAAATTGTGTCATACCAGGGAAGCCCGTAGGTGACAATTATAAAATATAGTTTATCTTGAGGCCGCCAGATAAATTACGTGATGGCTAAACCAGATAATTATATTATACAAATAAATTATGATTCATACCTGTCACCTACGGGCTTCCGTATCCTACAAATAACGAACGAATCATTGGATTCATTACATGAAAACAGCTAGAAGTATCTGACGAGATTGAAGCTCTTCTGTTTGTTTGATCAAAAACTTATTCCACGTGACACACCCATTTCTCAAGACTGTGATGATCAGGGTGTTTATACAAAATATCAGATGTGCAAGTAGACCAGAAAATTATTATATACGTTGTTTATTTCAAAGCTAAGATAGAGTTATTTAGATGGAAAATGACCACACTCATTTCCAAAGACCCTTAGGTCAAGGGCTCAAACAAAATATCATGTGCACAACTAGTGCACAGACTGATAGTGATGTAAAAAGAATTATTTTATTTCAATTATACTTTTTGGGTATTGTTATTCACAAGATTACATAGAGTAATATAGGACAGAATTACCAAACCTGTTTTCCAAGATCCTGGGGTCAGTGGTTCAAACAAAATATCAGGTGCAAATGACTACAGGTCCATTATAATGCAAAAAGAATATAGTTTGTATAAAGCACAGATTCGTTCGCAAAACATGTTTGACGGACGGACAAAGTGACGGACGGGCGGACGGACGGATACTGGACGTAGGACACATGGTGATTGCAAAAGGTCGATTGGTCTTTGACCAGTAGAGCTAGAGATGATATTAGAAGCGACCTATTAGCCTTCAGCATATTCTAATTATTTACCAATTTCACGCCACTTATACTGGAGGTGTGTATCCATAATATAATTTTTCTGGAAAAGGGGGGTCCTGTAACTCCGGGGGGAACAATACCCCAGGAACGAAATCCAAAAAGGAAGGGGGTACATTTAAGGATCGATCTTTAAGATAATTAGATATGGATAGTTTGACTATTTTTCCTCCTTATTCCATCAAAAAATGTGTTCTAAATACGATCGAATGAAATGGACAACAGTTAGGGACAAATAAGCAGGAGCGATGTGGATTTCTCCGCTAATGTGTATTTCGCGCTAAAAAGCTTCTATTATAGCCATTACATACAAAATATGCCGTATTTTGAGTTCCGGATTACATTATTTACCGATATGAGGAAATAGAACTTTCAAAATGTATTTCTGATATACATTGTAGATTTATTTGATATCTTTTAGTTAATACTTATCCATTTTAGGCAAAATATTATAACATTTCTACGTTTTTGGTCGATAATATCAGTTTTATTACCCGAGTACCCCCTACCTCGTTGAACCTTCATTTTAGAATCTTGGGAGTATTTCATAGAAAGTAAAACATACAAAAAGTCTTCAAATACATTGCATTTCAATTATGATTATCTTTTGTCTGCATATGTACCTTCATGTGGAAGAAATACGGCATGAGATTAAGGGCTAAAACGGCTATCTCTTATCAGTTGCTTCATAGATTGATTTTGGCGTTGCTCAAACATGAAACGCCTGGAAAGGATTCCCTTGTCTTACGTTATCTACATCGATATAATATATTATGCATGTTTGCAACAAGGTAATTGAGATCTGTACTTATCTTACATTGCTAGTATAGACACTTAAGAGGAAACATTTAAAGCTTTGCCATGGTTAAGACAGGAAGCAATTGTCTACATATTTACGTAGCCTCTAGACATGAAAATTTAAACTGAAGTAGTACATCTTTTTCTAGGTTGGGGGAAAATGTTGATATTTTTACGGAATCTTTTAGTAACATGTTTCTATTAGTAAAAAAAAAGTACTAATAACAAATAGGAAAGTGTATTTTTTGTTAAGGAAACAAGTAGCTAAATGTCTTAATTTTCATGACATAAAAAGTAAAGAATCTTGCTTCATTTTCAAAGTTTGCAAAAATGAATACACTAGGTATAAAACCTACTATAGGTCATACCTTTAATACCAGGTTTTCAAGCGGCTCCTGATTCAAACTCGGGATTTTCGTCATACAGATTTACCTAAGGTATATCACGGTGATGACATTAAATTCAGTGGAAACTGACGTTAAAGGAGCTCGAACGATTTGGTAGGGAATTCAGCCCTATTGGGACCGATTTTTCTCATTAAAAAAACAACTTAGAATTAGATCAGAATATTGATTAATTTTATGAAAATAATAACATTTCAAATGTGCGACCTATATTTTGTGTATAATTTGGGTTAAAACAGCTGATTTCAACACTAAAGCCTATGGAAGCTGGAAAAGTGTTTTAGAGTTAAAGAAGACCCTGACGATAATCTCAACAGCACTCACAATAGAGCACCAAATTGAGCATAAACGGACCCCTAGCAAGCTAGAGGTGGGACCAGGTGCCCGGGAGGAGTAAGCATCCCCTGTTGGCTAGCCGCAACCGCCGTCGATGCTCACGCACGGAAATGAAAACAATAATTAAAATACATGCACTGTCTGCGGTTATGTCTATATAGAATGTAAATATTGTTTCCCACATTGCTACAGGATTTCCTTTTGATGGAAACTTTAGTTTCAATTGACAATATCTACCAGCAGGACAAGTGAGATCCTATTATAAAGTGAGGGCGATGCAAAAGGCTCGAATTCTCTTACTTATTTAAGATAAATCTATCATGTTTTCTTTCGATGAGATTAGAATAATAATACATTGCCATATACATTAAATTATTTATTCATTACATTTATGACGTCATTTTATTGGTTTTAGTGAGTGGGGAAAATCTGCGACTGCATTTTGTTCTTTTGAGATATTCATTCAAACACCCAAAACGAAGAACACTGTTCTCGATTAAATTCTATTTTCCTTTATTTACCAAACACTCTATTATCTCTTTTTATGAATGACCACATAAACATCTTTTATTCCGATAATTTTTGCTGATCTTTTCTCACTCAGAGCATTTATCCATTGTAAACTATTCGGAATATAATGCAAAACCAAAAATATAGTTCTCAGAACGGAAAAGCAATATAGGTTTTTAAAGAACATAATTCTACCGTTTATCAAATTACTTAATGTATAAGAAATAAATATAACTCAGAGTAAAACTATTTTCTCAGTTTCATCTCATTTTATTGACTTTTATAACGCATTACCACGGACTCTAAATGGCGGACCCCACTGTCCTTTGATGTCGAATAAATTCAAAGGAGGTGATGTAAATGATGAATATATGAATAAATATTACAGAACATAAGTTTTCCTATCTATAAAATTTCATTCTACACTTTAGAATAGTTTAAGTTACCCTGGAGGAGATTATGCTCTCTGGGTTTATTTCCTGCCAATTCGTGCTAGGGGCTTCAGGGAAAGTACGCTACAAAACCGATGCTTCTATAGAAATTTTATCACGTCGTATTATATAACCAGAATGTAACGTCGATTCTGATTGGTTGTTGAGCGAGTCATTATTTTCCGATAATGACCGCTGACAGAAGATAATAACTCGGTGTGCTATTTTTCCCGATTTCGGTACTTACGATGAAAATCAAGATTTTTATTTGTTAAATCTAATGCTTTGAATCATTGTTCTAATGATAGAGAGTGCTATGTGTCGCTATAGAATGTAACAAATAAGGACTTCTTCTTCTTCCTTTCTCTGGCCACCTTCAACTAAATTAATACTCTGCCAGTAGTGTGCGCATGTTTAAAATTTAAAAAACAGGATAAAACAGTACTGATGGTATGCCTTTACATGGTTTTAGTCACCTGAGACTTGAATATATCAAGTGACTTTGAGGCAGCAATGTCCGGAGGTAGGGTGTTCCAATCTCGGATGGTGTTGAGGAAGTACGACCATTTTCTACTGTCCTTGGTTGCTGATGGAACTGCATATGCATGATGGTCCATGTGCCTGGATCTCCTAGATGGCTTCACAACGAGTTTATCGGAGTCAATGGCTACTTTGTTGTTTACTATCTTGTACATTATGGAGAGCCTAGCCTCTTTCCTCCTTGATTCTAAACTTTTTCATTCCAGATGTTGTATCATTTTTCATATGCTAGATCTATTTCTTTATTTCCTTATGACCGTGCTGCTCTTCTTTGCACTTTCCCCAACATATCTGTGGCCTTGTTGATATGGGTCCCATACTGTTGATTAGTATTCCAGCTGTGGTCGAACTAGGGACATGAATGCTCTTTCTTTAACTGAGCTAGATGATATATGGAGGTTACGTTGTAGGAATCCAAGGGTCTGATTTGCTTTACTAGCGATGTTCGATACATGTTTGCCCCAATTAAGATATGTAGTAGTGGTAAATCCAAAGTATTTGGTATATATTCCTCATGAGCTAATACATGGTTATCTAGAGTGTAGTTGTAGATGATAGGATTCTTCTTTTTCGAAAATGTAAGTACGGAACATTGTCGGGGTGAAATTCCATTTTCCAAAGATCTTCCCAAATCGCAAGTTTTGTTAAATCCTCCTGAAGTGTTTTACAATTTGAGTCTGAAGTAATGGTAAAATATAAAATGGCCTCGGTCATTTTGTCATTATGACCGGATGAGATTTTATGTAATATCAACCTCAACCTCCGGCCTCGATCGATATTACAAATTTCATCGGGTCATTATAATGACATAATGACCTCGACCAAGTCCATATATGTATAATAATGTCTTTACGTCAGATACCGTCCTAAATCGAATACAAGCATACACCAACGAAAAGACGGAATGAAAATGATATGAAGGACGGTGCGCTAAAAAAGCGAGTGAAGAATAAAGGATGAAATTCTTTGATTATGGAAACAAACACTTACCCATGTTGGTTTTTATCAGTAGAAATGATGGATACTAATGTCCTAATTTTGAAATGACGACACGACACTTTTGATTAAATCTGGAAAAAACCGTATCTAACTAATTATAGTAGTGCAAATTAAAGAACTATTTATTACGCCTAAATAAATTCTGTGCAATTTCTTCGTCGACGGCGTTTTAAATACCTGTCGTTACAGATAGATTATTGTGTCTGTAGCGGTTTGTGAATGCTGTTCACCTAACGTGTCTTTAGACTCGTTACAGGTAGATTATTGTAAATAAATTCTGTGCAATTTCTTCGTAGGTAGCGTTTCTAGTATATTGATTGCAGCGGTGCTAAATCCCGAATCGCCTCAGTACATGTACCATTACTTTGCAGAGTATCGTATGTTACACATGACATGTACATTGTATTGTGGATAGCGACTAAAGAAAGAAAGAATAAAAGAAAGAAACTTGTATAAAATGACCAAAAAGAAAAAAGAAAAACCCAAATTCATTAACCCATGTTCACACGCACATTTTATAATATAATGTCTATTTAATTAGTGGATAATGTCTTTATATTAAGTATTTCATTACAAAGTATATAATGTTTTTTTTTTGGGGGGGGGGGGGCGTTCTTATATTTTAGGCTAAGTAAATAAATTGTCAGCTTTCTTTGTAAGAGATTACTTGGACCCAAATGATTTACTTCAACGTTGTGTTGAAACTGCTGTCAAAGATGGTCTTTCACAATAAATAATTGGCTTTCATCAATTATCTTAAGTAATTAATAGAAAAGAAACTTTAATATTTACGGGCTCCTTGGTTTTTGGCACGGGTTCCTTGAATTCCAGAACTAGGAGCCCGTATGGCTCCTTTGGAATTCTCTATGAATTTCAAGCCCTGACGGTCATCGCATTTTCATGGGAACAAAGACTGCCACACATACGTACATCATCACATGATCGCACCATATAATTTCGTTTGTTGTGGGATTTCGAAACCCTTAGATGACAATTCCCGCATAACGGAACCGTTTTGTTTTCAGTAACATTTAGACAATGAAGGTCCACCAATGAATTTACTTTTGCACATAGTTCATTATATTTCATTTCCTCTTTTTTATGTCAAGTTCTAAAGTACTTGGATGTGATTTCGAAAACTTTAATTTTTTTTTTCGCGCCACTTTGAGACTGTCGTCAGGATCTTCTTTATCTCGATTCACCACTATGTTCAAAGAATAACTATTTGGCAATGAATGGCGACCTCCCAAAGACTTTCACATGCGTGGATTTGGTCCAAATTTTGAATCATGTCTTGCAGCCGATAAAATTTTTGAGAAGGACTATTCATTTGCATCTACCCAGTCGCCTTGATCGTCACGATTCATTGTCTTAGCGGACATGTTATTTAATGCAGATATTTCACTTCTTAATTTTTCACAAAATCCATGGTAACCGTAATTTCGTAAGTCACATATGTTGCATTCCGCAGAAACGCGACTTTCACGTCCAGGAGAAGTACAATGGACTAACGACGTCCGACATGTTGGACAGAATAGTTAAAAGTGACTGTTTAGAATGTATCTGGGCAAAAATGTTCTACAAAATTGATAAGAACCAATATAAACATTGTCGCGGATGGGGTCTGTCACAAGCTATAATTATAGGATTAGAAGTACAATGGCGAGGTACAGGAAACACTTTAAACATGGTCAATGTCATAAAATCTGTAAAGATGTTAGTAGACCTAACATAATATGAATCAGGAGTGGATCTAGAAAATTGTACACCTTTAACGAGGAAAGAATGAGAAACGATAGGGAATTACTTTGGTTTAAACAATATTTATTAATGTTCATTTTTCAAAGAACTTTTTTTCAGGTTGAAATTAATATTTCAATATGAGTTTTTCATAGTTGAACTTATTTAAACTAAAATAAGCAGTGATATCAATACCCAAAACTGCATCCACCCCTGGTGATTTGCACTGGTCTCATTAACAACTATAAAATAGAGTCATTAAAAGTTCATTGTCATCGGGACCATTTACATTAAAGAAACTTTCAAAACCATCTGCAGAAAGATTTACTGATGCAAATATGATGCAAAAATTGACACACTCAAGCATTTATGAACTACATGCATCAAAAATAGGCACATAAAATGATTTTTTTACGAAGATGGCTTTAATTCAAGAGAAATGTATTTAAGACATCTAGATCACCAAATTTTACACTTAATCTGTCAAATGGATTACATGGATTGATGCATTGTTACGTTATAGTAGGTGCCACTGATTTAATTTCATTTCGATCGATGGATGCTTACACTGAACATGGCGAGCATGCAATATGACCAGGCGACATAGTTGTAGCGGACAACACGCCTGCTGATAGAAATCAAAAGGGGGGGGGCACTATCAATTTTCTTGGATAATGTTGGTGTAGAGTACATCTGTACATCCACTTAATCCTGTCGAACTGGCATTTAGCGAAGTTCGATCAATTCTAAATAGATCAGACTTTATCTGTTTAATACTCTCTGTCGTGATAATTTGATGTATGCGTTTTACTAAGATCTGGTTGTTTCATTCATAACGTCTGAAGATTGCAAAGGCTACTTTAAAATATCTAGTCCGATAGTTACTTTTAATGAAAGTACCTTTATACTATACATTATTATTATGGACAAGATAAAATCTCAATTAATTGACTTTTGTTTTAAAAATAAAACTAAAAATATAGCATTTTGTATAACTTATTTTTTAATTTTCGCGCGCGAGAGAGAGCATATTATATTATTTTTCTGTCAAATGATCTTGGAGCTGCTTGTGCCTCAATTTGAAGCATTTAAATATTGTAAATACATTTACTTATATACGTGATTCATAAAATTGCATTTTACTTTCTTTCTTCTGTTTAATTATGAATTTTTATAAATCTGAACTACAAGTCTCTATAAATGAGGACCGTTATGTTTTGCTTCACCGCACACACTGTCCAGGTAAATGGAATCCCTGCCATCTACGAAGAAATTGCACAGAATTTATTTACAAAAATCTACCTGTAACGAGTCTAACGACACGTTAGATGAACAACATTCACAAACCGCTACAGACACAATAATCTATCTGTAACGACAGGTATTTAAAACGCCGTCGACGATGAAATTGCACAGAATTTATTTAGGCGTAATACTTTTTGCTATTTAAAGAAGAACTCGAATGCTTTATGAGTTTATACAATAGGACTAAATCAAAATAATATTACATTGTGTTTCTTGCTTCCTGAAACCTTTAAGCATTTAGATAAAATGTTTATAATAAGAATTTCAGAGTTAGAACCGAATATGAAAAAATGCAGTGATGAAATCCCTATTGATTACTGAAGATATTTTTATATGAGCTGCCAACATATCTTCTCCATTCCTTTGTGTTGATAACCCAAAAGATAATCTCAGAGACTCGTTCAATTCCCTGAAAAAAAGAATGTACACTGAATATTAAGAGACATTTGATAAAAATATTCCATGACTCATGTGTGTGGCGAACATTATCACCGGGAAAATGTATAGGCACTGATATCTTACGTATAGGATAAAGACCGAATTGAGGTCTGTATGAAGGTTAAATGCTCATGGAGACAACAGGGTTGTGTTTAAAGACCAAGGCCTTCGGCTTCGGTCTTTAAACATCACCCTGTTCTCTCATTGGACCTTCGGCCTAAGTCTTTAAACACCACCCTGTTATCTCCTTTGCAATCTGACCTTCATACAGACATAAACAATGTCTTTATCCGATTTGCAAACCTGCAAATTTTCTTCAATTTTCACAA
Source organism: Pinctada imbricata (assembly GCA_033119305.1). Classification (NCBI taxonomy): domain Eukaryota; kingdom Metazoa; phylum Mollusca; class Bivalvia; order Pterioida; family Pteriidae; genus Pinctada; species Pinctada imbricata. The sequence goes on from VSWD01000007.1 coordinate 28,178,664, forward strand.
AAACAAAAATCCAAATATTTAACGCACCGCCTCCTTTTCAAAATGAAATGGACCAGTAATAAAATAGTTTATTTTAAATCCTGAAAATTTTCTGAAAGGTACCCTGCCTAACGACTGAATTGAGAGTAGCTGATACCTACCGAGTTTCATTCCAATCAATGTGTAAAAATAAGTGATTAAATTATTATAAAAAGACATAATTTCCGTTCGAATAAACGGCATTGAAGATTCGAAGAAGATATGGAATTTTTGGACTTTTGCTATAGAGATTTAGATTTATTTGAAATTGCATTTTTGGGATATCTAGAATGCCCGGATACTATTTGCTGACCCCGCCTAAAAATTCCGAGCCAAGGACAAAATCCTAAATAAAGTAATGATACATCAGTAAACGTCGGCACCGGTTGACCATTGGTCTCGACGGTTTATATATTGCCGTTTATGTTTCATGTTTCTCTGGTGTGAGCTGATGTTCCTTGTTACTTTGCGTCTCTTTCTGTGTGTGTCTGCTCTTTGTTTTTACATTGGGTGTTTTGGTGTTTTGCTGTGGGTGCTGCAATCTAGTGTGGTTGGAGACCCCCACCTTTGTTCATTTACTTTGATATGACAGTACTAAATGTTTTCAAAATCCGTTTGTTTTGGATTAATCAGGATTATAATGTTTTCTGTCCTAACTCTTTTTTCTCTCAGTTCAGGTCTAAGATTCAAAATTTGAAATCAAGGTGCGCAACAACACGTAAGATTCTAGGATATTATATAACAAATCATTTAAAACCACCAGAGGAAAGGAGAAGACTGGTCAAAAAGTTTTTACTCCACTCGCTTTATCTCATCCCAGGAATTAGAACCCATTTTGTCACTTTAAAGCTTGGGACGAGAAGCCCAGACATTGTTTCCTGTCCCTACTTATCCCCAGGAGTAAACATTAACACTATGCAAGTTACAAATCTGCAAGTAACAAATCATCATATGACATATATCTATAAGTTAAGGATAAGCACGAATACAATACGACTTCTTGATCCTGTCTATTTCCCCAACCAAAGAGTCAAATTCCCCGAAATGAAACTCAGGTGCCGCACTACAGAACACAGATTATTTCATTGCACAGCTGTAACTTGGAGCTGCGATCGAACCTGTAGAAGGGAGAAGGAATCTGCAGTTCTGCGTACTTGACTGCATTTTCGATAAAGCTCCTAAGCTAACTATTCATTACACTTCGCTGTATGCAGGGAAGCATCGAGCAGGACAGACTTACATATACTGACAGACAGTCAGGGATAGAGTATAATACGTCGCATTTAATACGGCCATGTAAAAAATGAACGACTAGATGGCTACTGTTGCAAGCAACAAACGGATTCCTCCGGACTTCCTCGGAACTGATATGTTAAAATCCGCATAAAGAAGATGGAAAAAAAGAATAGTTGCTTTTAAATTAGTACCTTATTCAGCAAATGAGACTGGGACTGTTATTCATTTATCGACAAAATTGAAGAAAAAGATGATAAATAAAATTCAAAAGATCTATCCATTTGAAATCCTTTAAAATTACTATCTCAAATCAGAATGATACAATAATTAGCAATGAGAAACTTTCTATAAATAGAAAATGACAACATCATAAATTATGCTAAAGTACTAAGAAAAAAGAAAACAGAGAACAAGAATATAAGAGTTATCTTTCTTTTACCATATTCAGTCCAAATAACAAAAATTACTTGTGTGAAGAATAAATAGTATATAGGTCAAAAGCTATGGATTCTTCAGGAGTAAATATTTGTTATGAACTTGAAAATGATATTTGACCTTGCACCAAGATTATTTTTAAAAGATAAGTATTGGATGTTACTTTCATAACGATTGATCTTAATCTGATAAAAGCTCAATTTTTTGACAAATGGCCTTGGGACAAGGTAAAGATGAAAATGCTTGATACAAGTTATATACTTTCTTAAATTTGAACAATACAGCTCAAACAGTCTTGGTTTTATAGGCAAAAGTTTCTTGTGACCCTGAGAATTGGAATTTGACCTAAGGTCAAGGTAAACGAGCTTGGCTCAACGATTATACGAATGAAGTTTGAACTCTCAAGGTCAAATAGTCTTTGTTCAATAAGCAAAAGTTTGTTGTGATCTTGAGAATTAAAAGTTGATCCTCAAAGTGGGTCAGCATTAAATGATTACCTATAAGTAACCTACCAACCAAGTTTCAACTCAAAATCTCTTAAACTGTAGAAATTGACATCTTGCCAATCTAAAGTTCCATTTTCAACTCAAAATAGCGCGAAAAGCGTGAATATTTTATCGAGCTGATAAGCGTATAAAAGTTTGCATATTTTCCAAAGAACAATATAAAACAAATTTTATTAATGGCCACTTTAGGAGTTATGCCATAGCACTTTCTATATAGACGTGGCCTCAGACAGTGCATGTATTTTATATATTCTTTTCATTTTCGTGCGTGAACATCGACGGCGGGTGCGGCTAGCCAACAGGGGATGCTTACTCCTCCCGGGCACCTGGTCCCACCTCTAGCTTGCTAGGGGTCCGTCGATGCTCAATTTGGTACTCTATTGTGAGTGCTGTTGAGATTATCGCCAGGATCTTCTTTAACTCATTTATGTCACACTTATGCCCTTTGCCGTATGGAGCTCGTAAAAAAGTTCCCCGCGAGGGGTTTGACAGTAAGTGTTTTGAAAATTTTTCCCTGACATTGTCGCCATAGCACTTTCTATGTAGACGTGACCTCAGACAGTGCATGTATTTATATATTCTTTTCATTTTCGTGCGTGAACATCGACGGCGGGTGCGGCTAGCCAACAGGGGATGCTTACTCCTCCCGGGCACCTGATCCCAAGCTAGAGGTCCGTCGATGCTCAATTTGGTACTCTATTGTAAGTGCTGTTGAGATTATCGTCAGGATCTTCTTTAACTCTCTTATAGGAGTTTTAAGATTCGACATTTGATGACCTCTAGATACGGCATGGTGAACTTTTTACATGAAAAACACTTTAAATTGAGGTCTTAATTTGCTCTTTTTATGGTTCTTTTCATTTCATCCTATGATGCAGTACTATTTTGGAAAGTGTCCGGGAGGGATAGGGGGTCAGAATAATAAAAATATGAACTACATGGCTGCTGTTGCGAACAACAGAGGGATTCCTCCTTTATAAGATCTTCCTTAGAATTTTCAAAAATGTAATAATCCGAATAAAGAAGATGGAAAAAAGAATTGTTGCTTTAGTACCTTATTTACTTCAGCAAATGAATCAAAAGAGCTTATGTCTTACTTGAGACTCTTGCTTATTTATCAACAAAACAGAAGAAAAAGATAATAGATACCTTTCATGTTTACGAAAGCTTCAAATCCCCGATCTATCAATTTTAAATCCTTTAGAATTACTTTAGAAATTGCACAATAATTTTGAAATGAGAAAATTTCTATAAATAGAAAATGACAAAGACAAGTCACGCTCCTTAGACAAAAAAATAAAAACAAAGAATAAGAATAAAAGAGTTATCGTTCCTAAACCATGTTAAGTTCAAATAAGAAGGATCGCTTGTGTGAAGAATAAAAAGTAATGTACAAGAACTGTATTCTACAAGTAAATGTTTATTGTGACCTTGAGAATGACTATTTGACCACGAAGCAAGGTCAGGGATAAAAGATAAGTTGTTTTGGTGTTATTTTCATCAAGATTAATCAAAATCTGATCAAATGTTAAACGTCTTCAAATTTAATAGCATCATTTAAGAAGAGATCAACTTGCAGCATGGACCAGACATGCACGGTTCGGGTACTTCACCCTCGTCAGTGATCCTCAATCTAAACAATGTAATATGGTCAAAGAGTGTGAAAATTATTATGTTCCAAAATGTACCGAAAAATATAGCAGAATGGGTGTGATACGATGCTACAGGACTCAATATTTATAAACCAAAGTCTCTCACGACCTTGAAAAGGAACAAATTACCTTAGGTCAAGGTCAAGTTTAAAAGCTTAATACAAAGAATATTTTTGTAAAGTTTTAACTCTCAAGATTAGATGGTCTTTATAGGCAAAAGTTTGTTGTGACCTTGAGAATAAGAATATGACCTTGGGTAAAGGTCAAAGTAAAATATCTTGGCTCAACAATTATATGTCTGAAGGTCAAATAGTCTTAGTTCTACAAGCAAAAACTTATTGTGACCTTCAGAATGAAAATTTGACCTTGGGTCAAGGTCAAGGTGAAAGAGCTTGGCTTAACGATAATATATACGAATTTTGAATTCTGAAGGTCAAAATGTCCTTGCTCTATAGGCAAGGTTTTTTGTGACATTGAGAATTAAAGATTTGACCTTGCAACTAGGTCAACATTAAAATACTTATAAGTAACATACCATCCAAGTTTCAAGTCAAAATCTCAATAACTGTAGAATTTGGCACCTTGACAATTTAAAGTTCCATTTTCTACGCAATTTAGCGCAAAAACCGTAAACATTTTATCAAGCATGTAAGCGTATAAATGTTTTCAAGGAACAATATAAAACAAATTTCGTTCAAATCGTACGGTTAGTTTATGAGTTATGAGAGTTCAAAGATTTGACCTTTGATTACCTCTAGCGGAGGCATATGTGAACCTTTTGACAAGAAAAAAAAGTTCTTTGCTCTTTCATGTGGTACATTCCATTTTATCATATGATGCAGTACTTTTTGGTACAATATCTGGAACGGCTAGGGGGTTAGAATAATAGTAAGAAGAATAAAGAAAGGACAATATCGACGACGGAAGTCGGAATCCTTAATGAAGAAAAGACATTGCAATGACAGCAAGGATTGCGACGGAATAGTCGGAATCCTTCAAAATGGAAGTTGGTTGCAACGTACCTAAACACGGCTGACGCTTTTGGCTGTAATTTCACATATGAAAAAGTCCCTTAAATCAAGTCAGCCAACGAATACAGTTACAATATAAATTTCCTTATATAGAAAGTCACCCAAAACTTCCTCCTACCAATTCATAGAAACCATAATTCCTAAGTGGAAAACTATTTGTGACGACCTAATACATGTCGTTCAATACTTGATTTGAGCACAAAGTACTTGTATTTTATCAAGTAGACCGGTCCTTATCTAACTGTCGTGTTAATAAAGAGCAGTCATACTCTCTACATTCTACTCTAAATGGCGGACCCTACTGTCCTTTGATGTCGAATTAATTCAAAGTAGGTGATGGAAATGATGAGTATATTAACATATATATAAACATATGAGTAAATATTATAGGATATATGTTTTCCCATCTATAAAAATATATTCTACACCTAAAGATAGTTTTAGCTACCATGGAGGAGATTTTGCTATCTGGGCTGATTTCAAGCCAATTCATGCTAGGTCCTTCGGAGAAATTAGCTAAGACTAAAGGATGGTATTCTTTGATTACTGAAACAAATACTTACACATTTTGTTTTTGTTTTCAGTAGAAATGGATGTAAATGCCCTAACTTTGAAATGATGAAACGACACTTTTGTTCGAATTTGGAAAAAATCAGTATCTAACCAATTATAGTATTGCAAATTCAAAAACTATTTACTTTTTTATATTTAAAGAAGAACGCGAATGCTTTATGGGTTTGTACTATAGGACTTAATCAAAATAATATTATATTGTGTTTCTTGCTTCATGAAATCTTAAAGCATTTAGATAAAGTATTTATAATAAGAATTCCAGAGATGGAACCAAATATAAAAAATGAAGTGATGAAATTATTATTGATTATTGAATATAATTTTATGAGAGCTACCAACATCTCCTTTTCTTTGTGTTGATAACCCAAAATAATTTAATTTTACTCGTATCAAGGATTCTCGATAAATTGGTTTGCTAAACTGGACGAGTCCACTTCCGGAGATGCTTGCCCGAACTACTTTCGATCTAAAAATACCATCGTATGTTAGTTGTAGTTGCACTCATTTCCCGTACAAGCTAACGTTTTCGTGACGTAATACCCATTGTGACGTCAAACAAAATGACGACCTGTTTCCGATGAATTACTGTGTACAGCCCATATTTTCCCTATTATACGAAAGACGTCCTTCTATTCTACGCTAGACAGTTGGATATAGAAATGGCACTATTAGTCTTCGGACAAGTACACTGCCGTAAGCGGTTGCTACAAGCAACCATCTGAGCAGATACTTAGCTCCGCTCACGCTCATACAATTTTGCTAGTAGTTTTAAGTTGTTATCAAATATGAAAAGAAGTTAATCGCAGTTTTTCTAGTATTTGATTCAATTATAAGGATTAACTTGAAGAATTTTGCAATTTATTGAGATATGACATGGTTTGAGGCGGTACACACTCTTTATAGAAGCGGATTATAAAGAGTGCTGACCGCCTCAAATCATTTTCACCAAATTAATCCTTAAAGATAATCACAGAGACTCGCTCAATTCCCTGTAAAAGGAACGTACACTGAATATTAAGAGACATATGATGAAAATATTCCGTGACTCATGTATATGACGAACATAACCACCGGGAAAATGTTTAGGCACTGATATGTTACGTATAGGATAAGGACCGAGTTGAGGTCTGTATGAAGGCTTTCGGCTTCGGTCTGTAAACACCACCCTGTTTTCTCCTTCGGCCCTCGGCCTCAGTCTGTAAACACCACCCTGCTCTCTCATTGTGCATCTGACCTTCATACAGACATCAACAAGGTCTTTATCCGACTTACAAACCTGCAGATTTTCTTTAATTTTCACAAAAATAAAAATCCAAATATATAACGCACCCCTCCTTTTTTCAAAATGAAGTGGACCAGTAATAAAATAGTTTATTTTACATCAGGATTTTTTCTGCAAGGTATCTTGCCTACCGACAGAACGGAAAGTAACAGATACCCACCGAGTTTCATTCCCAGTTAAAATAAGTGATTAAATTATTATAAAGAGACATAAAAGAAAATGTTCTGATCAAATAAGAATAATTCTCTAATTTCCCATCGAAAATACGGCATGGAAGATTCGAAGAGGATATGGAATTTTTGGACTTCTCCTACAGGGATTTAGATAGATTTGAAATTACATTTTGTGGGTTATCTGGGTTTCCCGGTTACTATTTGCTGACCTGACCCCGCCTTAAAATATCGAGCCAGGGACAAATCCTTTTAAAGTCATGATACACATGTAGACATCTGCGCCGGTTGACCATTGGTCTCATTGGTTTATGTGTTGTCGTTTGTCTTTCAATGGTGTGAGTTGCGTTCCTTGTCACTTTTGCATCTTTTTCTGTGGGTGTCTGCTCTTAGTTTTTGCAGTGGGTGTGTTGGAGTTTTGATGTGGGTGCTGCAACCTAGTGTTGTTGGAAATTCCCACTAAATGTTTTCAAAATCCTGTTGTCCAGGATTGATCGGATGATACCGTTTTCTGTCCTAAAGTTTTTTTCCCTCAGTCCTGGTCTAAGATCCAAAATTTGAAACCAATGTGCACATCAATACGTCAGATTCTAGCATATTATACTAACAAATTATTCAAAACCACCATAGGAAAGGAGAATACTGGTCAAGATGTTTTGATTCGACTCGCTTTATCTCATCCCAGGATTCAGATCCCATTTTGTAACTTTAAAGCTTGGGACGAGAAGCCCGGACATGATTTCCTGCCCCAACTCATCCCCAGGAGTAAGCTTATAACATTAATACCATATAAGTTAACACATCTACAAGTAAGAAATCATCATATGACATCGTCAGCCTTTGTAATACCCGTAAGATAAGGATAAGCAAGAATACGACTTTTTGATCCTGTCTATCCCCCCCCTAACCAAATAGTCTAATCCCCCGAAATGAAACTCAGGCGCTGCGCTACGTTTATAAACAGAACACAATTTATTTCATTGCACAACTATACGATGGAGCTACGATTGAGCCTGTAGAAGGGAGAAGGAATCTGCAGTTCTGCGTACTTGATCGCATTCACGATAAAGCTAACCTGCCGGGGAGACAGTTCAAGTGACTTAAATTCCTAAGCTAACTATTCATTACATTTCGCTGTATGCAGGGAAGCTTTGTCCCCGAAGAAAATACATATAACTATGTACTTATTTGCGTGAGAACTCATTTAGATAATCTTGACTTTCCTCTGTCACAACATTTTCAGCTGTTACTCATTTAACCTAATATGGACGACAACCCACCAGTCGCTACTGACTGAGTAGAGGTACCTTCGGATTTTTTGTCCGGAACCTGGCTAATTGGACCACCGAAGCACAATTAAGTCATCTAGAGGGCCTGCCGTAGACCTTAAAGCCACTTCGCGGCCACCGAATTGCAACGTGAAGCGACGCTAAACCCTGAAAAAGGGGTCTGAGGACAAGCGTCCCTGACGCCCTCCAATAAAGCTAGCACACAATCTACCTGTTTTTACCCCTGTAATTTAGGAGAAATCGAGCAGGACATACAGACACAGACTGCCAGGCAGTCAGGGATAGAGTATTATATGTCGACATTTGATACGGCCATGCAAAAAGATGAAGAAAAAATAGAAGTTGATTTTAACGTACCTAAACACGGGAGACACTTTTGGCTGTGATTTCACTTATGAAAAGGTCCATGTGATCAAGTCAGCCAACGAATACAGTTACAATATAAATTATCTTAAATAGAAAGTCACCCAAAACTTCCTCCTACCAATTCATGGAAACCATACTTCCTAAGTGGAAAACTATTTGTGACGACCTAATACATGTTGTTCAATACTTGATTTGGGCACAAAGTACTTGTATTTTATCAAGTAGACCGGTCCTGTATCTGATTGTGTCCTGTGAACTCAGAATAAGATCTAGATTACACCGTACCCTCAACGATCTTCTGATCATTGCTCGCAACGGCGGCAGACATGAACTGCTTCATGCTCTCTCATCAGTTCCAGCAGTTCAATTGAAATCTATTTTGGATGAAGCACTGGTTGCATTCTTAAGAAATACGGATTGATTCAGACTTAATATCATTGTTGCATTCGCACAGAATAAACTTTATCCAGTTGTTAAAAACATCCCACCTAAAAAACGATTCTTAAAAATTCCATTTATTAACAAAGGATTCGATCTTCTTAACATCTCTAATATTTTTCGGGATCATCGTGTACAAAGTGCTATTCCTCAATATTTTGAAAATTAAGAACCTCCTCTTATTTGTTACAAATATAAGAGACCTATTCGAAATTTCGTTTTTAACTACAACAAAGTTACATCAGATCCTAAAATACTTGAATCATGTCCTGCTTCTTGAGAATGTGCAACATCTGAATATCTATATAAACCAGCTGGTCATATTATTACAGGTGACTTTTCAATTATCCAAGACAGGCAGCTCCGTGGTCTTCTCAAAAAAGGACCTAAGTATAGAATCCCGTCCAAGATAGATTTTATTAAATGTCGCGAAGTACTAAAGGAAGCTTTAGATAACTATACCAAACGATGGTGTAAATCGGAAGGAGTCGAATCGCATTCTCTGAATGACTGGAAAAACCTCATTTTGGACATTACTGACATTCGAATAGACAACTTCCACAAAAACCCTCATCTTTTTGAAAATCCAAGTTCTAGATCTGAAAGATATTTTAAATCCAAATTACGTAATTTACATGAAAAATTTGTCTTCGCTCCTGCAGATAAAGCAGCCAACAACACCATAATCATATGAAAACTTTACTATATATCAACTTTAGTTTCGGAACTTTCGTCTACAAATACTTATATCAAAAGCAATGAAAGTGTCCCTAACATTTTGAGCAAACATAGCAGTGAAATTTCTTCATTCAACATCCCTATTTCTAAATTGGATCTTCCTACAATATACTGCATACCAAAACTGCACAAATCTCCTTACAAATTTAGATACATTGCTAATTCTAGCAACTGCTCAACTACAAGTTTGTCTAGACATCTGACGTCAGCCCTCACGGCGGTAAAGGAACACGTTGCAAAATATTGTGAAACTGTTCTTAATAGGAATGATGTAAATTTATTTTGGTCTATAAAAAATTCCGGGGATGTGATTGACAAGATAAAATCTAGAAATTTTCAAGCCAATACGATTGCTTCATACGATTTTTCAAATATGTACACCACGTTTCCTCACGACAAGATCAATGATCAATTGTCCAAACTCATTAAATGGTGCTATAATCGAGAGGGGAAACTTTATATTTGTACATCTGAATCAAAGGGTTTCTTTTCCGCTACAGAATACAAATCATACAAATCATGGACATGTAGCGACCTGTGTAGTGCCTTGTCCTTCCTCTTGGACAACATTTATGTAAGATTTGGTGAGAATCTCTACAAGCAGGTTGTAGGGATTCCTATGGGTACAAATTGTGCGCCTCTTGTTGCAGATTTATTTTTATACACATATGAAAAGGAATTTATTCAAAATCTTCAAAAGCAAAGACAACATGATGATGTGAAATGCTTCATTAGTACTTCAAGGTACCTTAATGATATTCTTACTATCGATAATCCTGTTTTTGAAAAGTATAAAGATGTTATTTATCCACAAGAATTGACTCTAAACAAGGCAAACTTTACAGACACTGAAACACCATTTTTGGACCTAAATATCAAAATTGTCAATGGAGAAATTCATACAAGTGTATATGACAAACGAGATGATTTTGGATTCAACATAGTAAATTTCCCCTGGCTTGACGGTGATGTCCCTAGATTACCGTCATACGGTATCTATATTTCACAGCTCATCCGGTATGCTAGAGCATGTACTGATGTTTTGGATTTTCATAATAGAAATCTGCAAATTACAAAGAAACTTTTAGGTCAAGGTTTTCGCTTTCACAAACTAGTAAAGACTTTCTGGAAATTTTACAAAAATTATGATCAAGTTCTTTTGAAATTCGGACCCATAAAAGCAACGGAGTATATTACTTTAGGTATTTCACAACCTGCATTTTATGGTGACATAATTAACAAAATAAGAAGGATCAAAGGTAGACAGCATATGTATCGAAAATGCGTCAGAGTCATCAAACGCCTTTTATACCGTGGATATGATCCTAATGTCACCAGACGGACACTAAGCTTGGTACTTGACCAATATACAGTCTTGTACGAGCGCATTCTTAAGACTTGCACTCTGACTGACTGTGACGACGGGACTCCATGACGGGCCCTGTCCAAACCTCTTTAGAGAAGACAGGGCCCCGACCACCTGTCCTCTCTGAATGTCAGTCGGACTCCTCGGGTGATTACATACATGAGCTCGCTACAGCCGGCAGAGCACGGACTGTATTACGCATGTCCTCTTTTTATATCCATTTACATATTCATCTGTGTCTCTGGGGCATCTGCGTTTCGCGGTCTTGTTTGTGTGACGTCATCTTACAGTGAGGAGGTTGTTTTACACCACATTTGTACGTTCTTCGAGACCTCTAGGTAACTGGAGAAGTGAGAGGGTTGTGCGCACGTAATCCAGGATAACCACACCGTCTGCTATTTACTTGGCAGATGGCCGTCCTAAGTCGGCACCGGTTGCCCATTGGTCTCGTTGGTTTATGTGTAGTCTTTTATGTTTCTATGTTGTGAGTTGGTGTTCCTTGTCCATTTTGCGTCTCTTTCTGTGGGTATCTGTTCTGTGTTTTTTGCATGGGTGTTTTGGGATTTTGCTGTGGGTGCTGCAACCTAGTGTTGTTGGAGATCCCCTCCTTTCCTCTGTGAATAAAGAGAGAGCAATCAGACTCTCTACATTTTTTTTTTTTTTGCACATTGTAAAGATAAGTTTTTTTATAATAAAAATATCATTATCAAATTAAACGCTTTTTGTTGGTTAAAATTAAAATCATCAAAGGTCCGACATAGAATATGTATATTTTTGTATATTAATATTATTTCATTTCAACTTTAACCCAGAAAACATTATTTTGTGATTATCTGAAGTTGATAAAATGAAATTGGTCCTACCTATATTTCTGGTGATTAACTCAGCATTGATTTCTCAAGAGAATGTTTTTTCTTGATTCATTTATATATTTGATATTCATTTTCATTATTGTACGAAAGCCCGAAGATGACAGGTACGAATTATAACTTATCAGACAATCATAGTTTGATTTGTCGAAAGGCGGCCACAGTAATTTTATCTTATTTAATTTTATTACGACATATTACACACTACTGTAAATGTAATGGTCATACGTTGTTTGGATGCCGAAAAGATATCAGCACGATAACGTTAAAATATCCATCCGGGAAATCTGAAGCAGCCGAGACTGTAAATTCAGAATAAGTTACAAGGAAGTCATTTGAATCTTAAGGTACAACCCCATTTATATTAGGGGGAAGGGAGGGGGGCTTGAATTTTGTTTTCGAAAAAAATTGCCCTGAATTTTGAAAATAAAATGCATATGATGTAACACAATATAATAATCTTTCCTTTTCAAAAAATCTGATTTGAAGAATAAACTAAATAATTCGCTTTATCTTCCGGAAAAAAAAACTTTCGCTGCAGTTTTCAATCAACATTTCTTGGCTCGCTTCGCATGTCATATTTTTTTATCAAAATATGATTTCTTGAATGAAAAAGATCATATTTGAGAATACAAATAGTCTTGTACACGCATAAACATGTAATTAAAAACGGCTTTCTCAAAGTCTTAAATCATATAATCAGTATAATAGATCATATAGATAGTATCAATAGATGCATGTACATGTATAACCGCAGAGTCAAATTTTATTTCGAGCTTTGAGATAACTTCAGTTTTTCACTAATTTACAATTGCAAGTTCAAAACTTGAAACAAAGGAGGGGATCCCCAACAACACCAGGGCTCAGCACCAAAAACTAAGAATTGACTTAAGTCAAATTCTCAAAATACGATATTTAGCAAATCAGTGAAAATTTGAAATATTGAGTTCATCCATTTTATTCCACACCAAAACTAGACAAATTCTGGGAATAATTTCAAGTCATCACTTATATTATAATGAGACAAAAGAAAATTGAAAATTAGACTTAAGTCAATTCTTAGTTTATGGTGCTGGGCCCAGGTTGCAGCACCCACAGCAAAACCCCAAAACACCCAATGCAAAAACACAGAGTAGACAAGCACAGAAAGAGACACAAAAGGGACAAGGAATGTCAACGCACAACACACAAACATCAAACACAAAGGACTACACATAGACCAACAATACCAATGGGCAACCGGTGCCTACTTCGGACGGCCATCTGCCACGGAAATAGCAGACGGTGTGGTTATCCTGGATAACGTGCGCACAACCCTCCCATTTTTTTTATTACCCAGAGGTCTCGAAGAACGTACATTTGTGGTGTAAAACAATCTCCTCACTGTCAGTTGACCACACACAAACAAGACCGCAAAACGCAGGGGCCCAAGCAACACAGATGGATATTTAAATGGATATAAAAAAGAGGGCATACGTAACACAATTGTAACAAACATTGTTGTACACTAAGACATAATATGCACAAATGAGTTAAAGAAGATCCTGACGATAATCTCAACAGCACTCACAATAGAGCACCAAATTGAGCATCGACGGACCCCTAGCAAGCTAGAGGTGGGACCAGGTGGAGTAAGCATCCCCTGTTGGCTAGCCGCACCCGCCGTCGATGTTCATTCACGAAAATAAAAACAATATATAAAATACATGCATTGCACTGTCTGATGTTATATCTATATAGAAAGTGCTATGGCGACCATGTCAGGGAAAATATTCAACACTTGTTCGTGTCCTTAGAATAAAAATTCTTGCTCAAACATTGCAAGATAAAACAGTTCTGGGCCAAAAAAAAAAAACAAGCCCCCCCCCCCCCAAATATTAAATGGACAGTTCCTAATACATAAGTATATACGTTTCAGGTACTTGGGAGGGATATTTGGCCGATTTTGCACCTGAACGCAACTTTCTTCTTTCCTTTACGTATTTCATACGATATTATCAAGATAGCGTTGATAATTGCAAATTCAATAACAAACATTTTTGTACCAAAATCTGGACTTTTAATTTAGTGATTATTGTGCAAGCTGAATGTTTTTTTTTTATAAAATAACAGATGTATTAAACGAAAAGGATAATACTATATGAAATTTGTAGTTACTGTTTGGATATATCTGTAACCTTGTGTACGGTTTAGATGGTCTCCCACTGTTTCGTTTGTGTGCCCTGTACCTTTGTATCCATTTACATATGTACATTGCGTTTTGTAGTTTTGTTTGTATGGTCATCTGTGAGGAGTATATTTTACACCACATTACAAATACATTCTTCCATACCTCTGGGTATCCCGAGAAGTCGGAGGGTTGTGTGCACGTAACCTGGATAACTACAATATTTGCCACTGACGTTGCAGATGGTTGTTTTAAGTTGGCAGCGATTTCTCTTGGTCTCGTTTGTCTCGAAACAAGTGTACAAAATGTATATGTAATTCCTTAACACCCCCCCCCCCCAATGTCAGATGTCATACACAAAACTGCGCTCGGAGTGTATATACCACAAGTTCAGAGTCTATATTATATCATACTTTTATATACGAGCAATCTAAGGAGAGCACATAAAAAACACTTTTGCAAGTACTTTATTCGAAGTTTTAGGCTGATAAAACTCATCGGAGACGCAGCTTTGTGTATGACATCCGACAACGGGGAGTAAGGTATTACGTTCACTTGTCTTGAGAAGACGCGTTTGTCTATGTGTAGTCTTTTATGTTTAATGTTTCTATGTCGTATTTGGTGTTCCATGTCCCTTTTGCTTTGTTTGTCTACTTGTTTGTGTGTTTTAGCATAGTGTGATTTGCTGTTATGTTGTGGTAGCCTCAACGGAGTATTGTTAGAGATCCCCTCTTTTCTTTAATACGTTGTATTCTGAAGCCCTAGCTATTTGATGACGCGTTCTGCATTTCGAGTTCAGGGCCAACGACATGGCAGTTTTTTGTGTTTGGATTGCACACGCTGGGCGTTTATGCTGACAGATTCTCTGTACTTATACATTTAGATCTAAAATGTTCAGAAATCGACATGAATACGATATATTGGTCTCAGAATGTCTTCCTATGATTTTGTTATTTCATATGTGACAAATTTATTAACATAAATTGTATTTCATATCCTGAACAAGGTAGGTCACGGTCTCTTGATTTCTCATTTTCTGTTCACTGATAATGTTTTGTTCTAACATTCGTCATCATGGTGAAAACATGTGACTAGAAATGTTGTTGGTATCAATAATGTATAGGTTAGGAATAACATTTCTAAAAAAAAAAAAAGCTAGGAGAATTTGACGTATTTTCTCTTAATATATGTTTCGACCGACCACATTTTCTCTCGTTCATTTTAAAAATCTTAATACAGGGACTGCTCAATAGCATAATGAACTTAAAAAAGGCTCCTAGCAATCACAAACCGCTGTAAAAAAAGTTTAATTTCATAAATTATGATACCTTATTTTGATCCTAGTGCCATACTTTACATATACATATACATTTATCATCTAAAGCCGATCCGGGCAACATGCAGCTTCCGGTATTACATTTTGTTCATCGGGATATGGACATGCATTTCGAAAGATCAAATGCTTAGATTCGTATGGAGAGGGCGCAAATAATGTTGTTAAAAGTTATGCATGCCCAATCCAATGTTCTTATTTAAAATAAAATAATGAAGTAAAGTCCTCCGGGAAGTTTATATATAACAAATAACAATGAACACTCAATATCCACAAATTTTTGGCCACTCGGCTTTTATCAAGTGGAAGAGCACGAATATAAAAGAATTCTACGTGATACCCAGCCCAGCGTAAAATGCAAATTTGAGGATATAGAGTGTTCATTGTTATTGAAAACAAAATATCTTAAACAAAAAGATTTAATTCTTACGATAACATATTTGGAAATTCTTATATATTATCAAATGGAAAGTATGAAATATATACCAAAAAAAAAAAAGAAATTAAATATCTCGATAATAGACAAAATCCAAAATGCGGAAACTGAAATCCGTATTATTTTGTACTTAACTACCACTGTTTCAAGCTTTCAGACACGAAATGCACACACGTCAGCAGGATGAAAAAAAAACACAGCTTTTTCTTTTCTATTGATGAGGGCTACATATTTGGTCGAAACATACACAAAAACGATTGTTAAATGTCATGAAAAGAAATATACGAATTGGCACCTTTTATGTCTCTTAAGACTTCTAAAATTCTGCACCTCTTTTCGATTGCCCCACTCATCCCTGCAGATACAGAATGCACTTGGTCAGAAAGTTTAGATTATCGATACACACTCTTGTGGCAATTATTATAATCTATTGAATATGACAGTCTATTCTTATATGGACAAATTAAGTCCTACAGTCAAATTTTGTATTTTGAAGTTTTGAATTTACGACTATCCTTAGCAGTTCCTTTGGGTAGAAGAAATAATACAATCATTAGGAATCTACTTGTAGCATTCCAACTGTTCTCCGTTATCGTTTAGGCATGCTCAAGCTTACAACCCTTTGGGTACCCAAATTTCCGATGCGCAAAAGACAACCAGTCCCCAGTTTCACAAAAACATTTTTACGAAAATCGTAGCTTTTGTCTTTACTTAAAATAATCTGGAAGTTTTCCCACTCTTAACTTTGAAATAATCTGGAAGTTTTCCCACTCTTAACTTTCTTGACTAACATTTCAAACAAAATTTAATGCACCAGACACATGTTTGATAGTAAATCCTCATCAGTGATGCTTCCAGCCAAATAAAAGTGATGTTCAGACACAGCCAAAATTCATTTCAGTAGCGCCCTCTAGTTTTAATTCTAATTTTGTCCATCTACTTAGCAAAGTGTGCGCTGCTCCAAATTTCCTGTAAGGTTGAATCAGTAGCAGAATTTAAAATGTTTTCTCATATCAATCATATATACTGAGCATGAATTCAGAAACAAACTTTGCGAAATTCAGTAAGAAGGTAGAACCAAGCGTTTGAATAGGATCTTCTTGTAAAACGGGCTGCAGGATATTACCGGTAGTATACAAAGCCCTGTTGAATAGTTTTAGATAAAATGAACTTACTCTCTAAAATTTTCTTTTGAAGTCAATGACTATGAATAAAGGATGGGTTGATATATATTCACTGGCGTAGGACAAGGGGGGGCAGGGGGGGCACGTGCCCCCCCCCACTTTTGAAAGTGGGGGGCATAAGTATGTTTGTGCCCCCCCCCCCCCCCCCCCACTTTTTGACGTAATTTTTGGTCAAACAGATATAAAAAAAACTGCAAAATACCTTTAACTCAAACTATATAGAATATCATTACATGTATATGTTAATGATAGAGGACACAGACAGTATTTTCTGATTAGTCAATATTTTGCTTTAAAAAATTCCTGGCTCGCTACCGCTCGCCAGCCATTTAATCATGTACTTAAAATTTAGAATTGCACCAGAAATGTTAAAATTTGTACATACAGAACATGAAAACCCAATATTTATTTTTTAATCTCTTCCTCTTCCCCCCCCCCTCCTTTTTTTTTTTTTTTTTTTTTTTTTTTTTTTTTCGCTTGTTAGAAATTTTGGGATTTTGGGATGTTGTGCCCCTCCACTTTTTCAAGCTGAGCTACGCCATTGATATTTTCATTGCTAGTAAATTTCATATCATGAACTACCATTAGGCAACTAGAATTAAATTCCAATATGTCGGGTTGCCTATTGTGACGTCACATCCAAGTTTACTTTACAAACGTTATAATACTTTTAATGCTGCCAAAGAATGTGAAAGTTATGTCCAAAAATTACCGAGAGACGAAGTAGAAAGGATGGGATATGATGCTTTAGAAATTTCAAGGAGTTTTCGAATGCGTTTGAAGAATTGATTAACCGAAGTTGATCGAACCTGGCTACAACATAATGCCAGAGTGTTAGTTTTGATTTGAAAAAAAAAATGGAATTACTTGACAGAAAAAAAAAACCAGAACCGGAAAAATGTACTTTTCTTTCTTGTCTCTGTATAACAGTTAGAAATGGGACATTCAGATCACTCAATATACATCTTTTTGTTAATCTGCCATTGATTCAATCAATGACTTTCAGGGACTCATGTACAACTAGACCACAGACCCATTATTAAACAAAGATAATCTACTCTAACGCGCAATAAAGAAACCATGTAAATAGCACGATTAAATAAACTGTGCGCGCAAGTTACTAACTTGTGAGCGCAGGTTACTAAACTGTGCGCGCAGGTTACTAACTTGTGCGCGCATGATGGTAAACTGCGCGCGTAGGTTAAAAAAATATTTTTACTTGGCACTCCGGGGCTTCCGTACGATATAAATCAAAGTAAAGAAGATTTTAATGACTTGAAGCAATATGTGGGTCATTTTGACGACGCAGTGAATGAAATCAACGAAAAACGCTGGAAAACTTAAGAGCTGAGTTGAAAAGGGAGGAACAAAAAAGATTAGAATTGGAACAGTGGTCCAGAAAGCGGAACTTAATTATATGAGGGATATCAGGGAACAGAAATGAGTCAGTGGAGGAGTCCGAAAAGATGATGCGGCACGTTTTGGTCGACAAGTTGAAGTTCTCGGAGTCGCGCACCGTCTTATTTCAAGCATGTCACAGGTTGAGGTTGCCAGTCGGGAATAAGTCTAAACCGAACATCGTTGTGCATTTCTTGAACCTAAGGGACCGAGATGACGCCATGAAAGCAGCATACAAGCTACCCAGGGGGAGTAGATATGGATCGAGTGACCCCAGATCTCAATTCGGAGGCTAGTAAGCTTCGCACTCGTCTAATAAAGGAAAGGAAGGAATTCCCGGCTCATGAACGGAACAACATCAAGATTGTGTACATGAATACATATCCTTTTGTCATGTTGCGTAGATTTTAACCCTGATTTCCTGTTTGCTAATGTGGATTCAAACCTACATTCGCGCCTGACATCAGATACACAACGCGCATATCGACATGCTGGGTGAACCCCAAAACACAATTCGTGCGGCGGTATTTGAAACCCACTCAAGCAAAACACGGGCTGTTCATTCGACACTGACTACCTTCACGGGCAGGAACACGTTACGTCGCCTTACAGTACCGTTGTCAGAAGTATTTAAAGTTCTGCACTTAAAACCGTCCGTTGACATTATGCCACAGGTAAGGATATGAAGGAAACCATCCGTTGTCGTGACAATGAGCATGTGTGGAAAGTATGATTTTCCAATAAACGTTGAAATTATAGAAGTAATACACTCGAAAATTCAATGGGGGGTAGTCATAACACTAAGCTATTGGTTTATATGCTTTTCTGGTACTGATATACAGTTTGAAAAGAGGAGATCGAGTTGGCGTCCTTTGATCACCACGTCCTGCACATGTGTTATTCTTCCTTTTTCTTGAAATCTTTGAATATTCAGGTTATCTTATTCCAGAATTATACTAATAATAAATATCAGGTCTATATAATGCTCCTCTGGTAGTGTCATTATGACAAAATCAATTTTGGACCACTTTTTGGGGACTTTTCTAAAATTAGTCCGTTGTCAATCCATGTTGCGAAAGTCCTGTCCGTTGTCAGATGTCCGTTGTCTGCTTTTATATTTTAATGGATGGAATGATACTACGATACCTGTACTAATCATTAAAATTCATTAATCAATACGTACAATTTAACTTTCAACCAATTTAGAATGGATACTGATTTGCCCAGAATTGAATTTACCGAATCAATCGTTATGTTAAGATATCCTTAACATTAAATTTTATTCGTCCCGTCTTAAATTCATCTTCTGGGCTATGGGTGAAAAGGGTAAAATATAAATGGAGGCGAAAATTTGAATGTATACAGTATATCTTACTTTATAAGTGTATTATAAACCGGTGTGATGCAGTAGTTTTCTCATAGGAAAATGCTATATAAGAGGTTTCTTCCCCTTGGAGATATTCCGCTTTATTTTAGACTTTCCTCATATTAGCATGGATTTTCCCCATAGAGAAGAAGAAAGGAGGTGATCTCCAACAACACTAGGTTGCAGCACCCACAAAATCCCATACACCCAATGCAAAACACAGAACAGACACCAACAGAAAGAGACGCAAAAGGGACAAGGAACACCAACTCACACCATAGAAACATGAAACATAAAAGACTACACATAAAACAACGAGACCAAAGGGCAACCGGTGCCGACTTAGGACGGCCATCTGCCACGTAAATAGCAGACGTCGTGGTTATCCTGGATTACGTGCGTACAACCCTCCCACTATTCCGATTTCCCAGAGGTCTCGAAGAACGCACAATTATGGCGTAAACAACCTCCTCACTTTTAGATGACCACACTCAAACAAGACCGTAAAACACAGGGGTCCAAGCTACACAGATGAATATGTAAATGGATATAAAAAGAGGACGTGCGTAATGCAGTTCGTGCTCTGCCGGCTGTAGCGAGCTCATGTATGTTATCACCCGAGGTGTCCGACTGACATTCAGAGAGGACAGGTGGTCGGGGCCATGTCTTCTCTAGGAGGTTTGGACAGGGCCCATAATGATGTCCCGTCGTCACAGTCAGTCAGAGTGTACAAGACTGTAGATTGGTCAAGTACCAAGCTTAGTGTCCGTCTGGTGACATGTTATAACCATTTCCCCCTGTTAAGTCCGTATTTTGTTTACCTACCATTGGATTCCAATATTGCAATACATGAAAAATGCTCCAATGGTCTTTCATATGTATATATTGCACCCATTTCTCCTTTTACCCACCAATAATCTCAATCACTCTTGAAAAGTTGACTTTATAATTTGATTTTCATCATCGGTTCTGCAGAACGAACGCGACATTTTGAAAAGTTTACAGACTGGCGGAAGACAGATGGTGTGCTGTACGTAATAAAAAAAATCACAAAACTTCAACAGAGCAGGATATAATTACTCTTCCTGGACACTTGACCCTATTCCTATTTTTTCTTTTGTAGAATAGGTAAAAGGTTTCTGGGAGGGGGAGGGTTAGACACTTACACATATATGGGGTTTTAGACAAATTCATATATACAGACAAACACATTCATCAACAGACACACTCATACAGAAAGATATACATAGGCAGACGGACAGACAGGTAGACAGACATACACAGATGTACTCACACACACACAAACAAAAACATGTATTGACTTTGATTTCAATAAATCCACAGTTTATCACAGCATGCAAGACAGACGAAAAATCAGACTAGGCAAATATCTCTTTCTTGACAAAAATCTCTCATCAAGTCATGCAGATAGACACACATAATCAAGCACTCACAGAAAAACAGACAAATGGAGAAACAAAAAGAGATTCACACAGACAGACTCAAAGACTGACAATGATCAAAACACAGACATGAACATCCTGAAAGACATACACAGACATGCGCAAAACGACAGACTGACAGACACAGGGTATACACAGACATACGCAAAAACAAACGGACAGACAGGCATGTATATAGACAGACACACATACAAAAGACACAGACAGATGCACTCACTCACATACAGGCACACATGCTAACAAACGCGAACTAAAGAATTCACTCGCAGGCAGACGGAGACACCGATATCGACACTGACATAAAAAACACACGAACTTACATACAGACACACACAAATGTAAATAACATATCAACTGCAATTTTCATCATCACCTGAGATATACATGTAAGGTTTATATCATACCCCCATCGAAGATCTCTATTGAATGCAAAATTAT
Organism: Pinctada imbricata; assembly: GCA_033119305.1. Lineage (NCBI taxonomy): Eukaryota > Metazoa > Mollusca > Bivalvia > Pterioida > Pteriidae > Pinctada > Pinctada imbricata. Next base: position 28,200,418 of record VSWD01000007.1, read on the forward strand.
AAATTTAATGTTTCAAAGAGAAAATCCAAAACCATTAATGGTAGGCGAGGGAAATCTGCTCTAGGGGACTTCCAAGACTACAATGAAGTTGTTTTGTTTTTTCCGCTGGGGGGGGGGGATCTCCAGTAAGTGTATAGCAGTTATAGGGAGCAACTATGGGCAAAATTATGATGGCAATTTATTACAAGTATTTTATTACTTTGTACGTTTATATTCATTTTTGTGCATTTGATATCATTTTGTCCCTTCGATAAAAGGGTGCCTAATAACCTATCTGTAGGTAAGAATCTTATTGTTTCTGGAAAAATAAGCATGCGGAAATTCTAGATCAAAGAGCGATTTCTTGGTAAGAACGTTCGGAACAATTACGTGATAAAGGCTGAGGCTATCAAATGTCTTCAATGATCGAAAATTAATGTCTTTGTTTTTAACGCTATATATGACTTCAAAATTCCTTTAACAATTGTTGTTTAATTGATCAATGTATAAATTCATGAACTCATCCTAGTAGACACCTCTTCAAATTCATGAATCATATTTTCAATTTTAAATCTATTCTATACGATCTATGTTCACGTAACCTGAAAATTATATGATATCCTCCTTTACAGCTTTACAAAAAAGGGAGCTGAATACTTTAAGAATTAACTAAGCTAATTTAATTGCTCAGCCTTAGATTCGAAATAAAGATTCAATTCCCCATTCATGCCCAAATACCGTTAAGAGTCATGACAACGGACCATATCTTCTTGTCTTGTCATAACAACGGACATTCTTTATCAAATAATCAAAGTATACTTTAAATATACAATGTAAAATGCGGTCATTCACATATGCTGTTTGTATAATGTTGTCGATAATTTTCTACGTAAAATTGGTATATAAAATCAAATAATTAAGAGACAGGATAGTTTTCCTGTTCAAATTTCCGTTTTCGTTGCTGACAGTAGGTCATCGCCAATTAGATCTCCTCATAACATAAAAGGAGTTGTATTCATTTCATGGTAATAATGTATTACTGAAGCGTGTGGCTACCCCCCCCCCCCGTTTGCTTTTTAAAAGAAATCACCGGTTACCTAATGATTTATTTGTGATTTTACTGAAATTTTGTCGATAATTTTCATGACAACGGATGGTTTCCAACATATCCTCACCTGTTGCATAATGTCAACGGACGGTTTTAAGTGCAGAACTTTAAATACTTCTGACAACGGTACTGTAAGGCGACGTAACGTGTTCCTGCCAGTGACCTTACATTTGAATTAGTTTAGTTTCATTGTTATATCTTCATTTGGAAGATGCAAAGAGCATATTTATTTTATGTATTGAATGTTGTTTTTCTTTTGAGATGTGTGAGAGAGGTGTGAAATGGAGATTAATTTGTAATTTTCTTTTTTTTTGAAACTAAGTGTGAATGGAGAGTAAATGGATGGTGATGCCCGAAGTGTATATGTAAATAACATGTAACATGTGGAAAATGAATAAAACAAAGAAATTGAAAAAAAAAACACTTTTCTCTGTAAATTTTACATTTTTTTTTCTGTAAATTTTACACTCTTAAGTGTAAATTTTACCCTTTTATGTGTAAATTTAACACATTTATGTGTAAATTTAACACATTTATGTGTAAATTTAACACATTTATGTGTAAATTTTACACTTTTTCCTGTAAATTTTACACTTTTTCCTGTAAATTTTACACTTTTTCTGTAAATTTTACACTTTTTCTCAGAAAATTTTACACTTTTTTACTGTAATTTTACTTACTTTTTTTGTAAATTTAACATATTTACATGTATGTGTAAACTTTATATTTTTTTCTCAAAATTTTAAACTTTTTTTGTAAATTTTACACTCACTGTACGACAAGCGTGATGATTTTTTCTTCCGCATAACTAACTCCCTTTCCTTAGGAACATTCCGTCTTCTCCTGCTTATGGCGTTTAAATTGTTTCTCGGGTCATACGGTACGCCAGAGCATGTTCCAAATATGCAGATATCATCGTTAGAGCCAGACGGCTTGAATGTAAGCTACTGAAATCATCTTTGGTCGCTATGTGGATATGATAAAAGCATATCAGATCCCCCTTTCCAGAATGATCAGTGACATTCCGGATTGTGATTGAATGGCTGTCATAATCACCAAACCAGAAATACTTACCTGATGTTAACATTAATATGTATATCGAGAACATCACCGAATTGGAGAAGTTCCATGGAGCTGTTGCGACGGGTGTTGCATGCAATCAGTGTAAACGTCTTCAAATTGAATAACATCATTTAAGAACAGATAAATTGGCAACGTGGACCAGACATGCACGTTTCGGGTACTTAACCCTCATCAGTGATCCTAAAATCTGAACAATGCAATATGCCAAACAAGTATGAAAGTTACTATGTCGAAAATGCGTACCGAAAGACGTAGCAGGATGGGTGGGATATGATGCTACAGGACCCACTTTTTAGAAATTTCAAGAAATTTTGATAACAGAAATTTAGAATGCGTTGAAGAAACGATCAACCGAAATTGATCGAACTTGGCTACATAGGAGACGCTGACTCCCCATGGGGGTACCTGGTCTTACTTCAGAATGTTATTCATTCCGAGGTTCGCAACTCATACTATGGTGACCTAATTTAATCTACTGTTCATTCGACCGGTGGGCGGAGCTTAGTGTGTAAATAAATTTCGCGATCTGATTGGCTGAAGCACACACACCCAAGACTGTTCTGAAGTCCATGAATCAAATTACGATAAAGTAACATGAACTCTACGATTACGCGATTTTACCATGGATCTTGTCGCTAAATCTAAGTGTTAAAGAAGTACCTATCAGTTATTCAGTCCCAAAGTCTAGAGGGCATGGCAAAGTCATTAGAATTAGATCTTGAAAATGACATAAGACTTGGTGAGATCATAGATTGGGGTGAGATCTTGAAAATGACGTGCAGTTTTGGAGCCGATCTCGGTTGAATCTTAGCGCTACAGGCGCTTGAATCTTATGATAAGTAGGTTTTTTAATGATTAACAACGAATGTTCTATGAAGTGTAATACCCTCTTAGACGGCTTATCTCTACATAAGACTTGGTGAGACAATAGATTCAGGAGAGATCTTGGATATGACGGGCAGTGGAGCCGATCTCGGTTGGATCTTAGCGCAACAGGCGCTTGAATCTTATGATAAGTAGGTTTTGTAATGATTAACAACGAATGTTCTATGAAGTGTAATACCCTCTTAGACGGCTAATCTCTACATAAGACTTGATGAGACCATAGATGTGAGGAAGATCTTGAAAATGACGTGCAGTTTTGGAGCCGATCTCGGTTGGATCTTAGCGCAACAGGCGCTTGAATCTTATGATAAGTATGTTTTGTAATGATTAACAACGAATGTTCTATGAAGTGTAAGACCCTCTTAGACGGCTTATCTCTGCATAAGACTTGGTGAGATCATAGATTGGTGGGAGATATTGAAAATGACGTGCAGGTTTGGAGCCGATCTCGGTTAGATGTTAGCGCAACAGGCGCTTGAATCTTATAATAAGCAGGTTTTGTAATTATTAACAACGAATGTTCTATGAAGTGTAAGACCCTCTTAGACGGCTAATCTCTACATAAGACTTGGTGAGATCATAGATTGGGGTGGGCCGGATCTTGAAAATGACGTGCAGTTTTGGAGCCGATCTCGGTTGAATCTTAGCGCTACAGGCACTTGAATCTTATGATAAGTAGGTTTTGTAATGATTAACAACGAATGTTCTATGAAGTGTAATACCCTCTTAGACGGCTAATCTCTACATAAGACTTGGTGAGATCAAAGATTGGGGGAGATCTTGAAAATGACGTGCAGTTTTGGAGCCGATCTCGGTTGGATCTTAGCGCAACAGGCGCTTGAATCTTATGAAGTAGGTTTTGTAATTATTAACAACGAATGTTCTATGAAGTGTAATACCCTCTTAGACGGCTTATCTCTACATAAGACTTGGTGAGGTCATAGATTGGTGGGAGATATTGAAAATGACGTGCAGGTTTGGAGCCGATCTCGGTTGGATCTTAGCGCAACAGGCGCTTGAATCTTATAATAAGCAGGTTTTGTAATTATTAACAACGAATGTTCTATAAAGTGTAAGACCCTCTTAGACGGCTTATCTCTGCATAAGACTTGGTGAGATCATAGATTGGTGGGAGATATTGAAAATGACGTGCAGGTTTGGAGCCGATCTCGGTTGGATCATAGCGCAACCGGCGCTTAAATCTTATGATAAGTAAGTTTTGTAATGATTAACAACGAATGTTCTATGACGTGTAATACCATTCTTAGACGGCTAATCTCTACATAAGACTTAATGAGACCATAGATTGACGTGAGATCTTGGAAATGACATGCAGTTTTGGAACCGATCTCGGTTAGATCTTAGCACAACAGGCGCTTGAATCTTATGATAAGTAGGTTTTGTAATGATTAACAACGAATGTTCTATGAAGTGTAAGACTCTCTAAGACAGCTTATCTCTACATAAGACTTGGTGAGATCATGGATAAGGTGGAGATCTTGAAAATGACGTGCAGGTTTGGAGCCGATCTCGGTTGGATCTTAGCGCAACAGGCGCTTGAATCTTATGATAAGTAGGTTTTGTAATGATTAACAACGAATGTTCTATGAAGTGTAAGACCCTCTTAGACGGCTTATCTCTACATAAGACTTGGTGAGATCAAAGATTGGTGGGAGATCTTTAAAATAACGTGCAGTTTTGGAGCAGATCTTGGTTGGATATTAGCGCAATAGGCGCTTGAATCTTATGATAAGTAGGTTTTGTAATGATTAACAACGAATGTTCTATGAAGTGTAAGACCCTCTTAGACGGCTAATCTCTACATAAGACTTGAGTGAGATCATAGATTGGGGTGAGATCTTGAAAATGACGTGCAGTTTTGGAGCCGATCTCGGTTGGATCTTAGCGCAACAGGCGCTTGAATCTTATGATAAGTAGGTTTTGTAATGATTAACAACGAATGTTCTATGAAGTGTAAGACCCTCTTAGACGGCTAATCTCTACATAAGACATGGTGAGATCATAAATTGGGGTGAGATCTTGAAAATGACGTGCAGTTTTGGAGCCGATCTCGGTTGGATCTTAGCGCAACAGGCGCTTGAATCTTATGATAAGTAGGTTTTGTAATGATTAACAACGAATGTTCTATGAAGTGTAAGACCCTCTTAGACGGCTAATCTCTACATAAGACTTGGTGAGATCATAGATTGGGGTGAGATCTTGAAAATGACGTGCAGTTTTGGAGCTTATCTGGGTTTATCTTAGCGGAATAGGCGCTTGAATCTTATGATAAGTAGGTTTTGTAATGATTAACAACGAATGTTCTATGAAGTGTAAGACCCTCTTAGACGGCTAATCTCTACATAAGACTTGGTGAGATCATAGATTGGGGTGAGATCTTGAAAATGACGTGCAGTTTTGGAGCCGATCTCGGTTGGATCTTAGCGCAACAGGCGCTTGAATCTTATGATAAGTAGGTTTTGTAATGATTAACAACGAATGTTCTATGAAGTGTAAGACCCTCTTAGACGGCTAATCTCTACATAAGACTTGGTGAGATCATAGATTGGGGTGAGATCTTGAAAATGACGTGCAGTTTTGGAGCCGATCTCGGTTGGATCTTAGCGCAACAGGCGCTTGAATCTTATGATAAGTAGGTTTTGTAATGATTAACAACGAATGTTCTATGAAGTGTAAGACCCTCTTAGACGGCTAATCTCTACATAAGACTTGATGAGATCATAGATTGGGATGAGATCTTGAAAATGACGTGCAGTTTTGGAGCCGATCTCGGTTGGATCTTAGCGCAACAGGCGCTTGAATCTTATGATAAGTAGGTTTTGTAATGATTAACAACGAATGTTCTATGAAGTGTAAGACCCTCTTAGACGGCTAATCTCTACATAAGACATGGTGAGATCATAGATTGGGGTGAGATCTTGTAAATGACGTGCAGTTTTGGAGCCGATCTCGGTTGGATCTTAGCGCAACAGGCGCTTGAATCTTATGATAAGTAGGTTTTGTAATGATTAACAACGAATGTTCTATGAAGTGTGATACCCTCTTAGACGGCTAATCTCTACATAAGACTTGGTGAGATCATAGATTGGTGGGAGATATTGAAAATGACGTGCAGGTTTGGAGCCGATCTCGGTTGGATCTTAGCGCAACAGGCGCTTGAATCTTATGATAAGTAGGTTTTGTAATGATTAACAACGAATGTTCTATGAAGTGTATACCCTCTTAGACGGCTAATCTCTACATAAGACTTGGTGAGATCATAGATTGAGGTAAGATCTTGGAAATGACGTGCAGTTTTGGAGCCGATCTCGGTTAGATCTTAGCGCAACAGGCGCTTGAATCTTATGATAAGTAGGTTTTGTAATGATTAACAACGAATGTTCTATGAAGTGTAAGACCCTCTTAGACGGCTTATCTCTACATAAGACTTGGTGAGATCATAGATTGGGGGAGATCTTGAAAATGACGTGCAGGTTTGGAGCCGATCTCGGTTGGATCTTAGCGCAACAGGCGCTTGAATCTTATGATAAGTAGGTTTTGTAATCATTAACAACGAATGTTCTATGAAGTGTAATTTCCTCTTAGACGGCTAATCTCTGCATAAGACATAGTGACATCATAAATTGGGGTGAGATCTTGAAAATGACGTGCAGGTTTGGAGCCGATCTCGGTTGGATCTTAGTGCAACAGGTGCTTGAATCTTTTGATAAGAAGGTTTTGTAATGATTAACAACGAATGTTCTATGAAGTGTAAGACCCTCTTAGACGGCTAATCTCTACATAAGACATGGTGAGATCATAAATTGGGGTAAGATCTGGTAAAGGACGTGCAGTTTTGGAGCCGATCTCGGTTGGATCTTAGCGCAACAGGCGCTTGAATCTTATGATAAGTAGGTTTTGTAATGATTAACAACGAATGTTCTATGAAGTGTAAGACCCTCTTAGACGGCTAATCTCTACATAAGACTTGTTGAGATCATAGATTGGGGTGAGATCTTGAAAATGACGTGCAGGTTTGGAGCCGATCTCGGTTGGATCATAGCGCAACAGGCGCTTGAATCTTATGATAAGTAGGTTTTGTAATGATTAACAACGAATGTTCTATGAAGTGTAAGACCCTCTTAGACGGCTAATCTCTACATAAGACTTGGTGAGATCATAGATTGGTGGGAGATCTTGAAAATGACGTGCAGGTTTGGAGCCGATCTCGGTTGGATCATAGCGCAACCGGCGCTTGAATCTTATGATAAGTAGGTTTTGTAATGATTAACAACGAATGTTCTATGAAGTGTAATACCCTCTTAGACGGCTAATCTCTACATAAGACTTGGTGAGATCATAGATTGGGGTGAGATCTTGAAAATGACGTGCAGTTTTGGAGCCGATCTCGGTTGGATCTTAGCGCAACAGGCGCTTGAATCTTATGATAAGTAGGTTTTGTAATGATTAACAACGAATGTTCTATGAAGTGTAAGACCCTCTTAGACGGCTAATCTCTACATAAGACTTGGTGAGATCATAGATTGGGGGGAGATCTTGAAAATGACGTGCAGTTTTGGAGCCGATCTCGGTTGGATCTTAGCGCAACAGGCGCTTGAATCTTATGATAAGTAGGTTTTGTAATGATTAACAACGAATGTTCTATGAAGTGTAAGACCCTCTTAGACGGCTTAATTCTCTACATAAGACTTGGTGAGATCATAGATTGGGGTGAGATCTTGAAAATGACGTGCAGTTTTGGAGCCGATCTCGGTTGGATCTTAGCGCAACAGGCGCTTGAATCTTATGATAAGTAGGTTTTGTAATGATTAACAACGAATGTTCTATGACGTGTAATACCCTTCTTAGACGGCTAATCTCTACATAAGACTTGGTGAGACCATAGATTGAGGTAAGATCATGGAAATGACGTGCAGTTTTGGAGCCGATCTCGGTTAGATCTTAGCGCAACAGGCGCTTGAATCTTATGATAAGTAGGTTTTGTAATGATTAACAACGAATGTTCTATGAAGTGTAAGACCCTCTTAAACAGCTTATCTCTACATAAGACTTGGTGGGATCATGGATAACGGGGAGATCTTGAAAATGACGTGCAGGTTTGGAGCCGATCTCGGTTGGATCTTAGCGCAACAGGAGCTTGAATCTTATGATAAGTAGGTTTTGTAATGATTAACAACGAATGTTCTATGAAGTGTAATACCCTCTTAGACGGCTAATCTCTGCATAAGACATAGTGACATCATAAATTGGGGTGAGATCTTGAAAATGACGTGCAGGTTTGGAGCCGATCTCGGTTGGATCTTAGTGCAACAGGTGCTTGAATCTTTTGATAAGAGATTTTGTAATGATTAACAACGAATGTTCTATGAAGTGTAATACCATCTTAGACGGCTAATCTCTACATAAGACTTGATGAGACCATAGATGTGAGGAAGATGTTGAAAATGACGTGCAGTTTTGGAGCCGATCTCGGTTGGATCTTAGCGCAACAAGCGCTTGAATCTTATGATAAGTAGGTTTTGTAATGATTAACAACGAATGTTCTATGAAGTGTAAGACCCTCTTAGACGGCTAATCTCTACATAAGACTTGTTGAGATCATAGATTGGTGGGAGATATTGAAAATGACGTGCAGGTTTGGAGACGATCTCGGTTAGATGTTAGCGCAACAGGCGCTTGAATCTTATAATAAGCAGGTTTTGTAATTATTAACAACGAATGTTCTATGAAGTGTAAGACCCTCTTAGACGGCTTATCTCTGCATAAGACTTGGTGAGATCATAGATTGGTGGGAGATATTGAAAATGACGTGCAGGTTTGGAGCCGATCTCGGTTGGACCATAGCGCAACCGGCGCTTGAATCTTATGATAAGTAGGTTTTGTAATGATTAACAACGAATGTTCTAAGACGTGTAATACCCTTCTTAGACGGCTAATCTCTACATAAGACTTGGTGAGACCATAGATTGAGGTGAGATCTTGGAAATGACGTGCAGTTTTTGAGCCGATCTCGGTTAGATCTTTGCGCAACAGGCGCTTGAATCTTATGATAAGCAGGTTTTGTAATGATTAACAACGAATGTTCTATGAAGTGTAAGACCCTCTTAGACGGCTAATCTCTACATAAGATTTGGTGACATCATAGATTGGGGTAAGGTCTTTACGTGCAGTTTTGGAGCCGATTTCGGTTGGATCAAAGCGCAAAGGGCATTTGAATCTTATGATAATTAGGCCTTGTTGTCGTTAATAACGAATATTGTATGAGGTATTATACCTATTTAGGGTATGATCTTGAAAATGACGAACAGTTTTGGAACCGATCACGGTTGGATCTTAGAGCAACAAGAACTTGAATCTTATGATGTGTAGGCTTTTTAGAGATAAATAACGAATGCTCTATGAGGTATTAGATCTTCTAAGACGGCTAATCTCTACACGAGACTTGGTGAGAAACTAAATTATGGTGAGATCTTGAAATGACGTCCAGTTTTGGACCCGATCTAAGATCGATCTTACCGCAACAGGCACATGAATCTTATGATAATTAGGTTTTGTAGTGATAAATAAAGAATGTTCTATAAGGTATTAGATCTTCTAAGACGGTTAATCTCTACATGAAACTTGGTAAGATCATAATTTTTGGTGGGATCTTGTACATGACGTGCAGTTTTGGAGCTAATCTCGGTTGGATCATAGCACAACAGGCGCTTGAATCTTATGATAAGTAGGCTTTGTAGATATAAATAACGAAGGTTTTATGAGGTATTAGATCTTCTTAGACGGCTAATCTCTACATGAGACTTGGTGAGATCATAGATTGGGTTGGGATCTTGTAGATGACGTGCTGTTTTGGAGCCAATATTGGTTAGATCGTAGCGCAACAGGCGCTTGAATCTTATGACAAGTAGATTTTGTAGTGATTAATAACGAATGTTCTATGTAGTGATAGACCCTCTTAGACGGCTAATCTCTACAAAAGATTTGGTGAAATCATAGATTGGGTTGGGATTTCGAAAATGACGCGCAATTTTGGAACCGATCTCGGTTGGATAATAGCGCAACAGGCTCTTGAATCTTATGATAAGTAGGCCTTGTAATGATTCATAACGAATGTTCTATAAAGTGTTAAGCCCGGTACACACGGTAAGACTAGTCTCTTAAGACTTGTATAATAAGATTTTATGTCTCATAAGACTCTACCGTACACACTGTAATACAAATCTTATAGGACAGTAAACAAATAGTCTACTCCACGTGGTTTTCTCCCGCTAAAATATCTCATTAATTGAAGACAAGTTAATTGCAACAACATGTTTTACAAGCGTGAAAGAAATTGACTCAAAAAGGAAAAGATAAAAAGTAGAAATTGGACAATGCCATGCACGAAGCGGAGAGAAGCATCTAGTGTCCATCATGGACTCCTAACGAAAGCGCCCATAAAAGTAACAGAAAATCTAACCAGAGTCCTTCCACTTGAATATTTTTGGTGAAACAATTCCCGCGAAGGATTCTACATAATTCCCCTTCCACTTCCGAAAATGTAAAGGCAATCAAAATTAATTTTTCCATGTTTAATTTGGGAATTTGACCACCTTGGAAGCACATGTATTTCGGGGTTATTTTTAGTTACAAATGTTGATGAATAATGAGGACAGGGCAATTTCATTGGCCAGAGATAAAATAAAAATCTTATAAGACTTGTATTAAGGATAGACGGTGCTCTATCGCTAATACAGTCTTATATGTTTTTGAAAATCTTATAGTACAGTGTATTAAGGGTGTACATACGGTAAGATTCTGTATTATAATACAAGTCTTATAAGACAAATCTTACCGTGTGTACCGGGCTTTAGACCTTCTTAGACGGCTAATTTCTACATGAGACTTGGTGAGATCATTGATTAGGTTAAGTTCTTGAAAATGATGTGCAGTTTGAGAACCATTATTATCATGGACTTCAAGCGCCTGTTGCGCTAAGATACAACCGAGATCGGTTCATAATCTGCAATGCATTTCAAAGATCTCACCCTAATCTATAATCTCACCAAGTTTCATCAATCTCCTTCCATTACATTAGGATCTTTTTACCTATTATCAATATATAAGGTATTTGTCGAATGTTGCAATGTTGCAATGTTGAAGAAGTAACTAACTTTAGATGGCCAAATTTAACAATTACTGGGAATTTCAATTGTAATTTTTAAAAACAGAATGATAAGTCCATACCCTTTTTTTGTCGCCTGCGAAGCATAATGACACTTAGGGATCACTTTGTCCGTTGTCTGTCTGCCCGTCCGTCTGTCTGTCTGTCCGTCTGTCTGTCTGTCACACTTTGGGTGTCACAGCCTATAACTTTTGATTGGTAAGTGATAGGGCTATGATATTTCACATGTGTATCCCTTGTAACAAGACCTTCCTACACATACTATAATTTTTGACCTAGTGACCTTGACCTACAAATTTGACATACTTTTCAAAAAATAAAGATTGGATATATCTTTTGATTGGTAAGTGTAAGGACTTTGATATTTCACATGTGCAATCCTTGTGGCAAGACCTTTTTACACATACCATATTGTGTTACCTTGTGACCTTGACCTCGATATTTAACCTACTTTTGAAAAAAAGAGAAGATTCGCTATATCTTTTGTTTGGTAATTGATAGGGCTTTGAGATTTCACATGTGTATTCCTTGTAACAACGCCTTTCTACATATACCATATTGTTTCCCTATTGACCTTGAACTACATATTTGACCTACTTTTCCAAAAAAAATTAAGATTTTATATATCTTTTGATTGGTAAGTGATAGGCTTTGGTATGTCACATGTGTATTCCATGTGACATGACTTTTCTACACAGACCATAATATTTGTGACCTAGATATTTGACCTACTTTTCACGAATAGTGAAATTGGCTATATCTTTTAATTGGTAGGTGATAGGGCTTTGATATTTCCATATATATTTTCCTTGTTAAAATGCCTTTCTACACATACCATAATTTTTTACCTTTAGACCTTGACCTAGCTATTTGACCTTCTTTTCTAAGAAATTTAGGTTGTATAATATCATTTAATTGTTAGGTAATAGGTCTTTAATATTTCTTATGATGGGACCTTTTTGTTACCAATTTTTACGTAGTGACCTTGACCTAGATGATTGACACTCTTTTCTGAAAATGAGAATGACTATATATTTTAATTTGTAATTATGAGGTCTGATATTTCAAAAGAATTTCATTTGACAAGACTTTTCTACTGATACCAATAATTTTGATCCACTTTCTAGAATAATAATCAAGCCGCTTCGCAGACGACACAAGCATTCCTTGGATTGCTATTTTTGAAGGATATTTTTCAAAACTTAAAATTGATTAATTTTTGGAATGATAAACTTCGGGACCTAAATGGATTTACGTGGTGTGACTTAAACAACACTCCTACGTCCAGAATAGACTATGTACTTCATCAGAATCGTTATGCATTCCTGGTGAAAAAAAAATTATTAAGAAGAATTCCTGGTAAAATGAATAATACTAGATTAACAGACCATAGAATTATAAAATTTTCTTTAACAATTAGCGATTTGAAAAGAAGAAGTGGATATTGGAAACTAAACACTTCTCATTTAGAGGATATTGATTATATAAAAGGTATCAATACATAAGCGAAAAAGATATAAGTGAGTCAAGTAATTACATCGAAACAAATATAATGTTAAACAATATTCTATCAAATATTCAAAAGAAAAACAAACGAGTTTTAGAGATCAAGCAATTAAAAGAACAAATTGAAAATTGCTCATCACAAGTGTTCAACTTAAATAGAAAAACAGATTTAGAAATAAAACTTGATAAAATATATGGCTTGAAATCAAAGGGTGCTCAAATCAGGTCTAGGTCAAACTGGATTAGCCAGGGGGAGAAAAATACCAAATACTTTTTTTTTTAAATTTAGAATAAACTCATCAATCCCATAACATAATCAAAGAATTTGTACTAGAAAACAATACTACTACTTCAAAGATATAATTCTAGGTGAAATGTGTAATTTTCATGACAGTTTATATGAATCTAATAATATACAAAATCCAGATGAAGCAAAATCATATTTATTAGAATCAAATATACCTAAACTTCCAAATCATGATAATTCATATGACATTTTCCTATAGTCGATGAATGTACAGATGCTGTGAAGAACATGAAAAATAATAAGTCTTCAGGTAATGATGGGCTTCCAGAGTAGTTTTATAAATTTTTCTAGGAGAAATTTAAGTACTTATTTTATAATACACTGAAGGAGATTTTTCAAAATGGTGAGATGAGCTTATCTCAGGGACTCACTATTATTTCTTTAATTCACAAAAAGGCGAAAGAATGTTAAACGTCTTTAAATTCAATAGCATCATTTAAAAACCAATTAATGAATTATCGACCATTGAACCTAACAAATACTGACTACAAAATTATTGCTTTTGTCTTTGCAAGAAGATTACAAAACATAAATGATAGATATATAGGAAATCAATATAAATACAATCTGCTTATATTTAGGGACGATTATATAGGTGAAAATAATAGAATTATACTCGATATTTTTTAATATTGTGAGATAAAAAAACGAAGATGAGATTTTACTTCTTTAAGACTTTCAAACAGCTTTTGATTTCGTTGATTGGCAATCTTTATTCAAAACTTTAGAAACTTTTAACTTTGGCTCCTATTTTATAAATTGGATGAAAATTCTGTATTCAAAGTCTATATTCAGACTTAAAAACAATGGTCGGTTTCTAAAACTTGCAATATGGAGAGGGGTATTAGACAAGAGTGTCCGATTTCGGCGACTTTATGCATGTACCTTTTGTGGCAGAAATCTTATCATTAAGACTGAAAAATAATAATGAAATTAAAGGTATTAAACTTAACAATTGTGATTTTGAAACAAAAATATTAATCATGCAGATGATTTGACTGTTGCAGCAAAGGATGAAAAGTCATTAGAAATTGTAACTGAAACTGTGAACAAATTTTGTAAATTTGCTGGTTCCAAAATAGACTTGGAAAAAACAGAATGTATCCTTACGGGATCTTTGAAAGACACTAAAGACAACAGTTTTGGTATAAAAGTAAACAAACAAATGGTTAAATGCCTTGGAATAAGAATTGGATGGATATATATAATAATATGCAAAAATTAATTGAGTCATTGAAAAAAGAAAACTGACAATTTATGGTAAATGTCGTATCGTAAACACTCTAGCAATATCAAAACTAATTTATGTTGCTTCAGTCTTGCCATTACAAGAGGAAAATTTCATCAAAATGATTAATAAACTTATCTATAATTTCAGATGAAATGCTAAAGACAGAATCTAAAGAAATACATTTATTGGCTCTATAGAGATAGGTGGGATATGATTGGTTGACATTGAAACAAAACTAAAATCTCTGAAATCAAATTGGATAATAAGACTACTTAAGTCAGAGGGTTATACATATAAACAGTGACTAGCTTTCTCAAGGAAAATTTTATAGATTAAGAATATGTTATAAAAACAAATGAAACCACCATGCAGAGTTTTGCAGTGATAAAAAGATTACCTATGTTAATTATCGAATTCAATAAACGTAAAAAGATTTTAGAAATTAGTAAATAAAATAAAGAAAACATCTTACAAGAGCCACTATGGAATAATATTTATGTTAATGATAGTGGTAAAACACTATCTTTTTAAAAAATGGATGACTGGAGGTGTTCATTACATAAAAAATTTATATAATAATGATGAATGTTTCAAAAAGCTGGACGATTTCAAAAATGTAATACAAAATAAGAAAAATTGGTGATATGAATATTTACAACTTAAACATTCAATGAAATCAATAAATAAAAGGTTTAATATGGCAAATAATGAAAATGTTAACATCAAGGATAGACATGCTTTTTATCATCGTGTTATGCAATAAATTTTATTAAAGACAAAGTCAAAGAAAAAAGAAAATGTGAAAAGTTAACAGTCTTATGACTCTGGCTAATGTGAGCTAAAAGGAAGCCATCATCACAACACTGACTATATTCATGGGAAATTAGTAAATCTTTTGACTTTCAATCCAGCTCTCCCGATCAAGTGATATGTCGGCACCACAGGGATTATCGCACTTCACGTTTGCTTGATGTACTATGGGTTCTGTAAAGGGTTATAACTCGGAGTCTATTAAAAAAAAGAAAAGTCATCGTTTCAGTCTTTAGAAATAGGCTAATCAATGTCAAACCCATTTTCTGTGGTGTATTACGATAGTCTTCTTCACACTGTATCTTCATACAAAATTCTAAATCAGTACATCCCTTACAAGCTGAGACATGCCTCCTGCCGCGTCTATAGGGACGCCGCATTTCTAAGTCGGACAAAAATGTGTCTGGTGATAATCAGGCAGTAGGGACAACATTTAGGTCTCGCTCGGTCATTTAATGAACCGAACACTTCCAGGACATACAACTGTATGATGTCAACATTTCACATGCTTGGTACCGTTTCAAACATTGCTCAGCTTGGTATAGCAAAACCAAATGTCTAGCTACCTCTTTTGCTCCGGCATATTATGTATAATTTTCCACATGTTTTAAAAATACCAGACGAATGTCTTATTTCAAGTAAATCGTGAAAAAATCTTTATTTGAAATTCTGATCAGTTATTCAGTCTCAAAGTCGAGAAAGAAGGCATGGCAAAATCATTAGATTTTCCATAGGAACGGTTTCGAACCTCGGAGTGAATAAAATTCTTAAAAGAGACCAGGTGCCAGGGGAGAGTCAGCGTCTCCTGATTTCATGCAACACCCGTCGCAACAGCTCCATGGAAACTTGTCAAATTCGGTGATTGTCTCGATGTACATATTGTTGTACAAATCAAGTAAGTCTTGTTTGGTGATGATGACTATTTAATATCATGTTATGTATTTGAGATGTTCGAATCATTAAATGGTCGAGCGATGCCGCAACTGATTATCGCCGGACACCTTTTCGTCCGACCTAGAAATGCGGCGCTTCTCGGGTATGCGGGCGGGTATATCTCGTCTTGTAAGGGAGGTACTGATTTAAAATTTTGTATGAAGATCCAGTATCAATTAATTTAAAGAAATATGCCAAAGAGAAGGGGGTTTGAAATTGATGAAGTTATTTCTGAGGACTGAAACGACGAACTTTTCAATTTTAGACGCCGAGCTAAAATTCTTTAAGGAGGTCCAGGATAGCCAGACTGTAATAAAGATCCTATCATTTAATTTTCCTAAAAATTTTAAATGTTCATAATTGAAACATTTTTCTACATGCAAAGTTTCATCAATTTTTTACCGTTAGTTTTGAAGCTACGAACGTACATATATACCCATTGAAAGCCTCAAAATGGGCCTTAAATCTGACGTTAAAATTAACACACTTTAAGTCATGAAAAACAGTTACAAATCCTCTGTAGAGGCAGAATATGAACAAGTTCTGTATTTTTCATTTCGATGTGATGTGGGCAATCGGATATGCATAGAATTATGAATGAACGGCAAGACCTCTAAAAGAAATTGTCGAAAAGAGATAAATTTATGTCTATTTTCAGAACATCTTTGAATTGTTAATTTTTAATAATAAAGTCCGTTTATCTGAAACCCTATCATTTATTTTCAATGAAACCTTTATATTATCTCCTTCATGTTGTTTAGCGGTTTCGAAGGCTTGTACACGTCATTCCATTCAAAACTATCACCGAAAAGAAAGGAGGTTAACATCTCAGCACCATCCCTCCAATGCTATTTTGAACATATATTTTATTTTGATATGCCACTGAATCTACCCTACAGGAAATTTGGAGCCGCGCACTCTCTGTAAAGTATATGTACAAATCTAACTTCAAAAAATAAAAGAGGGCGCTACTGAAATAAATTTTGTTGGCTCCGCTGGAAGCGGTTTGGTGTGGAATTTTCTTCATGAAGGTGTAGAGTTGGAACACTTCCTTATTATTCATAACGTCAAGTGAAACACCGATAAGTTCCTATTGAAATTTGACCGTCAGTTTTTAAGTTATAGTGATTTTGTTACCCCCTCCCCCTTATTTTTACGTTACCTAATGCTGACGTTCTTGCGAAAAACGATCCAACGTCGCCATTTCTATTATGACGTCATAATTGATCTAGAGCTTTACGATGGGGATCTTTCGGATGCTGTTCTGGATCCCCTTAAATAACCCATCGTACATCAAACAACCAGGAAGCGCGATAAATCCCTGTGGTAGGCATACTTAATTTTGGCATCCGGAGAAAACACTTGTTTTCCCTCTACTATGTTCGTACATAATAAGCACTTTAATTGCGTCCGGTGGAAAGCTCTTCATTTTGAGAATTAGTTGATCATGAATTAAGTTCCATCATGAGTGAGTGACTCAGATTAACATAACATAGAATGCAGACAAAGTATGTATTTTCTCTTCAGATTTCATTTAGATATACTTTATTTCTGTGAAATGGAAATGACTCTGAAAATGAAAAAGATGCCATTCTTCTGCAAATTTGCAAAATGCCACCCTCATGAAAAATGAGAAGAAACTTTCAATACACTAAACATACTATTTAGCGTTTTTTTTTTTATAACCATGAGTGATCCTTTTCAATAATATTAATTTAATTTCAGAGTACATAAACTTATAACTGATATATAATTTTGATATTTCAGACAAAAAGTTAAATAAACTATTAAGTAAAGAGTTTTAGAAATGGGTGAGTATTCTATATGCTAAAAATAGCTTACATCTATGTCAATATTTTCTTATTGTTCATCTTTGCCGTCCTAACAACCTTAGTTTAAACTTTGAATGAGCTGAACATTGTAAGAGAAATTCGCTGAATTTTAAAATGTTGCATTGCTGAAAATCTTCATTTACGCAAAATCAAGGTATCAACATTTATCAGTGTAAAACTTCTTTAACTCATTTGCCGTTTACCTACTTTTCCCCATCCGTCTTAGAAAAACACCCGGAATATATATAACATGAGATAACTTCAGATGATCGTCGAGCACCGAACTCCACTTAGCCCTTCGGAATTCTTCTATACCTAATGTGTCTTTCGACTATCATGGTAATTTCTTTCTCACAGAGTTCTGTGTAACATTTTTAATGTTATACCTTAGGGGCTAAAACACTGTTAGCATATTCCAACAGAGAACGCCGCAAAGGACGAACTTCAGAAAGAACATCTTTTAATTTTTCCCTAGTACGTTAATTCGTGAGACGATCACTTTATATGTATACAATATCGGCAGGCCATCGGCAGGCCATCCAGGACCTTGAAAAATTCTTTATTCACTTTAGACGATTTGAAGCAAATCATCCAGTGAACATGGATTTCAGTCAAGGTAGATCCTTCTCTATATAGGAAAGTGTATTCAAAACTGAAGGATGTATTATAATATAACTGCTCATAATGATAAAAATATATTTTAAGGAATTGTTGTTCCTCGCGTTTTGATCTTTGTCTTTTAAGAATTGCTTACAGCCCCTATTCCTAAGTTTTACAACATATATTATGTTTAATCATAATACAAAATATAGAAATAGGTGATACTCCAACATCAAGGTCAAAACATTTGGTACCAAGGAATAGGTCTTTTTACAAGAAATGCAAATGTGAAACATGAATGCACAATAAATTACCATCCGAAAATTATGCCCAAGGTTAAAGTTCTTCACATTTTGACATCCACGGAAAAAGTTTTGTCATAAGGAATACACGTGTGAAATATGAAAGCCCTGTCAATAAGCAACTAATTTAAAATGCTATGGTCAAGAATTAAGTATGCAAACTCCAATATTAAGGTCATACGGTAAAATATTTTTGGTATCCATAGAAAGATTTTGTAACAGGGATACGCATGTGAAATATTTATAACCCTATCACTTACCAAGCAAAAGTTTTGCCCAATGTTATGGCTTTGTGAAAGACAAACAGACGGACGGACGGACAAACCGGGTTTAATGTACCCGCGCTTTCGCAAAAGCGGGGAACAAAAAGAAGGGTGCATAAAAGAAAACCAGGGTGCCCAAAAGATGGTTCAGCCCTCCTACTCCCCTTCTCGTATCCGTCGCTGGATTTTCATCGTTGATGCACCCTTTTAAATGTTGTGTGTCACCTCAAAAGAACAGAGATGGATTTAAGTCTCAAGTTTCGTTGGAATCAACGTTTTGGAACTTGTATTGTCCCTTCCAAGTACCTACATCCTTCCATTCTCCTGTCAACAACAAAAAGGATACAATTAAGAATTATCTATATTCTCTGTTAACTTCGCACCATTGTATCGAGGTCTCTCATACCCGTTCATCTGTTCAGATTGTACCACAACTTTAAAACTTGCCTTAAGTAGATCTTCATGAGAATAATTCAATTTTGAACGAGACGATTTTGATTGGTCACATTTTATAACTCGGTAGATTAGTTTGCTGTGATCTTTTTTCTGCTTTTCTTGCTTTATTGATTAACAATTTTCAAAATATCCAATGTTGATTATTTTCAATGTGAAATAGAAGTGCATGAATTAAAGTCACAAACTAAATATAAATTGAGGTAAAGAGGAAGTATACTTTTATACAACTTCATTTAAAAATTCTTCTTTGTTGGAGTTGAAAGCAAAGAATGACCCATGCCTGTCTTTAATCCACAAGTAAACTAAACCTTTAATCTGCCGACTATATTAGAGAGTTTTCTTAACTTAAATCAAGAGGCAATATGTTCACTTTCTTTTATTAATTCCTAGACATTAATTCTTTTTCATAACATGGACTTATCATTTCCAAATCTTACGTAGTACAATTGCGTTAAATGAAGTCTTTGATGATCATAATCATTATAAATGTCTTTCTTTTTCTATTCAGCCAGACAAAGCGTTGGCGATATAGCTGAACATATTGGAAAGGATTGGTACCTAATCGGTGCGCATCTGGGGTACTCACCTTCCCAACTTGACCACTTGGAAGAGATTTACCAATGTCGTCCCGTACAAAGGAACCGAGTTATGCTTTCAAAGTGGCAACGACAAGTGGAAAAGGAAGGACTTGATGCTAATGTTATGTTGGCTGATCATCTGCAAGAGGTGGGAAACAATGTCCTAGCGGAGAATCTTATCGAAAATGTTACTCAAGGTAGGTAGAAATGGTCAAGTTGTATTTATTCAAAAATACACATGCATGGTTACAAATTAAGTGTTAGAGATTGGAAAACAAGCGGTATGCCCTTTTATATTAATTTAAGTAGACATAATTTGCTTCCTTGTTTTTCAAATACTTACTAGTCAAATGCATAGAATACATTAAGGCTTACATTTGAAGTGGTAAGCCTCTAGTCTAGAGTGATAGCTCAACAATTTCCCAATGTCCCAAGGTTTCCCCAAAACAGTATTAAAGAATTCCCCTTCCTAATTATTCACTTATAGAATTATATTCTTATTCTTTTGGGGTTTCTTTTTTTTTTATTCCAGTTTGCGCATTATATCGATATATGGCATCAGCCATATAAATTTTGCATCTTACCACAAATGTTAACTTGGACATTTAATCTATTTTAGATGAAAATCTTTTTAAAAAAGAAAAAGAAGAAAGATTACATGAAACTTTTTATACCTATCTATAAAGCTTAACGGCACATTCAAACAGATTGAAGTATAACATATTTTAGAAAACAAAATCACGAGGTATCCCATGATAACCCTAAGCTTATTTGATATGAAAATAGAACTCGTGGACTTCTTGAACACATTTCAAATCAATTTCAATGAACCAGACACGTGGTTAAGATAGTAAATCCTCATCAGTGGTACATCAAGACAAAGTGAATAGCCCCCTCTGTAATTTGATTTCTAAACTTGTGCACTTTCTTTCGTAGAAAGTGTGTGACTTCAAATCCATAGGGTCGATTCAAAAGCATTATCAGATTGAATGTATAAACAAAGAGAATTCGATTGATGGAGCTAGGTTGTTAATCTATAATTAAAATAGTGTTCTCTTGATGAAATGACAAGTAAAGTATGATGTTAAATTGATAACGGGTCAATTAGGCAACAGAGCTTGAATAATAAAACAATTGAAACACACAGTCTCTGGGGAAGCGTTAAATTGCTTCACACTGCAAAAATAAATAAGTCTTGATAAGAAAATTAAAGTGTCCCAACTCGTTACCCTCTTGAACAACAATTTAAACCAATTAGAATACAACAGACTCGTGTTTTGGATAGTAAATACTCGTCAGTGGCACTGCCCGATAAAGTGTGTTGTGCCCTCTAGTTTGATTTCGGAATTTCGTAAATAAAGATATATGACTATGATTTCATAGTTCAACAAGTGAACAACATTGATCTGCAATATGACTAAGTTGCAGCCTCCACAGCAAAAATAAACGAAACATCAGAAATGAATCACACCAAAGGAACAAGTAAGAATAAACACTAAATCTCAAAGTACTAAACACAATAGACTACACATTAATCAACGATGCGCAACCCATCCTGACTTAAGACGGCCAAATATCATTCAAATACAAAAAGGATGTGGTTATATGTATTATATGTACAACCCCCTACTTCTCCAAATTATCCATCGGTCTCGAATCTTCAATTAAAGCACAACGAGTTGTGTACGTATCGGACGTAAAAGCCTTGTGATATCGTTTTTTTTTAAAGATCATGGATGTAATTCTGTTTCCTTGGATAATATACTCGTCACCATAGAATTTAATGACGTCAAATGTAATTGACTTCCGCTACCTGCACAAATGGGAAATAACTGTATTTCGAAAAGACAGAGTAATACTTTCAAATCAAATAGGTTTCTAACTATTCAGAATTGATCTTAGGTTAGTGTTGTTCCCATGCCCATACTTTGATCGATAAGCATGTTAAAGATAAAAATTTCTCCAAGATATCGACATGGCCGTGGTTCCAGAGGAACACAAACGAGAAATAAGAAAAACACAAGCAACGCAAAGCGTAGCATCACCTCGCGTGGCAACGAAATTCATTTTATCAAATTAGCTCAATATCATGCAATGGCACATTGAATAGCAGGTGTAGTTATCTCAAAATTGATAACTTGTAACCTTTGACCTTTCAAATCATTAGGTGTCGTCTTCTCACCATTAACAACTTACATGCAACGCATGATGAAGACTGAAAGTGAACTGTCACCTCTAGAGTTTCCACGAGGTTTTTCTATTATCGCCCATTGCGATCCTGACCTTTGACCTCTGACCTTGAAAATCAATAAGTGTCGTCTTCTCAACATGATAAAGATACAAAGATCCCCCATATGTCGACATGGCCGTGACTCCTGAGGAACACAAACGAGAAAAAATAAAAACACAATCAGCGTAAAGCGTGGCATCCCCTCACGTGGCAACAAAATTCATTTTATAAAATCAGATTAATATCATCCATTGGCATATTGAACTTAGCCCTTGAAAATCAACAAGTTCATTTTTCTCAAAATGAATAAATTCAAATGCAAAATTAAATGCAGATTTGACGTAAACTGTGGTTTCTATATTGTCCACAAGATGTTTTTGTTTTTCTCTGTTACTGTCAATTGTGACCTTGATCTTCGATCACTGACCGTAAAGATCTATAGGAATAGTCTTCTACCCATTGACAACTTACATGCAAATAGTGATGAAGATTGGAAATGAACTGTGACCTCTATATTCTCCTCAATGTTGTTCTTTTATCACCCATTGTGATTTTGGCCTTGACCTCTGACCTTAAAAATAAAAAGGTGTGTTCTTCTGAACACGGACAACTTCCATACAAGCATTGATAAAGAATGGTCGTAACCTGTTACCTCTGTGACATAATTAGCAAAATAAGAAGGATCGAAGGTAGACAGAATTAACGTCGTAATTCTGTTAGAATTATCAAACGCCTTTATATGATATGATCCTTCTGTCACCAGACGGGCACTTGGCTTGGTACTGCACCAATCTACAGTCTTGTACCAGCGTATTCTTAAAAACTGCATTCTGACTGACTGTGACGACAAACGGGAAGACAGGGCCTCGACCACCTGTCCTCTGTGAATTTCAATTTGACTCCTCCCTCGGGTGATAACATGCATGAGCTAGCCGGCTGACAACGAATTGTATTTCGTATGCCTTCTGTTTTATACTCATTTACATGTCCAATTGTGTGTTTCTTGGACCCCTGTGTCATGCTGTCTGTGTGTATGTTCATCTTTCTGTAAGGGCTTATTTAACACCACAATTGTGCGTTCTTCGAGACCTCTGGGTAATCGGAAAAGTGGGAGTGTTGTGCGCGCGTAATCCGGATAAACACATCGTCTTCATCTTGCGTGGCAGATGGCCATCCTAAGTCGGCACCGGTTGCCCATTGGTCTCGTTGTTTTATGTGTGGTCATTTGTGTTTCATGTTTCTATGGTGTGAGTTGGTGTTCCTTGTTCATCTCCCGTCTCTTTGTATGGGTGTCTGCTCTTGTTTCGCTGTGGGTGCTGCAACCGAGTGTTGGAGATCCCCTCCTTTCTCTAGAATAACCACAAGGTTTTTCAACTATCGCCCATTGTGATCCCGACCTTTGACATCCTACTTTGAAAATCAATAGGTGTCGTCTTCTCATCATGGACAACTTGCATGCAAAGTTTGAAGAAGATTGGAAGTAAACTGTTACCTCTAGAGTGTCCACAGAGTTTTCTATTATCGCCTATTGTGACCTCGACCTTTGACCTCTGACCTTGAAATCTATAGGTTTCGTCTTCTCACCATGATAAAGATACAAAGATCTCCCATATGTCGACATGGCCGTGATTCCTGAGGAACACAAACGAGAAAAAAAACACAAGGAACTTAAAGCGTGGCATCCCCTCGGGTGGCAAAGAAATTCATTTTATCAAATTAGCTCAATATCACCCATTGGCACATTGAACACTGTTTGATGATGATTGGAAGTAAACTGTGACCTTTAGAATGTCCACAAGGTTTTTCTCTTATCACCCATTGTGACCTTGGTCTCTGACCTTGAAAATCTATAGATGTCGTCTTCTCAACATGGACAACTTACATGCAAATGTTAAACGTCTTCAAATTCAATAGAATCATTTAAGAACAGATAAATTTGCAGCAAGGACCAGACATGTACGTTTCCAGTACTTAACCCTCGTCTGTGAAGTTTTATGAAGATTGGAAGTAAAGCGTGACCTCTAGAGTGTCCACAAGCTTTTTTTAGGAACCGCACACAAACACACTAACATACGGTTGTATTACTATATCCCCCCGATAACAAAGTTGCGCGGGGGAGAAAACAACGATAACAGTGATATTACAACATGTGTATACACGTACAATGTATCGGATCAAATTCTGTTGAACTGCTTTCGCGACGAATAAAAGTTACAAATATTACAATAGGTGTCATTTCAAAATAGAAATTTATAAATGAAAATGATTAAAGAATCATAGAGTTAGTAAGATATATTCGTTATATAGGATATATGAAGTATGCGGATTGCAAATTGCATGTGGGACGAGAGCTTTTTCATATGTGCTGTCCAGACAGCTGTGATTGGTCAAATACTAGTATCTATATATATCTCACAAGCCCTCTAATCGGTCTTTTTTATTTCAATTTTTTAAAGAAAATGTGAAAATCACAAGATCGAAGGCTACAAGGGAAAAACTTGACAAAGCAATGAGAGAAATCGATTTTGATGTGAAATGTAAGTCTTTAAGCTTTTGTTATCAATATGAGTCCTTGCTCTACATGTTCTAGCGTTCTTCTTAATTTGAGATATTGAGAAATGTAAGCACCGATTGGTGACAAAACAGAGACTTCAACAATTGGCTAAGGAAACTTTTATATGTGAAATCCATGTCATCGATTTTCAATTGAAGAAATTGACGCCAAATTTGATTATCTTCACTTTATGGGTGATGCAAAGAAAAACGAAGTGTCTATAAACTCTGTTCCCAGGGTGCAGCCGTCTGGACCGAAATCTCTAATTGTGATGTACCAGACGTACATATTTCGGATAATTAATCCTTATCAGTGGTAATTTAAGCCAAAATAATTCTTAAAGTTGATAATTTAATTTCCAAAGTCGAAAGTAATAGTAATACGGCCCAGGGAACGCTTTTCTATCAAATTAGTTCCTTTTTATGTTAGAGCCTGAATCTATTTTGTGAGTTTGTGTTTTGTCTTATTTTAACTTTTTATATATTTTCAGCTAATCAACAAGCAGACTTTTTTACAGGCAAAATCAGACGGCTTTTGAATTGTCCAGAATGCACGAAGCCTTTTCACCAGCCGAAACAGTTACCTTGTGGCCATACACTATGTCGTAGATGTATTGTAGCATTACTAGAAGGAAATACAAAAAACTGTCCGATATGCAAAGATTGCCTTGATCCCGATAAAGACGTCGACCTGTATACACCAAACATACTTATCACTGACCTTTTAGCTATCAATTCCAAATATGAGCCCTGCTCATTAAACGAACCGTCGATAGTAGTTTGCGAATTTTGTAACGAACGAAAATCAGTCGACTTTTGTGTCGATTGTGTGAAATACATGTGTCAAGCATGCCGTATAGTACATACAAAAGTGCCTGTTCTTCAATCTCATGTCATCTATGAAGTAACATGTGAAAATAGCCCAATCATTGAACTTAGAAAGATGATACCATTGTGCACAAAACATAGTCACGAAGTTGCTTCGTTTTGTACAGATTGTAAGATCGGCGTATGCACCAAATGTAGAGAGACATGTCCGAGCACTCATGTGTTTGAAGATCTCCATACTCATTGCATAGAGAGAAGGAAAGAAATTGTTAAATTTGTTGAGGATTCAAATGGCCTTCTCCAAAACTACAGTGAAGTTTTAGACGCTTATGATGACCGGAAACAGAAGATGGCACAGGACAAAGACAGGGCTTTGGAGGAACTGGAATCTATTTTCTCTGCTGCAAGAAGCCGATTGGAAAAGAATGAAGTTGACCTGAAGTCAAAAGTTAAAGACAAATACGAAAGCAAATGCTTAGAAATGAACAATGAACGGAAAAGACTTCGTGAAGAGAAACTGAAGCTTTCATCCCGTACCGAGTATTTGCGGTTCCTCTCTGAGTATGGCAGTGATGCTCATATTGTCACTGAATGTAATGAAATAAATGAGATGTCTGTGTACACCGAAGAGATGCCAAGCATTGAGAATTTGAAGAAATTCGAAGTCATATTTCAAAGAAATCTAGCATCAGATGACACGATTGTTAATTTGAATTTTGGAGAACTTGAAAATTACTATATTCTAGATGATTATGAACAATACGATTCAAAGCCTGCTGATGAAGAGATTGATCTGGGAAGGAATGGCGACTCTAGCAAGGAAAACGAACATCTATCTAGAGGCTCAAATGAATCAGGAGCATCAAGTGATGCAAATGAAAACTTATATGACGACTACTCATTTGAAGAGAAAGAAATGCACCAAAATCTTGGTGACCAAAGTAAAAAGACGTTTTTACCACTTCCGCCGTTTCCCAGTCATCGCCTCCCAATCCCTCCTCCTACCATTCCTCATGATGACAAACGTAAAGACAACGGACATTTCTCTGGAGGCTCTAATAAATCAGAACCATCAAATGATGCAGAAGAAGAATTATATAATGATTACTCCTATGAGGAGTTTCCAGTTCCCCCTCAACCTGTCCCTCCTCCCAACCGTCGGCGTCTAATCCCTCCTCACATTCCTCCTATTAACGAAAGTGAAGAAGAGTATTTAGCACCCCCTCCGCATGGTCGCCGTCAACTCCCCTTGCCTTTTATCCATAAACTTCCTCCTCCCATCCCTAAACATCCACAAGGAGGATTATGCTTAAACTTGAACTTAGAAAAGAAAGTTTACGTAAACGAATCAGAAACGATTACAGAAGATTCCCTGCAAATTTGCATGTCCGACAAATCAAGGCCTCTCCCTTCTCTTCCTCCTGTCCCACCTCGTATCTCAACAAAAGGAAAAGAAATACTAGTACGTCAAATACATGCAAACGCGGAACCCGAGGACATTTATGCCTGGGATACAGTCATTTGTAAAGAAGAAACATCCCAAGCCTATCAAAATCAAGAACGACGTCCACCTCCTCCTCCCATTCCAGCTTGTTTTCCACCAAGAAATATACTACCAGAGAGAGGTCAAATTCCCAGTAACAAAACAAGAACAGAAGGAGAGCGAAGGGAAACAGTAACATTTCTGCATGACTTCAACTGTGTAGTATCAGGCAAGTATCTTCTCTTGTCAACATTCTTATCATTATTTGTTTAGGTTGTCTACAATTGACTCTTCCGAACGCGGGAAAATTTGAGAAATTCCATGACGTCACAATGCAATTTCGATGTTTGACCGAGGTTCGAAGCTTGTTTGTCCGAGGTAAAAGCATTGTGACGTCACGGAATTTTGCACTTTTTCCCCGCAATCGGAAGGGTCAATTGTTAGTTTTTCATGACAACAAAAAACAATACCTCGGTATTTTGTCTTATTACTCATGTGCATGTTTAATTAACTAACTGAATAATCATAACCTTGAAAGAAATTGAAGTTTTCCAACTCATGCCCTTCTTGGGCAACATTTCAGATGCACAAGACACGTGTTTCAGGTTATCCTCGACAACTCCAAACCCACTTTCTTATGTTTCAAGTGAAAAATATCACAGTCTTCTTGTAAAGGATTTGATTTAATTTGTTAAATTAGGATGCATCTGCTTATTGTATCATTCTATCAAATGAGTGGTACGTCAACAACTGTCTTTCATGTGTGATTGCTTGATTTTTTTTCGGTTTTGATTTCTTAATTATTCATTTTGTTTTTATGTACATCAGATTTTTTGGGGGTGTACATTGGAGAGGGACGTTGTCTTTGTATATCTATAGAAGAATTTTCCCTTTTGTAAACTTTCTTTGGTCTTGTAGGAATGGCGGCTTCGGCGGATGACATTGCCCTGATCAGCTCAGGATCAAAGTGTATAAAGATATTCCATATCAAGAAGAAAACGGTCAGCATGGTGACCCATGAATGCAAAAGGATTGGCTCTCCTTTCGATGGTGTATACTCCAAAGATGTGGAACAAGTAACAGGGCTGTACTTTACAGATACTGGTAACTTCTTATTAATATTTAGTTATATTGACAATAGAGAGTCGTTTATTTTTCGGTTATTCTTCTCTGCTGCAGACCAGCTCTTCCTATGAAGGATCTGACTTTAGGCTGATGAAAACCTTTGCAGCAAAAGAAACTGCAGAAATGAGCATGACGGGTTAAAACTCGTACTTTTTTACTACCCGAGATACATATATCTTTATATATCCGTGTCCCTCTTTCAGCTGGAAACAAAATTCCTGTCATTTTTAGCCGAATTGTTAACGTGTTCACTTAATGTCGAATTTCTCATAGGAAGGTTTGAGAGCTATAACCAAATAATAAACAACTCTCTATTGACACTGTTAGTAAATTCTAAATCATTTTTTAATTGGTTCATTTAAAATGTTTAT
Organism: Pinctada imbricata; assembly: GCA_033119305.1. NCBI lineage: Eukaryota > Metazoa > Mollusca > Bivalvia > Pterioida > Pteriidae > Pinctada > Pinctada imbricata. The sequence goes on from VSWD01000007.1 coordinate 28,229,066, forward strand.
TTCTTGATATTTTTTTCTAGAATCTACCTAAATATGTTTAACGTCTTCAAATTCATAAGCATCATTTTAGAGCAGATAAATATACAGCATAGACCAGACATGCACGTTTCGGGTAGTAAACCCTCGTCAGTGATCCTCAATCTAAACAATGTAATATGGCCAAAATCGGTGAAAATTATGTCCTAAATATAACGAAAGACGTGGCAAGATGGCTGGGATATGATGCTGTAGGACCAAGGTTTTGGAAATTTGAGAAAATTTTGTAAACAGAAATTTCAATTGCATTTGAAAAAACGACCAACCGGCTACATGTGCCCCCGGGGACTTCTGGTCCACCAGCAGTGAAACTCACTTATCCTTATATTTATATGGACTATAAGTCGCCCAAAAATCCCTAAAAAAGTGAAAAAAGACAGAGATGTCACCTGTTGCATGTTGACATTTACATTCCTCACCATTGACAACACAATACTTAAAGGCCCACTTTCTTTTCATGACTGCTTTTGTCTTCCTATGAACTTGCATAAATATTCAAATCCAATAGTGGTATATCACTATGGTACATTGCTGAAAGAAATGTTTCATTTCGCTTTTTAGATGAGAACAAAAGGGGCGTCAAAATCGTTTACAGGAAAAAGGCCAAACTCAAGCTTACGGACTTCACGAAACGGGTAGAAAATCCTAGAGGAATTTCCGCTAACGACCAACATATTTTCGTTTGCGATCAAAAGCGACAGAGTATTTTAGTCTTCAAGAAAGATGGTGAAATGATTCTGTCCGTTAGCAAGAGAAATTCTCGGTTCGATATGCCTTTGTACGTATTTGCCGATGGAAATGAACATATAATCATTACAGATTCCATACAGAATTCTGTTCAAGAATTATCCGGGATAGACGATGGATGCAAAGTCATTAGGCAATGGAAACATTCGGACTTTTCGTCGAACGAAAGGATGATTCCAGGGAAATGTTGTGTCAACAAAGACACATTCATTCCTGACAGAAAAGCTCGCGAGATTTGGAATTGTAGCACGAAACTTGGAATTCCCTTTCATGGGTCACCAGTCGCAGTAGCAATGATCAATCATTCAGAATTGGCCGTAGCAACTGTAAACGGAGAAATCTTCTTGGTCAAGTTAGATGATTGTCCTACATCATCTACTCAATTAGATGACGCTGACATTTACAATATTTACTAAACCCCAACAACATTACCGCCAACGTACGGTATATCCAGCCGTCACTTGTTTCAATTAAATACATGTATGCTTTCAAAATTGAACAATATTTTGTTTTCATCATTAAAATAGAAAAAAAACATACTTCAAAAGTTATAAATTCATTTGTTATATCAACAATCACGTGGTGTACGTGATCTTAGTTCTAACTAAGATGATTATTTCAAAGTATTTCAATGTAATTTCAAACTCCTGATAATCTGATAATCCTATCAATCTGATAATGATCCTCTGACAAATTGACTCTCAGGTTAACAAGAGGCCTCTGTACACATTTTCAAATTAAAAGAATAATTTCAATTTCGTTTCTGTTACAAATTTTTGTTTTCGCACTTTAACATCTTTATTCAAGTTAGCTTTCTTCCCATAATTAATTTCATTTTAAGTTATGATTGATATATTTTAGTTGTAATCTAATATTTAAAGTAACTTTATCAAGGAATGCTTTTGTGAAAGCAATTTAAATGAAGAATCTGATTTTTTTTTTTTACATCTTTTATTGCATTATGAGAATCAATACACATATTTTGATGAAAATAGACCAAAGGTTCCCTACAGAGTATAATGATGGGCCTTTTATGTAAAAAAAAACCCACTTAATTGTATATCTCTCTCCTCATCTCAAGAAAGAAATGTGTTTTTAGAATTCACTTATTTTTCATAACGCTGGTGATTAGCATTTCTTGAATTCACATTTGCTCTAAGATTTCGGGAGTTGTCACTACTTCTCAGACATGCGATGTGGCCCCTGGACCTCTTGTTAATTCTATATTCGACCAAGTCATACTTAGAATAAGATAGTTAGATGGAAGGAGCTGTAAGAATAAGGGCTTGATTTAGCCCTGAAATCATTCGATTATTTCTTGTGTGCTGTCCTTCATTTGACGAAAAAGGTTGTTCAGAATAGAAATATGATGTATAAGAAGGTTTCTCATATGTATTTTATTTAAAGAAATTGATGTAAGATTTGATAATTGCGGCTTGAATGGGTAGGGGTAGCAATGTCTGAAAACGTCAAATAGCAAACGAAAATATACTAAAAATGCATAATATTACATAAATTTTAAAAGTGTTTCATGTTTTGATCCCCTCTTATTGTAATAATGACAAAGAAAAAATAACTTCGAAACCTGTATGTCAATGTAATCGTTAAAATACGCAAACCAGAAACTGAAAACCGTTTAATTTAATACCAAACAGTCACATTGTAAGCTTTCAGGCGCGAAATACACATTGTGTAGAAACAGACATCTTCATATCATTTATTTCATTCGTGTACGATGCATATTTTATCGGCATCCACTAAGAATAGATTATCCCATTGTATAAAACGAAAGAATGGGCAACATTTATTTATCTAACCGCTTTTAAGTCAGATTCTTAAAAAAATAGCCAATCCCCCTTTTTTTCGTTTTTCGTCTGTGGGACATTGTTCCACCCCGAGTTACAGAACCCCTCTTGGTCAGAACATTTGTATAAATAAAATACACCTTTGGTAAAAGTGGCATTATGTAACTCGGGGTGGAACGATGATGTAGAAAACTTTTCCGTTTTCCATTGATTCCTATAGAAAAAACGCACATCTTAACCCAAACATCGGTATTGTTATTGATAATTTATTCAACCGGACATTAGATTCAGATATGCATTAAGGTAGTTGATATTTCTACTGAAAAATTTCTTCAAATTTCCCATTTTGAAAAATTTTGACTTTTTCAGGGCAGATTTTACGTCTTATTCTTGTAGTTCCTTTTAAAAATACAGACATTGATGCAAAAAAATGACTTTCTATCAATGAAAAACGTCTTTAAATTCAATAGCATCATTTAAGAACAGATTAAATTGCAGCACGGACCAGACATGCAGGTTTCAGGTACTTAACCCTCGTCAGTGATCCTCAATCTAAACAATGAAATATGGCCAAAGAGTGTGAAAATTATTATGTCTAAAATGTACCGAAAAACGTTACAGGATGGGTGGGATATGATGCTGAAGGACCCACGTGTTAGAATTTTCAAGATTTTTTATAACAGAAATTTTCGAATGAGTTAAAGAGACAGACGATCAACTTCGGTTGATCGAACTTGGCTACATGTGCCCTCGGGGACTCCTTGTTCACCAGCAGTGACACTCACCAAGTGGTTCAAATGTAAAACGTCTTCAAATTCAATACCATCATTTAAGAACAGATTAATTTGCAGCATGGACCAGACATGCACGTTTCAGGTACTTAACCCTCGTCAGTGATCCTCAATCTAAACAATGAAATATGGCCAAAGAGTGTGAAAATTATTATGTCTAAAATGCCCTGACAAACGTAGCAGGATGGATGGGATATGATGCTAAAGGACCCACGTGTTAGAATTTTCAAGATTTTTTATAACAGAAATTTTCGAATGCGTTAGAGACAGACGATCAACTTCGGTCGATCGATCTTGGCTACATGTGCCCTCGGGGACTCCTTGTCCACCAGCAGTGACACTCACCAAGTGGTTCAAATGTAAAACGTCTTCAAATTCAATAGCATCATTTAAGAACAGATTAATTTGCAGCATGGACCAGACATGCACTACATATCAATACAATGTAAACCATACTATTTCAAAATATAGTGATTTCAATGATATAAAGAAGATCCTGACAACAATCTCAACAGCACTCACAACAGAGCACCAAAATGAGCATCGATGGACCCCTAGCAAGAGGTGGGACCAAGTGCCCAAAAGGAGTAAGCATCCTGTTTGGCAAGCTGCACCTGCCGTCGATATGCACGCACAAAAATAAAAATCCCAGATATCACAAATGCCAAAAGGGCTACACTCATTTTCTGATCACTGGAGATCAAGAGCCTACATACACATTATAATTTCAAAAAGAGTCAATCCTCCATCATTTATTCTAACTTGTGACCACATAGTATTGTATTGGAGAAAACGGACACTACAATTTTCAAAATCCCTGGGGATGAAGCCTTCAAGGGCTGACATGAAATATTTGGTACACAACTAGACCACAGACCCATTATATTGAAAAAAGAATTACATGGAACTCTCCTTCAATCATTCTTACAAGAATGGGTATTCAATCACAAGTTAACAAAGAGTTGTACACAAGAAAATGAACAATCCCATTTTCTAAGACCCTGAGGTCGGTGGCTGAAAATTATCATATGCAAAATTACCGCAAACCACTTAACCATCATACTGAATAAAGGTATCACAATACTGTAAACGGGGAAATGATTGCGATGGTTTTAATTTTGCTATGTTCGCTGTTTTCGAATTTTCCGCGAATATTAAGATGTTCTTATGCTTCAGATGTATAATAGCTATTGTACATGTACAGCTGAATTGTTCATGCTTTTCTTGTAAGTTGCTAAAATAGTTTGTATATTAAAAGGTATCAATAATATAACTTAATATGCATCTATTATCATACCAATATTTTTTTTATAAAAAGGAAGATGACAGGCATAGTGAAATGGACGCAGTTAATTAGTTTCAATCTACTTATTGGTACTCCACTTCAATTCAAATTTAATCGTTTTTGTGTAATCATCACTAATTACTACGTGTTTGTCATTAATTACCATGAGAACACTTAAACTGTTACATGTACTACAAACAACAATCAAATTACACGTGTGTTTGTGCGACAAAATTTTCATACTAGTATCAAAAGTGTTGAAGTTTTTTTCTTCTGCAACTTTCGATACCGCGAAATTAAAACCACCGCAATTTGCTACATTCAGAAAACCGCGAACTTTTAACACCACGAAATTAAACCCGTCTACAGTATTCTACCACTGATATACATGTATTCAGAGGACTTGTGATCATAAGAAATCAACTGGACAACTACATGTAACATAAGCTCAAAAGCAAGATCTTTGACTAGTACAGCTAAAAACACAATTGAATAAAGAATTTTGCATGTTTGGCATCTTGAATCTTTAATGTCAATACAATATCAATATACAAAATATGTATACAAATAAAAGCTACAATGACTTTCCTCATTATGTACATACAACAAAATTAACTACAGATTTTTTTGGTGCAAATTTTTTTGGAAGTAAGATATGATCATGCACCAGAATCCTGTCAGAATCTAAACATCAATTCTAAAATAATTGTAAAACATATATATGTGTGTAAAATATGTCATTGCTTCTAATTTGATATCTGTGTGTATCACTAAAATATATGTGTAAAATGTGGCATTGCTTCTAATTTGATATATTTGTGTGTATCACTATCTTTTTTAATGGATTCATTACTTTAGTGTCCGAGATAATTTTGCATCTGCATCAAGAGCTAAAAATCAACATTGTGAAAATTGCTGGATCCCGAGATATTATGCAGCACACCTACTTTCCAGCATTACATTATGATCATCATAATAAATGGCCCTTCAGACAATACATAGTCTGCCATTTGATTAAGCATAATATACATGTACTTTTAAGTCTGCCAACAGGTGTAACAACAGATTACGGTGATGCCCTTATTCATAAGGCCATGCTAGGCTCTGTACTTTCAAACAATACATAATTTTGAAAATAGAAAATCATACTAAATACCTTACAAAACTTTGCAGGCACACACATTGAGAAGTCCAGGTCATTTACAGAATTTTAAAAAAACCCTACTTCTTCATTAAACTCCCCCAACATCTATAATGGCCAAAAAAAAATATATATTACAAATGTAGGCATTTGCATTATTTTCAAAGATCTTTACCAAAGATCTTTACAAACAACATTACATAATGTAATTCCAATTCAAAGTGTTGCAAACAAACACGATCTGCATAAATATTCCAAACTATAAAGTCTAAAATAAGCTAATAACTGGTTAGGGGGGGGAAGGGGGGAGGGTCAAATAGTAAGTATGGCATATTTCATTTTTATTTATTTATTTTTATTTCTTTTATTTTTTTTTTGTTTGGTGCTGGTCATCAGACCATAAAGGTACTGAAGATTTACAATAACTTTTAAAATTCGTTTAGAAAAAAGCATTATGTGTTAATGTGGAACACTGATGTCCCGTTACGTTAGAAATTGATTAAACAAAAACAGTTTTAGGATAGAATATAAACAGTGTCCTTTCTTCTATATTTGTACCGTATGTTGACATTTACGGAAGAAAATTATCAAACAAAAACAGTTTTAGGATTGAATATAAACACTGTCCTTTCTTCTATAGTCGTAACGTATAGTGACATTTACGGAAGAAATTTATTAAACAAAACAGTTTTAGGATAGAATCTAAACAGTGTCCTTTCTTCTATATTCGTAACGTATGTTGACATTTACGGAAGAAATTTATTAAACAAAAACAGTTTTAGGATAGAATATAAACAGTGTCCTTTCTTCTATATTCGTAACGTATGTTGACATTTACGGAAGAAATTTATTAAACAAAAACAGTTTTAGGATAGAATATAAATAGTGTCCTTTCTTCTATATACGCAACGTATGTTGACATTTACGGAAGAAATTTATTAAACAAAAACAGTTTTAGGATAGAATCTAAACAGTGTCCTTTCCTCTATATTCGTAACGTATGTTGACATTTACGGAAGAAATTTATTAAACAAAAACAGTTTTAGGATAGAATATAAACAGTGTCCTTTCCTCTATATTCGTAACGTATGTTGACATTTACGGAAGAAATTTATTAAACAAAAACAGTTTTAGGATTGAATATAAACAGTGTCCTTTCTTCTATAGTCGTAACGTATAGTGACATTTACGGAAGAAATTTATTAAACAAAACAGTTTTAGGATAGAATCTAAACAGTGTCCTTTCTTCTATATTCGTAACGTATGTTGACATTTACGGAAGAAATTTATTAAACAAAAACAGTTTTAGGATAGAATATAAACAGTGACCTTTCTTCTATATTCGTAACGTATGTTGACATTTACAGAAGAAATTTATTGAACAAAAACAGTTTTAGGATAGAATATAAACAGTGTCCTTTCTTCTATATTTGTACCGTATGTTGACATTTACGGAAGAAATTTATTAAACAAAAACAGTTTTAGGATTGAATATAAACAGTGTCCTTTCTTCTATAGTCGTAACGTATAGTGACATTTACGGAAGAAATTTATTAAACAAAAACAGTTACAGCTAAATTTTAACAAAATATCAAATTTAAGGTCAAGGTCAGGAGAGCGAAAGAAGTTTTTGCAGACAAACTGATAAATGAAAAAGCAGGTTCAACATCTATATGCCTCAAATCTTTTATTTCAGTGGCACAAGAATTATTTCACTTTAATTCCAAAATTGAGATGAGTCACTAAATACAAAATTAAATAAATCCTTTTCAAATTGCCTAACAATGAATTGAAATATTAAACAATACAACCCTCCATTTCACAAACATCTGGTGTGAGAGGCAAAAGAAGCAAAAATACACCAAACAAGACCCTGAAGACAATTTATGGCTTACTTAATGTATCTAGAAATTCTAAATTTAGACTTTGTTATTGTTCATGTACATTAAAGATAAGCCCCATTTTTTGTGCATTATTTCACGTAGTTTAATTCATACTTTATTAGAATCTTGAAGCATATAGGTATGACTAATATAAATAACAGTTAAAATTCTTCTTATCCTTTTAAAAATGTAAACTTGAATACTCGTACTCGTTTAGAAATACTGTCTTATAGATTTATGCACTTCTTTAATAGTACATGTATATGACAGAAGGGAGCTTTTTTTTTTTCAAGTCTTTCAACCATACTTTAATGCAAGATATACAAGTATATTATATGAGGTAGATGACAGAAATTGCATTCCATACTTTTGTGACACTTTCTTCTGTTTTTCAGAAATCTACATATAAATATACTAAATGATCAAATTCAATAGAAAATATCGATTTTGTACATTAATTAATCATTTAGCAGAGTCATCATACATGAATTAAATTGATGTACCACTAGCAAAAAGTTTTTGGCAAAAATTCTTAGTACCTTTTTTTTCAAACACATCAATTCCACATCATACTTGGAACAAAAGTCCAATAGTTAAAACTCTTTTCTGACTTTATTATCTTAAGTAAATTCTTCATCAATTATAAAGTGTATAAATTTCAAAAGTCTATGGATTTATAATTATACAAAACCAAATATATACTCGCATGTTCTATTGGAATCATTCCAATAAAGCAGTGAAGAAATCAAAATTTCAATTTAAAACCTTTAATCTATGAATATCATAGAAGATAAAATTGGTATTCATTTAAGGATTAAGTGTCATGACACATCATAACATACATAGAAGATGTTGCGAAAGTATAATACTATATTTATATCAAAGCAAAATTTGACATAAGTCTTAAAGCTGCCTAGTACATGAACAAAAGGACATACTTAATAATAATACATTAAATATACAGTAACACGACTGTATAATATCTGTACTAATTCATATTCTTTGTAAGTTTATGTATGACAGATAGAGTAGTGTTAAACACGTCAGAAATTTCTGAATGTTTCTTAAACTGATAAAACTCTACACATAATAAATTAAGAATTTCGTTGCATTTACAACCATGAACCTTATTCGGTATTTTTGAAAACCAGAGTTAATTCCCATTTGAGACAATATCTGACGTAGGCTAACCGAGATGTCATCAAATTCTAAAATAAGGATCCTAAAACTCTGGGAAATGACAGAATAAAATCAAATTTATCATACAATTCTCATGACGTCATAATGATTTTACGTCAGATACCGTCTCAAATGGGAAATAACTCTCTGTTTCCACTCCTTATCCCAAATTACAGATTTCAGGAATGACAGTGATGCATAGGTAAAGTTGAGAAATTGAGGTCCAAATATTTTCTTGGTAATACATATGAACATCGTTTCTTTAGCTCACCTACATGTATGCAATTAGACCAGAAATAATTATACATGTATGTCCTCAACATTTGCCTATGAAACACTGTCATACCTTACAAATCTACATGTATATTTGAGGATGATGAATCATACTTTAAAGTTTCACATGTTTCATGAACTCATTAGTTATATTATTCATAGTACATGCAATTATTTTAAAATTCTTATGGTTTGAGTCCTTAACGACCGTCATCTCAAGATTTTTATTCAGAATTGAACATCAAGTTTAGATAAATCTAAACGATACTTTGTAAAACTAACTATCAAAATGCATCCCCAGTTCATTTAGTGCAATGTAATTGATCAGCAGTACTGGAGATGAAACTTAGTATAAGGGTAACATGTTCCGACGCATGTAATAGCAGGTACATGTACCAGATTAAGAACATTTCCGTGTCATAAATATTACTTTAGATCATACATGTACATGTACGAACATGAATAGATCGGCAAGAGGACAGGTGGACATGAACATAGTAATATCTCCTCAATACAACACATATACAGATTTTAACATTATTATACAAACAAATTTATTTACATCAGGTGTTTTTACATTAAATAATTGGTTATGAGACAGTACAAGTACGGTAGGGTTGAATATTTTCTACCTTTGATACAACATGCATATCCTTTACGAGGCTGATTACAATTAGAAAAATTTGATGACGGTGAAATTTCAATTTCTTTTTCTTAAAATGATATTTGAAGTGCAACAAATAAATAACATGAATTTAATTAAAATCTCTTGCGCAGAAATATCAAAAATTTGAGAAAAATCGTTATTTTGCAGTAAACCTCCATAAGGTCTCATTGTAAGATGCCATTATCTTTGAGATGACCCCTACATAATACTGAACAGTCAACTTCTATTTTCTTTCCCATAAAATGAATTTTATAATACTGCAATTATATGATCCGAATTTAGTCAAAATACCTTGGGTAGAAGTTCATCATTTTCTAATTAGACAGAGCCTCGTTAAGTTTTATTTCATGTATGGAAACTTGGGAAGAAAAATCAATCAGCACAAAAAAAAAATTCTTTTTTCTTATTGACAACTTTTTATTCATAATGTCAATCTAAATAAATATTACTCACTTCATACGAGCTCACTTTTCTTATTGCTAGATTTTATAAATCTATCTATTAGGTAAAAATTTTCATTTTCCTATCCTACATTAATGCACAGTGAGAGTCACAAGGAAAACATAAAATGATTTCATTATAAATCCCATATTTGTCATATCTCTGGAGATTTTGTTATAAAACCTAGATGTATTTTCAAATTATTTTTTTCTAATTCATAAGCACATGGTACCGCATGTGTATTGCTTGTCCTGGCGTCTTACTTTGGGTACTCATGGAAGTATATTTCTGGTTGGTCACGTGCAAATTTTGCGAATCGCGAAGCGGTTATCGTAAAATTTGCATGTGTCCAACCAGAATTATACTACCATGAACACTCAAAGTAAGACAGTCATTTGAGCGACATACATTGTATCTTAATAACCTCCATTTAAAACCTCTTCAGTGTGGGAGGCAGCAGTAAAGGATCAGCCAGGTCTGTCCTTAAAATTTATTTTAAAATTCATTTCATATATATAAGTGGCTCAGGTTGAGAGTAGCATTACATTACACAGCCTTAATAGGTGATTTTCCAGTAGATTCATTCAGCAGACAGACACCAGAAATAAAAAAATTTGCAATATTTTCATTGTGACGTCAATTTAGAAAACATGACAATGCATAAAGTCAGTGGGATCAAATTTGAGGTTACAATTTAAAATGTTGCCAAATGATGTGATGTCTGGTGTCTCTGCATATAAAGTCAATGTTTAAAACGGTCATACATATTTTCTGGAAAATGGACAATTGTTACAAACATTTTCCGTCATATAAATGGTCAGCAGCATACTGCTTCAAATTATACACAACAAATTTTTAGAACTACAATTATAATGAAACTGGCCAACAATTTTAAAAAATGCAATGATTATTTCAAGAAAAAGTAAAAAAAATAAAGTCTGTGTTTGTGAAACACGAATGCCCCCGGTGGCATCTTTGTTAGTATAAACGCCATTTTCTGTTGAGTACGTGAAAGGTCAAAGTCAAGGTGATGAAGTCAAAATTTTTTTGCTATAAATGAAATGGTCTTCTCACAAGGAATACACATGTGAAATATGAAAGCCCTATCACTTACTATTCAAAAGTTATGCCCAATGTTAAAGTTTTTGAAAAGTAGGTCAAAGGTCAAGGTCACGAGGACAAAACTTTTGGTATCAATGGAAAGGTCTTGTCACAAGGAATACACATGTGGAATATGAAAGCCCTAACACTTACCATTCAAAAGTTATGCCCAATGTTAAAGTTTTTGAAAAGTAGGTCAAAGGTCAAGGTCAAGGTCACGAGGTCAAAAATGTTGGTATCAATGGAAAGGTCTTGTCACAAGTAATACACATGTGAAATATGAAAGCCCTATCACTTACCATTCAAAAGTTAAGCCAAATGTTAAAGTTTTTGAAAAGTAGGTCAAAGGTCATGGTCAAGGTCACAAGGTCAAAAATTTTGGTATCAATGGAAAGGTCTTGTCACAAGGAATACACATGTGAAAGATGAAAGCCCTATCACTTACCCTTCAAAAGTTATGCCCAATGTTAAAGTTTTTGAAAAGTAGGTCAAAGGTCAAGGTCACGAGGTCAAAAATTTTGGTATCAATGGAAAGGTCTTGTCACAAGGAATACACATGTGAAATATGAAAGCCCTATCACTTACCATTCAAAAGTTATGCCCAATGTTAAAGTTTTTAGTTCGGACAAACAGACAAACAGATAGACAGACAAACAGACGGACAGGCCAAAAACTATATGCCCCCGAATCTGTGATTCCGGGGGCATAAAAATAGTGTGTAAAATCAGAATTATTACACTGTCAGATAAATGCATTTAGAGTAAAAAGCGAAGAAGGTTTTGTAAAAATTTTAAAACTCATCTGGCAACTTGGGAAAACGTACAAGTACAAGTAAAAATGAATCTCGAGGGAGAAGAAAATTTTCCCCCTTTTTAGTAAAACTAACGTCATGCAATTTAAAACAGTTGGTATACAGATAAAAAAAATCAGACTACTACAATGAGATTTTTGTGACATGTTATAAATATGAGTGTGATATTTACAGTGCAACAAACATTTGTTCTTGCTACAAGGCTAATTAATGAGATTATTGAATGCGGACATTGCTGTCTTATCATAAAAGTACACTAGGACTGGCTGTGGAGTTTTTATTTCTTCCTTTTGATAATGATGCCACCTGCTTCATCAGCTCACGGTTTTTCATCTGTAAGTAATATGCAGAAAATTCAGTAATAAGATTGAAAAAAAAAAATCAAAATACTTAAGTACATAATTGTACTGGTGAGAAGTTTATTAAAATTCTGTTTGATTACCAATTATTCCCAAGGTACAGTACCCTTACAAATTCCTAATTATATTTTGTTAAAGCCAATGTGAAATAGAAAACATAGTATGGATATCATCTAAAATAACTTGTTGGATGGAATAAACAAACCTGTGTCACCTGCCATATGTTTGACCCTAAAGATGTGACCCTGACATTGTAGGCAACCTTGACCTTCATAAGGTACCTGTATCATGTTTCATCATGATTGACCATCACTTAATGTTTGATGAAAGTATAAAAGAAGGAAGGGGATCTCCAACAAGGCCCTGTTGCAGCACCAACAGCAAAACACCAAAACACCCGATGCAAAAACACAAAAGACGAGAAAAGTATGAGACGAAAAAGAGACATACGACATGTAAACATCAAACACAAAAGACTACACATAAACCGCGAGACCAATGGGCAACCGGTGCCGACTTTGGACGGCCATTTGCCACGCAAGTAGCAAATGGTGTGGTTATCCTGGATTACGTGCGCACAACCCTATCACTTCTCCAATTACCCAGAGGTCTTGAAGAACGTACAATTGTGGTGTAAAACAACCTCCTCACTGTAAGATGACATATAAGGTACATGTGCATCAAGTACATGTAAGTCATAGCCATATACATGTAAGGCCAAAAAAATTAATTATTAGTTTCTCGGACACTTTTTTTCAAATTATGATGAGGCAGGGAGGCTTTTTTTTTAATCGATGATTGACCAAGGGAAGATTTGAGTGGCGCCGGCCACGATTTGCACCGAGACGACATTCATGTTTTACCTGTTTTTACGCTTTAATGTCCCAGTCAGTTGAATGCTTTACACAAATGTAAAACACGGAAAAAAGTGACCGAAAATTCCATAAAAGTGCTAAAAACTATGGATGCGGTGCATATTGTGCCTAAGAAACTAATAATTTATTTCTTTTGGCCTATGTGCAGAATTTAGAAAGCGTCTCAGTAGAAAATTACCATATCAAAAAAGACAAAATCTCTTGACTTTTAACCCTTGAAGACTTTTGCCTGAAAACGCCACATCATGCAGAACAGTTTGTGAAGTTTTAACAAATTATCCCCATGAAGTAATGTGTAATACACCCCCTCCCCTGGTAGCAAAATGGGTTCACACATAATCTCCCTCTTTTAAAGTGCCAAGGAGGGAGATCTCCCTCTTTTTAAGATTTCAAAGTTGGTAGGTATGCAACATTGTATAGTTCTTACCTAAAATATCTATATCTTACCTAATACATGTATATATAACACTGTAGACAGAAACATGTTATACATAAGGTGTTTCATTGTAATCATTACTTCATTTAAAGATGTTATTGTCATAGCAAAGTGACCTGACCGTGTGGAGCTAATCTTAATCAAGCGACTGAGATGAATCGATAAAATTTTAGGGCAGATAGAATATGAATTGCATAACGTAATAAGAGCAAATACTAATTACCTGTAATTTTGTAAAGCTTATATCAACTGGACAGTATTGAACTCTTCCTATGACCAGGCGAAAATTAGCTCGGTCAGGTCGGTTTGCTGCGACAATAACAGTAAGGAGCAGTTGACAATAAGTTGACATACCTGTATTACTTGTAAAGCGTCTGAATGCTGTTTCTGAATGCCCTGTACTTTGGTTCGGAAGTCTTTCTCTTGTTCATACAGCTGTGCCTTCAATTCTGTTATCTATTAAATTACAATACATATAATAAACACTGCCATCCATAAATAACTATATTTATAAATTCACTTTTCTACTCTGAACTCGAACGATTTATAATAATTGGCTTCACATACGTACTTCAATATAATGAATTGTGAAATCAAAAATGTTAATAGAACTTTTTAATTTGGACGATTTTTTTTAAATTGTCATTTTTCTATAAAAAGAAGAATGAATGTTTATAAAATGTAAATATCTGCATTAAATTTGTTACAAATGATTTCTGTGAGGTTCATCTTCAGAATTATACAGCTGCGCTAGATTCATAACTCTTCATTTTCTCATAGTAATTTGATTAGATATGGTGTATACTAATTCATGTAAGGCAGTGTATACAATGTATTTACATTCAAAATGTTTTTCATTATGTAAACTCTACAAAAAAAGGTATCCTGATTTTTATGTGCAGCATTCATATTCTGTATGAAAGGTCTGCATTTGTATTCAGATATTCAGGTATTTAGATATACCCAAACAAAAAAGGCTCACTTACATGTACATAAATTTTGTTTTTGTTTTTTTTTTATCTAATACCTCCATCTGATTTTCAAAATAGATCTATTTGATATTTTTCTGACACAGACTCATTGTGATCATCAAATATTATGACAACGGTCACGAATATCTGGGAAATTATGGCACAAAAGCGAGGTTACCATGTTATGACATAAATAATGCTAGATTTCATCTAAACTGGGAAACAATTCTGTTTTCAGAAAAGACTCAGTCAGTAAGGCTTAGCTTACATCTTTTAGCAATAATTTTTATCTTAACTTCGATATAATATTTAGTCTATATCAAATATCAACCTTTTTGTCTTTCTCCAGTAGTTGCTGATCTTTGGACGTGAGCTGTTTCTTGGTTGCGTCTAGTTGTTCCTGTAACTGCTGGAGAGCTATTAGGTGTTCAGAGCTGTGAGGGTCGTCAGATCTATCGGGAGCGCTGGTGTTCAGCAGCGACAGTGACGTTATGGATAGGCTACCAGTAAGGCTAGAGCTGATAAAAATAACGGTAAACTGTACAAACAGATTCAGGCGTACAGGTGTACGTATGTCAGGGTGGAAATAATAAACGATACAAGTAGATGACAACTGAAGCTCGGCCAGGAAGGCTTGGAACTAATAAACTACATTATACAATTATAACACTTTGATGAGGACGATAACAGGAATTATAGACCTGAAAAAATAATATTGACTGAGGACGAAGTCTGAGGTCAATATAACCTATTCAGGTCTATTCAGTTTCAATCACAGAATAGGCGACTCCTGATAAAAGGTATTAAAATCAAACTATGTAGATAAGAATTATGTAAATACATGACTATATATTCCTCATCCCATGCACCATTTACCGGTATATGCGTCTAAAGGTATGATTACAAGTTGATTGATAAAGTAACAGTAAGTCTACTTTACAATGAATGACTGTCTGGCAATGAAACAAGGGATCAATAGACCATTTTCTGATTTTGTTAGAAAGCACAAAATGTCTGAGTCAACATCTTTTGGTGTTGTTTTACATTATGACGTCCCTGTTAAAAGACGCAATTCCATTGACATGTAACAAAGAAAAAGTGTGCAAAAATTGCATACCTCGGATATTTATTGTCATTTTGTCAGCCATTATATATTTCGGCAAGTGGCCTATTATTCTCCGAACAGAGTTGTCTCCTCCTTACAGTCAAACAATCTCTGCCACAGACTTCAAGAAATGTCAAGAATCCTGCCCTAAACTAATTATGACGTCATAGAAGCGTTACGTTAAGATATGCTTTATGGTGGCAAGTCTGTGGCAGTGATGTAGAGTAAGGTAACAGAACTTAAACTTGAGCTGCTTGGAGTTTGGTGGCCTACTATAAATTGCTTTATTTTCGTCAGTACCAATTTTCGTCAATTTGTTAAAAATGACAATTTCGTCAGTACGTAAATTCGTCATCCAAGGGTCCCTAAGGCAAAATGTACAGATGTAAATTCGTCTGTTCAAATGCCAACTTAAGTCCGCCGTCAAATCTTCAAATCCGCCATATTTGTTTGTTTTCATTGTTTGTTTAACAATTAACGGTAAACAAACAATTAGAGACATGTATATTATCTACCTTGCTGTGAAAACATATTATTTAGTAATAAGAAGTATACGTAATAACTATTTACAATGTCTCAAAACTCTGAATCTTAAAATTCAGCATCTTTCTCCCTTCTCCGCAATGCTCCCGGTTTATATTTAAGTTTAACCAAGAGACTGATTCAATTTTTACTTACTACAATTTATTTTTTGTCAGGAGTATTTATATTCGTCGGTACGTAATTTCGTCAATGGAGGCACTGACGAAAATGACGAAAATTGGTATCTGACGAATAAAAACCAATTTACAGTATTTGATCCGATAAATATTTCCTGATTTTTTTCGAAGGCAACAAATAAAGCAGAGAAGGCATCCCTTATCCAGCAACAAGGATCGCATAAAAAAAAATTTAAAACTCCCATCTTCGTTTTGCCTGACACCCAGGGGATATGATAATTGCAAGTAACTCTCTTACTTTTTTAAGAAAGAGTAACGATTCTGCTCGCCTTGATTACTATTGGAAGATATTTCATCTCTGCAACAGAATTCTTTAATGTTAAAAACGCTTATATTTCCTGGAATGTGTACTTTGTTTCACATAAATTATTTGGTCTTTTACTACCAATTATCTAACATAAGTTGCATTATGATGTCATGAAATTCACATACTACAAAAATCTGAAACATGTTTTCCTGAATTTTACTCTTGTTTCGTTAGACTTTGATGACATCACAAATACTTTGGGTCAGAAACCTTCCCAAATGGGTAACTCTGTGAAAAGATGTACAATTAACAGACCCTTTCACGTTAAGGTTCACTCGGATCACTTTTGTCTCTTCGTAATTTACCCTTCAGAATGCGGGAAAAATTTGAGAAATTCCATGAAGTCACAATGCAATTTCGATGTTTGACTGAGGTTCGAAGCTTGTTTATCCGAGGTAAAAGCATTGTGACGTCACAAAATTTTGCATCTTTTTTTCCTGCAATCGGAAGGGTGACCGTCAATTTTTTGGTACTTTTGCCACTCACAATAATGGAATGATGTCATATCGCTCTAAACTGTGGCATGCACTGTTCCGCCATTATGTCATTTCATTGTTTTGATTGGAAAAGTACCATACTAAGAGACAAAAGTGATCAGAGCGAATCTTATCGTGAAAGAGTCTATTCATAACACTTCTAGAGAAGGTTCAACATTGAAAAAGACCCTGTTGATTAAAATACATCATGTAACTAAATTACAGACTGACTCTTTAGCCAAATCAAAAGCTCCTTCAAAGGTACCTACTTGTAATGCAAACATTATACACTGATTCTATGACACTGTGTACATATACAGACCACAAACACCACATCATTTTACTTACAAATGTCATTTATACCTGAGAAAAATTATATTGTGGGTGGCATCTAAATTTCATACTGTCTTGATTAAATGTCATTTCGTTATCAAATAATGAAGCAAAATGAAACAGGGAAAGTTAGAAAATAAAATACACCGCTAAAGACAGTATGGCCGGATTGCAAAGTAATTGCAAAGTAAGTTTTTGTCACTAACTGGGTCAAGGTCACTTTGTCAAATATTAAGAAATAAATTGAAATGTCTTGTTAGAAGCAACCTACCTGTATAAATATTATGTTTCTACTGTCTATATAGTTCCTTAGACTTTGCTTCAACCAGAAACTTTACCAAAATCTTTAAGTAGGTCAAAAGTCAAGGTCACTAGGTCAAATGTTATGGCATAAATTGAAAGGTCTTGTCATGGGCAACCTACATGTATAATATAAGTTTCTACTGCATACAGTTCCTCAGATTTTTCTTCAACCAGAAACTTTAACCAAAATCTTTACTAGGTCAAAGCCCAAGGTCAAGGTCACTAGGTCAAATGTTATGGCATAAATTGAAAGGTCTTGTCATTGGTAACCTACATGTATAATAAAAAGTTTCTACTGCATACAGTTCCTCAGATTTTGCTTCAACCAGAAACTTTAATCAAAATATTTAACTAGGTCAAAGTCCAAGGTCAAGGTCACAAGGTCAAATGTTACAGCATAAATTGAAAGGTCTGGGCAACCTTCATGTATAATATAAAGTTTCTACTGCATACAGTTCCTTAGATTTTGCTTCAACCAGAAACTTTAACCAAATTGTTGAGGACAGATGGAAAGATGGATGGACGGACGGACAGACGGACGGACGGACGAACATCGTCAATCTATGGCTTCAGTTTACTCTGATTATTCACGTCTGAACCGAATCGAAATCTGCAATTCTAAGTCGGTGCATCAAACCGACATTGCTAATTTCGAAGCACCGAAATTTTCGGTGCACCGCTCAGCCCTAATCACAATAATGAAACAAATAAATAAATCCAAGTAAATCTTGGATCTACCCTTTTTGATTTTTGTCAAACAATGCAAATCTTCTGTTCATGACTATGCATACATTTATCTGAGTCAACATGAAACTGTTTATTACATGTACAATTGTGGAATCTTATACTCCTAAATATTTCTTTAGACCAATGAAAGTACCTGTAACAAGTGGAATAAGGAAGACTTCCCCTTTCAACATCTCCTCTAAAGTCACTACTAAAGATTATATAAATACTGTACAATAATCCCACATTCAAATCATTTTTTTTTTTCTATCTATTGAGTTAAAGTGACTATATCATTTAATACTACAAACAAAACTATAGTGTTAAAATTAGAATTCCCAATCCAGATTATAAGATTATGATAACCAATAAAGAAATAACAAGAAGGTAATGGGGGGGGGGGCTTCATTGCTCATCTGAGCATCTTGTTAAAAAGGATAAAAGTTTATACAGAAAAATTAAAAAAATGAAGAATGAAATATTCAGAAAATAAAAATCTTTCCAATGAATGCATGTATCGCCTGCGAAACATAGCGACACTTAGGAATTACTTTTATATAGGGTGTGACAGACATCCAAAAAGTGTGACAGGCAGACTGACAGACGGACAAAGTGATCCCTAAGTGTCGCTATGCGAAATGTCCAACATCCCACCAGCTAACAGACTTTTACATCATGATGTCATAATCAAGAGTCAGTAAAACAATGCTTTGATGGTCCATTTGATTATGAAATTAAAATGCAACAGCCTGCCAACATGTGTGATGTCAGTTATTTGGTGATCCCTTAGTTGTGGGCTATGACAATGGCTCACTTTGCCTTTGCCTTAAAAGAGCTTAAAAGACCGAAATTACATCAATAATATCATAAAATACATGTGCATGTACATGTAATTATACCTTACACAGAGATTCTCTTAAAGACCCAGTGCCCTTGGACTGAATATCCCCTACTTTGACTCAAAGTTTGAGCATACCAGTTGCATACAGCATTCCAAATTTAATTGAAATGAATCTTGAATTTTCACCTCTTATATCAAACTTGGAACTTTTTTATTAAAAGTTGTAGAGAAAAACACAGAACACTGTAGAAAATAAAGTGTTCTTCAATGTTCAAGTCCTAATGATTGTGATTGAACAGGCAGACAGCTCTAGTATGTGCATTGACATCATATTAACACTGCATCAAAATAAAAAGCATACCTTTTGGTGGGAGTGAGTCCGTTGGCACTTGATTTTGAGTCAACACGAGGTACTTTGGCAGGTGGAGTTCCAGTGGGAGTATTTGGCTCACTTGTTCTGTCATTAAAAACACAAAACACAAGTAAGTCACTGAAATACACAATTGTGACACATGATTGTGAATTTTACATCATTAAGAAAGAATATTGAAAAAACATATGTTATGTTCAAGCACACAAAGACACAAATTTTCAGCTCTTTGGTCACTATCATGTGCAAAAATGAAAATGAATCTGTGAAGGCCAAGGGGCCAAAAATTTCAGTATTTGAGTGTTTGTGCGATTTTAATTGTATCATTCCTTCCCTCTGAAAGAAACATTTGATTTTACTGAAAAAAAAATCATAATTTTGTATGGTCTCTACGAGTGGTGTACAGAACAGGTTGAAAATATGCCCACTGCTTCGAGTTACTTTATTGATTCCTTCATGGATTGTGGACATTCTACATGTTCTAGTTCTTATAATAAAGTAGTCAAAGCAGAAAAGATAACTGATGATAGAGGTAAGCATAAGAAACCTTTCTACTCATGAGGAAGGCCAAAATGTTGATCTTTACCAATGTGGATAGGATAGGAAAGGATAGAAAAAGATAGATGAATGGATAGAATTTGATAGAACATATGTTCAATCCAATACATGTACATGTATCCCATAAACCTGAGCAATGTGGATAGGATAGGAAAGGATATAAGTGTGATGGGATAGAGTACATACTTGCCATAATTTTTCGGAGTTTTGCCATTGCAAAGAGGGACAAAAAGAGGGACAAATCATCAAAATGCGGGACAAATATAACGCCAATGAGGGACACAAAGAGGGACACTTTTAGGAGGTTGAACTTCAGATATTGCAATCCAAAATTGCACTAGATCATTGCCCTCTGCAAACGAAAGAACATCAGAGTAAAAAATAAATCTTATTAATGCATGCCGTATACGTAGATGGCTCCAGGTCGGACGCTTTTCTTAAAGTGGCGCTTCAGTGAACTTGTCTACCCTATTTAATTTTTCTCTGTGAAAGTTTTAAAAGTCTTTTACTCAATTGTTCACGTTTTATATTCACAACTTTCTGAACATAAGTATTAAACATCTGCGCTGTTGCCTGCGTTGACGTTGGCGATTTAAATGAAATACACAATCGATAACTTAATGACTCAGGTATTAAAAACGACACTAAGCAAACGTACTTTGATTGATACTGAGAGTTTTTTGACGTGATAATAATAAAGAGCATATTATCATGATTATAGTTACTTTAGAGCGTTCCGTGTTGCCGTATTTTCTTCTTTTTTTTTATTAAATCTTGTTTACATGTTTTACATCACGTTGTTTCTTCTCATAAAAATAAATTCATATCTTGGCTTACATAAATGGTATTACTCGAACAGTGTAAAACTATTGCTATTGCTTTATTTATTTCAATGATCGAATTGTTTTGTGAGCTAAAAAAATATCAAAAAGAGAAAGGCTGCATGAATGTATTTAGCGACGTTTGTGGGACAGACGACATTTAATCAACCTATTACTATCAAAACATAGGTCGATTTTCGGCTGATTACTGTATATGGGTATATAGCGTAGGTACATGTAATTGGAAACGTTTAAATAAACAATGAAAGTTTAAGAAAAGACAGCACGACTAAAATCGACAAAGAATAATCAATATTACCATGATTATGCAGATTTTTTTTTTTAAACGTCCAAAAATGGGGATTTTCCGTGTCCCGGCCGAGACAGATATTTTCGGTCAAAAATGCGGGACATTTTTTGTCCCGGCTGGGACAATGGCAAGTATGAGAGTATGATACATGTAGGATATCATTTACATTACTGTGCATGCTCAATCTAACATCCAATAACATTTGTCTCAATCATGCATTAGGTTAGAGTAAGAGAAATGAACAACAAACTTCAACTTTAAAATGTTTCATTTCTTCATGTTCTTCCTACTTACTAATGAAGAACAAAATTTTCAATTTTCTCTCTTACTTAAAATAAACAACAAAGTTCATCTTTAAAATTTTCCTCCTTACTTGTGTTTATGATGGTGTTTATGTTTACTGTGTGACCGTGACCTTTTGTGATGATGGTGGTGGTGATGATGATGATGTTTATGGCGATGCTTGTTGCCATGGCTACTGTTGCTAGGCGTGTCAGCTCCGCCCTCCTCTGCAACATCCTTCTCCCCGTCACCTTGATTATTGTTGATATTTCCTTTAGCATTCTCGTCTGTCTTTCCCTTTACTATACTATCGAAAAGAATGTCTTTCTCAGTCTTTTGATTGTTTGATTGCTTTTGTGAGGAGCTTCTCCGAGCTTCATCTAGTCTTAATCTTGCCTTTGCTAACACTCTTTTGTAAGCAAGCGTACACAACCAACACAGAAGTTTTCCGTCAACCTACAAAGAAAAAATGTTTCATTGAAAGATTTTATCCAAATATACATAAAATTCTGATATATGTGTTGTGGGACAACTTTTCACATTGTTGCCGACTGAAAAGATAAGATTCTAAATAAAGAAGAAAATATATGAATGATGAAAGGCAAATTGCTTGGAGGTCAAGTTCAACATTTTAAATTGTAAGAATCTTCGAAATTATTTTGCGATCTTAGGTATGGAAAGTCCAATCACAGAGTCCCTATCGCATTTTTGTACTTACATACATGTACATGTTGATTTTAATTAACGAGAAGGGCTGTCATGGACAATGCAGAGAAATAACAAAATATCTGGTCTATTGTACATAAGAATTTTTATTTAATTCTCATATTAAAAGTGTCAACTTTGCTATATCACAAAATATGATGTAAAGAAATGATTGTCCAACCATCTTTCATCTAAGACAATGAGACCAAAACTAAGATTGAGGGAAGCAAATGTTCTGAATTGATATTAATGAAGAGATTTTTCATGCCCTGTTCACATGGAGAGATTAATGCGTATCTTATCAAACTTCATGGACACTCTTATGTGCAGAACTTTAATAGCTGATTTTCCAGTTGAATCATTAGGCGGACAGACACCAGACATCACAAAATTTGGAGTTATTTTCATTGTGACGTCATAATAGAATACATGACAATGCATAAAGTCAGTGCCATCAATTATGACGTCATAATCAGAAATAATGCCAAATGATGTCATGTCTGGTGTCTGTGCATATAATATCAAGGTTTAAAACGGTTATAGATATTTTCTGGAAAATGGACTATTCAAATCAGATTAAATATGCATTACACATTGTTGAGTGAATGCACAGTAAATCTTACAAATATGCATGCTATGTATGTGTACTTGAAGTCTACATTACAGTTACATTTATCCTGATCACTTTGGATCTTACTTGGATCCAAAATCATGTACCGGTAATATTGGATCCAAAATCATGTACCAGTAATATTGGATCCAAAATCATGTAAATGTACCGGTAATATTCGATCCAAAATCATGTACCGGTAATATTGGATCTAAAATCATAGAATGAGGAGAGAAGACAGAAAAAATATATTTTATTCAATCATACACAGCTAATCTTGGGTTACATTTTGGATAGTGCTGGTAGCGTAGTGGTTAGCACGGTAGAAAACAAACCCATAGGTCAAGGGTTCGAATCTCTACCGTCGCTGGTCATTGCAAAACCATTGTAACCTTGGGCTTGTTACTTTACACTACGTTGCACTCTCTCCACCCATGAGTAAACCGGGTACCTGGCACATGAGACGAGCTTGTGATGTGAATGAAAAGCATTAACACGTAAACAGCAGCTCTGCTTGTATACTTCCAAGGGAGTTGAGAATGTACTGGATTGTACAGGTCTCGCCGGGGAGGTAATTGTAGAAGTCACATGAGGCTCAGGCAAACGAGACTATATTCCCCTACCTTTTTTACATTACAATGATGTCATTCTAATTCATGAAGTCATTGTGAATATGTAATTCACTTACTGTAAACTTTTAGAAACTTATCTAAAGGTGATATAAAGGGAAAAAAAATTAAACTACATGTACTGTATATCATTTTGAGATAAATTCTACTTTTTCTTGTTTAAAATTCAAACCTATCAGTGCAAATGTACCAAATTCTAATGTGCATTAGTGTGAAAACAGTGCAAATCTAATTTAAATGAAAATGATGTGCATCAAATCTGAAGTGGATTAAAATCACACTGCCTGAACAAGGTGTTAGAAACATGTATATGTACATGTTAGCATGTGTTTAATTTCAAAACTTACCTTTTTTCTTGAGTCATCTGTCCTATCAAATGCACATTTCTGTTTACACTGTTCGCATGTTGTCGGTGGTCCCCACTTTTTCTCAGAATTAGTACACCTTTGACACTTGTTTCCTATAAAGGCAGCTAGTATATTGCAGTATTCACAAACAGTTGGCTGAAATGTAAAACATTTACCTGTATCATCCCAGAGAAATTGCGTTCACAAAATAATACTGTATACAGTCAGGGGTCCAACTTAAAAAAGTTATAACTTGCCCAAGTAACTGGATTTTAGTATTTATAACTTAAACAAGTTATAACAGCAAACTTTGATCCTCATTATATCCTCTGAGCATTTTTCTTATGAACTGAGTATTTGTAACTTAATTAATAGATATTAAATTGGACAACCTCCTGGTTTATCTAACTATCCAGCGCATGCTCTGGAAGTCTGGCACAAGACTCTCAAAAATAGGGTTCTCTGGGGAATATTTCTGTAATTAAATCCTATTTACCAGCAACAGACAATCTAATTCTCAAGAAAATTAGGTCAGAAACATAGTAAAGACCTAGATGCATCTTCTGAATGTGAATATTGACAATGAATCACAATGCTTTGAATATAAAACATGTTTATATCAAAACCACTGTTATAACTTGTTTAAGTTATTGGAGAAATTCTGAGGAAAATCTGCTTTTTTATTTGTAACTTATTCAAGTTATAAACTCATGAACATAACTTGTATAAGTTATAACTGATGCAAGTTAATTAACTTCAAGAAGTTCTTACTCATATAAGTTGGGCCCCTGACTGGTATAACCAGAAAATTTCAAGTGTATCAAATTTCACCATGTGGTGTCTTTATTTTAGCAAGTACAAATTTTCAGTGCATCACGATTTGAAAAGATGATAAGAGAACATGATAGGATTTCATTTTGTACTAATCTTCATAGATGTCTTGGGCCAAAAAAAAAAAAATACCCGAGTTTACTGTCACCCGACCAACCCTATTTTTTTTGCCCCGACCCTAATAGTTTTTATTGACATAATAGTCAGAAATCAAATCACAAGACAGGTATTCCTTCCAAGTGAGTTGTAATCAATTAAATAACACTTATTTCCTTCACTTCAGTCAGACAGCAAGGTAGATTTAATCCGTTTGGCGTGAGTGACCAACTGTCGGCAGTTTACAAGGGACCAAACAATAGGAATAAACAGATTACCTGGTCACATTCCCATCTTATATCGGGGAATAAAAAGTTTACAGCAGTTTTTACGTTTATTTTTCTTTACAATAGGATGCCTTAAGATAAAAAAATAAAATAAAAAAAAATCCGACCTACCGACTCTATTTTTTTTTCAGGATGTGACAGTAAACTCAGCTATTTTTTTTTTTTTTTTTTGGCCTTGTCATTTTCCATGATTACATAAACCAGAATACTCACTTGCACACAAACAATGGCATTACCATATCCCGATGCAACATTGTTGTGAGGGGATAAAAATTGTTAGTACATGCCATGTGAACAGTTAATTTTGAATTGCAGTCATAGAAAATTACAATTTGTCTTACCTTTCCATATAATTTTACATTCTGAAAACATTTCTTGCAAATGGAGTTAGTGTTGCTTTTACTGAAACAGAAAAATATTCAATTCTAAACAAAATCTGAAACCAAAATTTGCATTTATATACATTTGATTTGTCAATTATCAGAATTATTGCATTCATTAAAAGTAAAATTAACAGCATCAAAAGTTGGGAACAATTTTTGCATACAATGTATATTTCAAAAATGTTTTAACAATATAAGTCATATACATGTATGTATATGAATATATGATAAAAAAATTTTTTTTAATCTCCTAGCAAATAGATTTTTAAGTTTTCCAGTAAAGGTTTGTGACTGTCCTAAATCTAGATTTCATACGCATTGACATCAGACATCACATCATTTGGTAAGATTTTGTCCACAAAGACATTTGGACGTGATATTTGATCTCAGCATCCTGACGCATCCAGATGCATTGTCATGTATTGCAACATCACAATGCAAATATTACCAAATTTAAAGGTCTCTGGTGGTCTAATTTAATAAGCTATTGGCCAGCAGCCTGTTTCACAAAAAATCTTACGAATAATTTCATGATTTTTCATAACTTTTTATTGTTTAGTTCTACCGTACTTTCTAACTAGATTTAGTGAAGTTTGTTTTCTGAATTTATATTTAGTACATGTATTTCATGTTTAGAAATGATATTAGAAAACATAATACAATTTAAATAAAGAAAATTAAGAACATTTTTATTGAATTTTTTCGTAAAAACTTTTGTGAAATTGGGCACTGATTCTGTACTTACTCTTCTTGTTGAAACTCTGATCTACAGTATGTACATTTCACCACTGGATATATACATCTGCACTCCTGCAACAAATAGAACATCAATTTTATCCTTTAACAAACACATTGTACATTTTATACATGATAAAGCCATTATGTTCTGTACATGAAATTAAGCAGGGATTCAACACCAATATGGTGACGGCATTATTTGTTTTCATCACTTCCTAGGAAAAGTACAGTCCTTACTTCCTTATAACATTTGAATACCTAATTGATATACAAATTTGAGTATCCTGATGAAGTTTGAATAATTTCCAACGTCATTTGAAGAAATTATAGTGATTTTTGAACTTTGGGAGTTTTATCCATGAGCAAACCACAACGTCATTTCGACGTTATCAGGGGAAATGGTGCCACAAACTATCGTATTCAAAATGCAATTAAAACATTAATACCTGACATATCCCATTGAAACTTTGCATGTAAAATAGAAAATTCAACTTTCATCTCAGTGTTTTCGTTGACAAATTTACATACATGTAACCATGGTAACAGGAAAGCGGATGTCACTTCATTGATAATGGACACATTTGGAAGAAAAAATTGGAAAATATAAAGCTTTGTAAAATTCTAATTAGGAATTTAATTTTTCTAATTTAATCATGAAATTATATCTGGACGCCATTGATCATTCTGTTAGTTTTTGACAAAGATTCATCCACAGGAATCCTAATAATCAACTATCAACTACAGTCAATTGGCTCGAAATTGCAATTTTTTGAGTGACGAAGTCAACTTTTATTCCAGTATTCTGCCTTTGTTTATAAAACAATTCAGCTCATCTTTTCCATATGTAAGAGCAATACATTTATGAATATTTTGGAAGCTAAATTAACATTAATTACGAGAATCAGAATGACAAAGTGTTAAATACCTCCTTAAATGTATTCAGTAAACATGGTTTTAACATATAACATATTTTTTTTATTTACAATGAAACAAAAACATCCTTCATCATGAATACATGTATTAACAATTCACTACACTGACTTTGAAATCTATTATAGAAAGATTGGAGACAATGGACCATGTGGACAGAAAGGATTTTATACAGGCTGAATTATACTTGATGCTAATTCTTTATCCATACAGTGACCTATATGCTTTGTTTTCTTTTCCAGTGAGTTCCAATACATTTGCTGTAGACTACATAGAGAATAACTTCTCATACAGGACAGAACTTAATTATGGGAATCCAATCACAATATTTTGAAGATTTGCCTAAAAATTAACCCAGTCAAATCAGTGATTTAATTTTTTTGGCCAAGTTTACCACCGAATATTGTTGGTTTTCCCCTTCCAAAATTTCCCAGATCAAACCATTGACCAATCAGAGCTCTCCATTCATTTGCACCATTAGAAATGTCAATACGGCTGGCGGATTGCGATTTGCTCGACTGGGAGGGATGACATCGTGATTGCAAAGTAAATAAGAAAGGTATGGATGAATTGTTGATATAATTCAGCTTAGTTATAATTCATAAAATGTTCAGAGAAATAGCAAAAATTGGCAAACAAAGGCTTAGACAGGTTGGGACTGTCCACAAGATATCGATGCTATCACGTAAATGCGCGACTGTCCTTTAAACCAGCGACTGTAATGGTCACGGTTTTGCGTGACTCAAGTGTTTGGAACAAGAGAAATTATCAATTTAGGCCTTAATTTGACATTTTCGCTTTTTCTTTTTCAATTAGTCCGAATGGTCTTTTCATGAAAAATCGACTTCCGACTTTTAATTGTCCTCTCTATATCTGCAATCTCCAGGAAACGATGATCCAAGTGACAGAATGGCTTCAAAAAATCGTGGGTACAGCTGTAAAAAGGAGATATGTCCCTAAAAATAAAGCTTTATTTCCCAAATACACTTACGTGTTAGAAAATTCAGTTGTTTATGCCTCCCTCCACATGTTTACCAGAAGTTGTAATGATCGGTATTAATCAATCAAGTGGTGTTAATCTCTTGTCAAAATGTAATATTACCCATATTTACGGTATGCAATAAGGGCAATTAAATCTAAATGATTCTCGAAAGAAATTAATTACTGAAATTATTTTCTTTGATGGTTAAACTTAATTTTCGAATCGCAAATGCACGTGTAAATTTACGGAAATTACCGAGTGTAAATATTTCATAAAAATTTGAGTAAAAATCACATTAAATTCAAGAATTGAATTTTCACGAAACATAACTCGTCCTTCTATAAAAAGAAGAGCTCTTATCTAGGTGTTGAAGCATTGTAGGTCTGGGCCTCCGTAACAAAAATAGCTTCGGCATTGTTCGTTGGTCATTTTAGTTTTGGCCACTGCAAGATCAAAGTCAAGGTCACGTGAAATGAAAGTTCTAATGGTGGATAAGAGGGAAAAGTAAGAAACAACAGGTAAATTTGATGAAAAATCAACACGTTTACAATATGCATCGTTGCAAGTACTGGAATTTATAACCCCCGTATGGTATAAAGTCTTTTTCGCGGAAAATGCTCGTATGGAATAGGAATATTTCACCATTTTCGTACATAGAAATGAACGTAGTAGTTGTCTATTAACTTGATTTATTGCGAAGACACGGAGTTAAACGATAACAAGAAAAAAAGCATGATGAGAGCATCTCACATATGTATTCGCGTGACTGAATTTACCACTGTTTTAAAGGACAGTCGCGCATTTACGTGATAGCATCGATATCTTGTGGACAGTCCCAACCTGTTAGAATGCGAGTTGGTTCGAAAATCGATGTCCTCTTTTTCTTTTTTTATTGGGACAAGTACATAAAGTAGGCAAGAATAGACTGGGGTTTTGGCTATATCGTCAAATTTCCCCATACGGGGAAATTTACTACAGAGGTTGAGAATACCTATACTATAGAGAAATCATACCAGAAACAACAAACATAGAGTATTAAAGATATCTTAAACGGAAACGAAAATTTCATGAGAAACACGGGGAAATTTGACGAACAGTATATAAGAGTGTTGATATAAAAAAAAGGATTTTTCTTTCTTTTTCAGAATTGTTCAACCCTTCCAAGTGTCTGAAAGGGATTTTCTTTGGGGAGAGATAATAAAAAAGGGGCCAGGTATATTTTAGAGGGGATTAAACGTAAAGAAATCAAGCATTTTCAAGAAAAAACACGGGGAAATTTGACGAACAGTATATAAGAGCGTCGATATAAAACACGGGGAGATTTGACGAACAGTATATATAAGAGCGTTGATATAAAAGACAGGATTTTTTTCTTACTTTTTCATAATTGCTCGACCCTTCCAAGTGTCTGAAAGGGATTTTCTTTGGGGAGAGATAATAAAAAAGGGGCTAGGTATGTTTTGGGGGGATTAAACGTAAAGAAATCAAGCATTTTCAAGAAAAAACACGGGGAAATTTGACGAACAGTATATATAAGAGCGTTGATATAAAAGACAGGATTTTTTTCTTACTTTTTCATAATTGCTCGACCCTTCCAAGTGTCTGAAAGGGATTTTCTTTGGGGAGAGATAATAAAAAAGGGGCTAGGTATGTTTTTGGGGGATTAAACGTAAAGAAATCAAGCATTTTCAAGAAAAAACACGGGGAAATTTGACGAACAGTATATATAAGAGCGTTGATATAAAAAGACAGGATTTTCCTTACTTTTTGTTAGAATTTTTCGACCCTTCCAAGTGTCTGAAAGGGTTTTTCTTTGGGGAGAGATAATAAAAAAGGGGCTAGGTATATTTTTGGGGGGTTTAAAAGGAAAGAAATCAAGCATTTCGTGAAAAACACAGGGAAATTTGACGAACAGTATATAAGAGCGTTGATATAAAAGAGAGGATTTTTCTTCCTTTTTTTTTTTTTTTTTAGAATTTTTCGACCCTTCCAAGTGTCTGAAAGGGTTTTTCTTTGGGGAGAGATAATAAAAAAGGGGCTAGGTATATTTTTGGGGGGGTTTAAAAGGAAAGAAATCAAGCATTTCGTGAAAAACACGGGGAAATTTGACGAACAGTATATAAGAGCGTTGATATAAAAGATGGGATTTCGATAGCCCATTGTTATGCATGTATAGTTATGTCAATTATCAAGGTACATGTGATCTGTTTTCACATTCATTTGTTAATTACGGAATAAACGGCAAATTTGTTTCATTTTGTTTGAATACATTTCATTAAATTTCTTAACACCGTTTATTCCGTAAATAATAACGATTCTGGATGTAACTGTTTTTTTCTCATTTAGAACTAATAACGGAATAAACTGCAGATTTTATTTTACTGTCTCTCAGAACACCGTTTACTCTGTAAATAACAGCGGAAGAGTTTATGGACCATTTTAGCATTAAAAAAAGCTAACCCCGATTTGAGGTCCGACGGGGAAATTTGACGATATAGCCGGGGTTTTCTCGAGGGTATACGGTAAGGTCACTTTTTTTTACATATATGGGGCCTTCATAACTTCAAGCCTCTGTGACATCCAAGATAAACAGGTTGGGGAAAACTTCAGATCGAGCTATAATAGTTCGATCGGGCTATAATAGCTCCATGTAGCTATCATAAAACTTTTTTTTCTTAAGAAAAAAAATAAAAATTGATGATGATTAAATTTTGTTTACAAGTCGCACTAGTACTGATAAAATACTACAACTTTTGTATAGAAACCCCTATTGAAATACCAACAGATAAGGAGATAAGGAACCTCAAATTTTTTGTTTTTTCAAAATCTTTTTGCTCATCATCGGTCCATATTTGAATATATGTGTCTTGTTAAAAATTTTGATATATATTGAGTACAAATGGAATCAGAGAATATTTTTCAAAAATTTTGATTTTAGTTAAATTTTGTATTGAAAAATGTTATTAGGCAATAGCTTGTTCTAGCTATAATAGCCTGATCAAGCTATAATAGCTCCATTTGAAGTTTTCCCCAACCTGATAAAAAGACTTCACAGTGAGTTTTGCGAACAGCAGATCTAAGACATATTAATCTTTTCATTACTTTACACAATTGTTCCCCAGACGATAGATCTTCAAACGGGTATCTCTTGTGACACTTAGTACAGGCAAATAAAGCTGCCATTTCTCTAAATTCTAGCTTGTTGAAATGCTGGTGGCTAAGAAGACATTGACCGGAAACGGAATTTGACAAAATGAAAGTAGGTTTTATTAAAAATAAAATAATATTTATCATTTTTAGGGTAATTGATTATTTTTATTATTCATTACTAAATCGCTAATAAACAATTAAAATTGATGATGCTCAAAATTTCAAAATAGGCCATTCGGATTTGAATTAGCCAATCAGAATGCTCGTTTCTTTAAATGTCAGGCGGGAGATTCCCGGATGTGTACTTACTTCAAGTTGGTTTGTTTACATTTAGGAAACGCATGTAAATCTCGTCAGATATGAATGTCATGGCATATTGAGGATGGCAGAATCATTTAATATGGTGTGTATATACTGGCAAAATGTTATCTTACTCCTATTTCCTTTTGAGTTCGCACACAAGCTTAAAAGCTTGGATAATTTTGTCCAGATCAGGTCCAGTCTTGTTTCTCAAATTATGACAATATTCTCAAGATTGTATTTTATGTATTTTCAACATTCTTACATGTATTTCATTCATTATGTAGTATACTTGAGATGTGGACTTAGATCCACCACTGTATACATGTGTAACAGGAGAGGTAGACTAAATAATCCAGTCTCTCCACTGCCGCTAAAAGAGACTGAACCCCACTATGGTTGTTACAGAACGGAGTCGGACCAAACTGTTGCCCAATGATTTTTCCATATTACGGACCTTTAATATTGATTTTCTAGCAGGTGACTCTTGAGTTAACATTAAACTAACTATCTCTACCCACCTCGTGTTTTTTTCTCGCTTCGTTATTGCATTTTTGCCGATTTTTAACTCCCTACCAAACCAAACAAGCAAGGCAAAAGTTCAGAGAATCGACCAATCTGAACAAAGGTTACAAGTATCACGTGATCAACTTTCTTTATCCTTCGTTCTGATTGGTCGAATCTCCGAACTATTGTCAGTTTGTCTGCTTGTTTGGTTTGGTAGGGAGTTAAAAATAGGCAAAAATGCAATACAAAGCGAGAAAAAAAACACGAGGTGGTTAGAGATAGTTAGTTTAATGTTTACTTAAGAGTCACCTGCCAGAAAATCAATATTAAAGGTCTGTTATATGGAAAAATCGTTGGGCAACAGTTTGGTCCGACTTCGTTCTGTAACAACCATAGTGGGGTTCAGTATCTTTTAGCGGCAGCAGAGAGACTGGATTATTTAGTCTACAGGAGAGGAAAAGATGTGACCAGACCGTAATCTCGTTTGAGATTCATGCAGGCGTCTTTTAGCTATGCTGCTGTTTACTAATGCGAGCGTAAAGGTAAACAGCAGCATAACTAATAGATGCATGCATGAATCTCGAACAAGATTAGACCTGACCGGGAGTTGAACCCAAGTCCTTTTGCTATCAGGGGAAGATGCTCTTAGTCTTACCGACTAAGCTAGCTGGGCACAATACCTGTTCCTGGTACACTCCTCTCCACCAATTCTTTAGGTTTCTATGCCCTTGAAACCTCACATGAGACTCCACACCACTGTGAGTCATTTAGTAGGGCACCAGTTCTGTAAAGATGTGGCCGGATCTGGAATTGAACCCGAGACCTGCTTTCAGGGCAGACACTTTTACCAACCGAGCTATCCAGGCACAATACCCGTTCCTGCCACACATTATGGTTTAGCAGTCAGGGGTATAACTCATTTCAGCTATAAAATTTTATAACAGTAATCAGTTGCTTTTCTTTCCATGAAAAGTAGGTCATGAAAAATAACTAATATAAAAATTCATTTGGGAAGTGCTTCATATTGATTAAATTGGTAAAGGATTATTTTACAAAATTTAATGGATTGATGTTTAAAGTTGATATTGAACCCTTGATTATCAGCAGG
Source organism: Pinctada imbricata (assembly GCA_033119305.1). Classification (NCBI taxonomy): domain Eukaryota; kingdom Metazoa; phylum Mollusca; class Bivalvia; order Pterioida; family Pteriidae; genus Pinctada; species Pinctada imbricata. The sequence continues at coordinate 28,262,621 of VSWD01000007.1, forward strand.
AAAAATTTGAATTAGAAAATTTAAGCATTACCAAAAAAATATAACCAAAATGGTTATTTTTTTCACATATTAAAAGTACCTTGTTTCAGTTATATTTATTTTTGAAAATTTCAATTCTTCATGGGTTAGATGGGCACCAGCCTTACATATTTCAGAAGGTTAAAAGAATTCTTTCCTTTTCTGGAATGCTTAAGCTTAAAATTTGAATCTAATTCATTGATATGCAAACTCTTTTTTTTTTTCTATTTTGTTAAATTTCATTTTATGTAATTGTCATAGTGTGCAAACTCATGTTTATATCTCTCTTTTATTTTTTCTTTCAATAAATAGTCTGCTGTTGCTTACAGTCTCTCTCTCTCTCTCTCTCTCTCTCTCTCTCTCTCTCTCTCTCTCTCTCTCTCTCTCTCTCTCTCTCTCTCTCTCTCTCCTTTAAATATATAAAATGTGCTGTGAATATGTCTAAATGAATGAAAACTCTTAACTCTTGTACAGTACACTAAAAATAAAAAAAATATTTATTTTTGACCTAGATTTTGCAAAAACGTTATTTTTCCCAGATGTGACCTTAATTTATTGTTAAAGAGGCACCAATATTGAATCTGATGAGGTCAAATTTTTCTGTACGCAATCGATGATATAGTCACATTTGACCATAGAAAGTTTTGTAACCCGAATCAGTTATATTTTAAGTGATTCTATAAATATCTTGCAAGAAAAATAACTGATTTCAGTGATGAAAAATTTGAAAAATATTTTTCTGTCAAAAATAAGAAAATACAGATTTCGTTCCTTTTTTATCAAAATACTCATCAAGAATTTAGAAATTCAAAGATGTGCAGAAACTTGTTGAATTACTGCAGTTCAATAAATTCTGAGATTTTTCTTTCTAATATTTATGAGCGCTCATATGAAAATATTCAAATAAAATTTCATTAAAATTAATGACAAAAAATTGAAAGATTCAATACTTTTTTGCAACATTTGAGTCTCAAAGTAGAAATGACCTTGAACATCAAGTTAATGACCTTGAACATTTAAATTGTTATTTGGTGAAAGAGTTAAGTCATATATACTCATGCATACATTTTGACAATCATACGTAGCTCTAAATAGGATTAAAATCAATTTCAAAGATAACATGAAATAAGCAAAAAGGTCTAATGTTGCCATAGCAATGGTTTTTGACGACAGAATCTAGGTAAAACTCTTAAATTGCCCACTCCAATTTTTTGTTCATTTTTTTGTCAGTAAACATATATTTGCTTTGATGAAAACCAATGTTTTCTCTTGGTGCATTTTGTGATATTTTAAGATTGAAAATGGTCAAAAACATACCAATTTGGACCTTATTTTCACCTCTATTTTTCACTTCATTTTAACTGATTTTGGATTGATACAATAAGCTTCCTTTAATAAATATCATAACCATAACTAAGTGTACTAAGTAAGGACGTAAGTAAGGAAGAACAAATTATGTAAAAATAAACAAGCTGTTACAGTGGTATCCATGGCAATGAAGTATCCAAAACTGGCTTATTTCATGGTCTCAGAAGTGCTATAAATGGAGTGACCTCCTTACCATGGCAACCAGATGTCACATTAACTAAAAAGAATTATTTTAATTGTCAGTACTTAATACATACCCATTTTACTGAAAATCATCAAAATCCATGACATGCCGTGCCACTCGATTTTGGTCCTTACAAAGAATGCCTATTAAATTCAGGATCCCCCTTGGCCTCACCGACAAATTGAACCCCATCCCCCTGGATTTTTTTTCTAGATACGCTCATGTACCTCCCATTTGCACATTGTTAAACTGCATACTATTTCAAGGTTCTCCCAGAGACACGTGTAAAAAAATCCATCCCCCCCCCCCCCCCACCTAAAAAAAAGAGACAAAAGTTTTACTTTACTAACAGTCGGACAGGATTTCATTTCAAGAAGACGTCAAAACAATATTTGACCTTTTGACCTTCTGTTAGGATAACAGGTTTTATATTCTCAAAGCTGCCACTGGGTGCATTTATGTTTCACAAACTGTGACATAGAGCTTGTTGCTCACTGAGAATTTACATGTATGTAAAACATTATGATATTAGAGATTCACTTGAGTATGTTTGAGTTTTGTAACTTTTGTTGCTATGCCAACCTCAGTCTTGTTCAGAGAAAATATGTCCCTCTACATGCAGGATTTTAAACAAAATGTAACCCGCTCCCCCTTTCCAAAAATTTATAGAAATACTTTTTGAACTATATATTTCCTCGGGAATTAGAGATTGAAGGCGCAGAAATTTACTAAGTTGCAATCATTTATCATTGTTATTTCAAGCAGTAAAGACTTTGTAATCTCCACATATTGCCTTTTACTGTTTTACTGCATTAGGAGTGCCAGGTTAAAGATTATACCAAATTCCACCGGCCTGCAGGGCCCTCCATATTAGTATACGGTAGCCGTGAAACGGAATGCTCTGATATGGTGTTAATACCACTCCACGGGACATATACAAAGTTAATTACCTTATCTGATTTGCACGGATTTAATACAATAAAAACCTTGCACGGCAGCATTGTTCAAGTTACAACTTCAATCAAGTAAAGAATCTAGTGTTGACAATTGGACTACGTTTCGGCCTCGAATATATCTTTGGGATTTTTGCAAACTATCATTGAATTTAATCGCAGAATATTAATCCTGAAGGGCTTAAAATGCGGACCGATTCCATGCCGTATCATTTTATCATCGTTGGCGGCGTGCACATATAAAACGTTATAATTGTGATTGGGGACCATTATGTCGCATTGAAGTTTTTTGCCCCGGGACAGTGTGGGTGGAGTTCAGTCAGCTGATCGCCCTGACACGGTCTTTGCGAAGATGCTAGCTGCAGTCTCACTTTTGCTCATTTTCGCATTGAGTGCTCTGATTGGATATTGAACATGTTGAATTTCTGAGCTCAATTCAACCAGTCGTAGTCACTCTCTTTTGTAAATCGGAGGAATTTAAAATTTCTTTTTCTTGTAAAACCAGAGGGATTTCAATTCTTTTTGTAAAACCAGAGAATTTCAATTTCTGTCGAAAGCCGAAGCTTTGAAAAAAAAAAACAAATTCTTATTCATACTTCATACATTTGTTTCTGTACATGTGGAAAAAAAAAACAATGCTAACGACGAATAATCATTATTCATCATTTGTTATGTAACCAGAGAATGGGAAAAATATGAGATTTTAGATGCAGTGATTTTCAGTGAGTTTGATGAAATTTGGTGAATAGAGGGGACGAAAGTCATTTAAAGATGACGGAGATTGCCGATTATTTAATATCGAGGATCGCCCAAGGGGAACGGCACTTTATGATATCCGTATCGCCCAACAATAGCACCTCCAGTCAGGTAGGTTACTTAGGGGGGATAACTGACAAAGCCTCGTATCCCTGACTGATTAATTCGTGTGACTTCTTACATGTAAAAGCCTGATCACATTGTGTGGGGGATAGGGGATTTACTGGCGAAGTTTTGGATATAACGCATATATAGTTAGATATATATGAAATTTCGGCATTTGAACAAACATGCCGATTGTTACTCTTGGAGATATATCGAAAACGGTAGGTTATTTGCACGAATTCGGCGTGTACTGTCGCATATTCCATATTTTGCAACGGAAAATGTCTTTTATAGCATAAACATGATAAAGTTGATTTGCACTGATTCGAAAAAAAATCTATACATGTATGTACGGGATCTATTGGAAGTATTCGCCTGTTCAACATTTTGGAAAGTAGGGAGAATTGCGATTTTAGAGAACCGTTAATATAGCATGTATAGGGATTCTCTAAGTGATAAGAAAATCCATGTTCAAGGGTTTAATGGGTTGAGTTTGGAGTATCCTATCGTACTGTATAATGCTTTTGATGAAAGGAAATCTATTTTTAAGTTTCATATGTATGTACGTAGATTTTTGCTAAAAGTGTACTAGTTTGAGTGTACATTCTTCCGTCACGCTATGCCCTTTTAAAAGGTTATTGCTGAAAAGACTGGTGTTAAAAGACGTCCGGATTGCAATTTTAGCGTTGATCTCTTAATCATATATTATTACTGTATATTCGTATTAAGTGGAGCTGTCAATTTGATAATTTTAAGGAATAATAGTATCATTGATGGATCCTGTTTGGAGGAACAAGGTTTTTGCCAATCGTTGAGTTGGTGGTCGTGAGATACCTTTGTTTGGTTGGCGTATGTCGTGTGTGCTAAGTGTGCCAAATTCCCATTGTCATAAATGGAGTTTTATGCCAATATAAGCGTTAATGTCATGGGAAGAATCCTGGCCTGGACCTCCTAAGTCAAGTATAAATTGTTGTTTTATTGTTAACCATCAAGGACGCTACACTCATAATATGATGGAGCTCCATGGGAAGATATTGCCTCTCCTTACCTATCATAATCCCCCCCCCGCCCTTTTCATTCCAAAATTTTCACTAGTGATATTGTTACATTTTTATGTCCCCGGCCCAGGTGACCTTGACTTTTGGCCTATAGTGACCTTGACTTTGGAGTTTGACCTACTTTTAAAAAGTTCAACATAGCCATATTTCACTACTTTAAGAAACTGAAGGTCTACACTGCGAGCGATATTGCCTTGTAAAAATTCTTATTTTGAATAAAAGCTTATATAATACGCCCTTGTTCGAATGTGGACATTGCAATAAAGAAAATAAGTTTCATTTCAAAATCTGTATTGCAAAGTCATGTAGTGAAATATGGAGGTACGAAATAGACCTCGTCTGCGTTATGTAATTGATAGATTTATTGAAAATTGAAATTTCATTTCGCACCGTGTAGTGTATATATGAGATATCAAATTAATATTTCATTTCACTATGTTGTATACGTTCCGAACATTTATGAGATAAGTTTAGATGATATTGAAAAATTTAATTGATTTTATTCAAGTATACGTCATCCGTGTATGAAGTTTATGGGTATAATGAGATCTAAATTTTAATTTGATTGTACGTCTTCTAAATCAATTAATTCTAAATGCAACGCAATACCTTAATCAACCCAGGTTTTGAATTTTAGAGTTGAAAAAAAAAATTAAATTGAGATTGAAAAACACTCAAAACTTATGTCATATACCGTTCAATTTTCGCTTCTTTGATTCGCTATATAAATAATTCTTTTCAAGCGTTTCTCCACACTATTTGCACTACAAATGGAATTATTTTAATCTGTGATTAATGCAGTGTGCACCGATCTATTTGCTTTATGGTTTCGATCCATTATGTTTTATTCATAATCCCGTTTGGAACTTTATGTATACGGTACATCAAATTGAGCAGTCATGGGCAAGGAATATTTCTCAAGGTGGAAAATTTTCGACGTTGCGGCTAGTTTCTCTTGAATAAATGCAAAATCGTTTGATCCCAGCGTGAAATTGGAATTTTTATATTTCCGTGCGCAATGATGTTAGATACGGATTCCGGATCACATGATCGCTATGGACAGACAACTGACACGTCGCTGTCACTTTCGGACGGACAGGTATTATATATTTTTTAAATATTGTGCAAACTGAAGGTCTATGGTACAATGAACACATTGTCCGTGTATTGAACGGCTTTCGGTATAAAATATTTATGGATCGACATTTGGGAATCGACTTATCGAGAAGAAAAAAAAATGGATGATCAAAAAAGCATTCATTTACCGTGTCGATTAGATCCAGTGGCGGATCCAGCGTTCAATTTGCCGGTGATCGAAGATATTGACCGAACATTGTAAAAAAAAATTGGATTTAGGGGAAAATTTGGTCACTGTCTGGAGATTTAGGGAGGGGTCTGGATTCAAAAAGTCGTTAATTTTGTGTATAGTTTCTCGTGGTTTATGAAAAAAATTGTAAACCCCCCACCCCATCTTCCCAATCCGTAAATCATTCATGCTGTTTTCCAGAGGTATCTTGCAAAAGTGCATTTTGCGAAATTCATTGATGACAAAAATGCATTTTAAGAACATGTATGCAGACACAAGGGGATGGAATTGAAAAGAACCGTTATCAAAATCGAATTAACATTTCCAAAACATTTATCTTGAACCCTTTTACCTAAGGTCTCATTTTGGATGGCAAAGTAATTCCTAGCTTTAGATATGCAAAAACTATGTATTGTGTTTCACACCTCGGCGTTAAAGGTAGAGCGAGAAACAGGTGCAAACATGTTTTCTATTGCTGCACGGTTGCTTGCTTTATTATACATATCTACCCTTTAAACGAAATGTCATAAAGCCACCCTACGATTTACCGTTAGTTCAGCTTGTGTGTAGAAGAATTTATATTTCAATAAATAAAGTATTGACCAAATATTATTGGAGCTTAGGCGAAACAAGTCCGTTACACGTTATAGATAGATCTTTGGCGGCCCTATCTCCATCACATTTGAGTGTGGATTTTAACGGCAGGTGGTTGGAAAAATTCAACAGATAAGATGATTAAGGTTCGTAACCTTGTGATTTCTCTTTCTATAACAAATTTGATTAGCGAACAAATGTATCAGTACTCTAAGTTAGGAATTTGCGTGGCATATGAAAGAAGTTTCGACCATCTGTTGTGCCAAGTTAGCGACCTTTTTGTTTCATATTTGAGGAATTCCTTGTTTGCATGTTTTATATTTACTATGGTATAAATTGGCTATCTTAACATTTTAATCCCATGTAAACTCTACGTATTTAGAATTGTTACTTTGTCATGGGAATAAATACATGTAGCTTTCGGACTTGAATTAGAATTATTCACAGTTTGTATTCTTTTTGGCAGGATTCAAGGTCGAGAAGACCGTAGATATAATCGACAATCTTAAAAGCTAATGTAGATATTGAAAACCTTAAATTGCCATGTATTGAAGACAATGGTTCTTTGTTCGCTGACACGAATACATGCATTATTATGACGCTCGTTAAAATTCTAATTGGTGCATGGAAGGATCTTCATAATTATGTTGTATTAATTTTGGGCAAAACAAAGGATGTCGAACTTGTATGAACTTATACACAGGATAGATAATATATTGTTGCAAATATCTCTGGAACAGGTAGATAATAGGATTATTGTATCACTTGAGGATATTAATTAGATCTAGTATGTCCACAGCGCGATATATAGAAAATCGCTCAAAGATATAAAAAAAAAAACGGATACACGATGAAGCAGAACTTGGTGCCGGTACGAAACATTGATCAATTTTAGGAGGCGATCAATGGAGCAACATGCCATTCGACCTGTTCAGAAAATTAATCGAACAACCAGAAAATTAAGCCGGTCGATACGGCGGATTAACATGTTACTTAATTATTACATAAGTGTACACCATAGTCAAGTATAAACAAAGCATAATCGAGTTGATTTGTCTGAAGTTGTATGTTTATATATTTTTCAGACGTACTCCCCGCAGATAACGACTTCGGGGAAAAGTCCGGGAAAACGTCCGCTGTACAGAAATCAAGATCAGGAATCCGTCAACTCTACAACGTACCATGACTATCCCAATAAGCCTTTCATTAACAGTGATTATCATCAGCATCCAGATAAACCGGTCAAAGCTCTACCAGAAAATAATAGAACAGGTGAGCCAAACGTACCCTACCAGGCACAAAAAAACATCCAAAAACAAAACGGTTTGAATCTCATCTTTTTTGCAATGTATATGATAATCTATATAGTGAAGTGATCAGCGTTTGGGAAGAGATAGAAGCTATTTTGATTTTTTTTTCTCTATAAGATATCTTCTAAATGGCTTTTATGTTTAGTACATCGACAACTCAGTTGGTAAGACTCCAGATTTACAGACAAGGGGTCCTGGGTCCAATCCCCACGCCAGGCAGAACTTTTTTATTTGTAGCCAGTTCAACTATACGTATTTCAAAATTCATAACAGCCATGAAGACGGGTTTCTTCACAAATAAGTCGATCACTTTCAGAGCCTATGGTTGGCTGATTTTCAAAGTTGTCGTATAAAAGAAAAACAAAAGAGAAGAAAATGTACGTTGTGAATTTAAGGAAAAGGTATTTCATGGTAGTAATGTCCATTTTCTTATAATTTCAGCCGTTATATCAGCCTTAAAGAATCTTCAGGAGAAAATTCGACGATTAGAGGTAGAACGAGGAGCAGCAGAAAGTAATCTGAAAACTTTAGCTCAGGAAACTGTTAGATATAAAGATATATTACAAAAGGAACATGCAAGTGACGTGCCTGTACAGTCTACGGTCTCCAAACATACTCAGGGTAGGTCCTTTTGTTTATTGAAGAGAAGGTAAATGATTTATATGGGTACTTGTATTTCTGAAAGTTGAAAGACGGACGGTAGGATGGTGGAATAATTTCGCTTACAACATCCCTTTTTAGCTTACCTGAGTATCTGACATCTGCGAAAATCTTTGGTTGAGCAAAGTGAGCTAAATTCAAATCAAAATCAAAGGAATAGATGTATCCATAACCCTAGGTTTCTATGGACTTGAAAAAGAAATGAATTGATATATTGGAAATACTGAAGCGACATGAAATTAAATAAAATCACATCAAAAAAGAAAGTGCTAAATCATATGACGTATTGAATAGAAGAGACGAATGCATACGTTCAAACTCGACTGCGACAAAGCGATATATATCAATTTATCAAGGGTCTTTAAATAGGATGCAATAAAAATTCATTTTGGGTATGTATTAAAGTGTATTTATTAATATTTTTATGACTGAAAGAAATAAATATTATTATGTGTAACCTACTCTATGCATGCTTGTAACTATAGAAGTGGAAAAGTAGATAGGGAATGCAATTCAGTTATGACACGAAATCAATACAATGAACTTTTACAGAAATATTGGACCTATTGTTTGAGGGCTGCCTACTTCATTCTCTGTCATAAATCAAAGAAATATGTGTTAGGGCTTCTTAAATAAATCACCTTTTCAACAGGTACCAGCATAAGTTGAACAAATGTCCGACCACGATGGCGCCTATTAATGAGAGAGAAAAAGAATTAGGTCAAAGCACGCTTTTGTCAGCTTAATGTGTAAAATATTTAATTCTAGTTTATGTAATAAAGCAATTGCATGAAAATATTGTACAATTATTCTCTGATTAGTCCCTGTTCCCCTCGTCTTCTCGTTTCTCCTCTGAAAATAAATGCAACAATTTTGTACATGTAAAACTTTAAAAAGGCTCAAAGTGGACTATTTTCATACCGGATTGTCCGTCGTCCGTTCGTCCGTCCGTCCGTCCGTCCATGAGATGTTGTCTTCAGTAGCGTTACCGAGTCAGAAAGTCCGTCGTACAATAGGCTTATCTGCGGACTTTATAGAAAATGCCCCCAAAATTATCTTTTTGGCCGGATTGCGAAGCAATATCCGGTCTATGAAATGGCGAAGTCCGTCTGTCCGTCCGTCAGTGCGTCAACATTTGGTTAAAGTGTTGCGTTTAAGTTCGTTGAGAGAAAACTGTTTGGAGGAGCAACTTGAAACTTGACATGGTGATAGACCATGATGAGACGAATCAAACACAGCAACAAAATTTGACCTAGTGACCTTGACCTTGGAGTTTGACCTACTTTTGAAAAACTTTAACCTTGGCCATAGCTTTTAAATGGTAAGTGATAGGGCTTTCATATTTCACTTGAAAATTTCTTGTAACAAGACCTTTCCATAGATACCAAAAATTTTTACCTTGTGACCTTGACCTTGGAGTTTGACCTACTTTTGAGAAACTTTAACCTTGGCCATAACTTTTGAATGGTAAATGATAGGGCTTTTACATTTCACATATGTATTCCTTGTGACAAGACCTCACCATGGATACCAAAAGTTCTGACCTTGTGGCCTTGACCTTGGAGATTAACCTACTTTTAAAAATTATAAATCTGGGCTATATCTCGTGAACTATAGGGGCTATGGCTTTGAAGTTTCACATGCAGAATCTTTCTGACCAGACCTTTCATTTGATATCATGAGTTTTGACCTAGTGACTTTGACATTGACCTTTGACCTACTTTTGAACTAAAAGAGGTAGGGTTTTGATATTTCACATATGGATTCCTCATGCCCAGAACTTTCATTTGATATCATGACTTTTGACCTAGTGACCTTGACATTGACCTTTGACCTACTTTTAAACTATAAGAGGTAGGGTTTTGATATTTCACATGTAGATTCCTCATGACCAGACCTTTCATTTGATATCATGACTTTTGATCAAATGACCTTGACATTGACCTTTGATCTACTTTTAAACTATAAGAGGTAGGGTTTTGATATTTCATATATAGATTCATTATGACAAGATCTTTCATTTGATATCGTGACTTTTGACCTAGTGAACTTGACATTGACCTACTTTTAAATTAAAAGAGGTAGGATTTTGATATTTCAGTTGTAGAATCCTCATGACCAGATCTTTCATTTGATATCATGACTTTTGATCAAATGACCTTGACATTGACTTTTGAACTATAAGGGGTAGGACTTTGATATTTCAAATTTAGATTCTTTATGACCATAGCTTTTTTTCATTGCGCAATAGTATGAATGACCTTTGACCTTTCTGTCTGCGCAAAAATGTATACGTCCTCTAATACAAACACTTCGCAATCCGGCCTTACCGCCTTTAGCGGTTTATGGTTTATCTATGTTCTTTGTGGACTGCAAAAAAACTATTTCTTTTGGAAAATTCTTCTTTTCTGCAGAACTTGAATCTCAACTGTCGGCAGCGGAGTCACGGAGTCGTCTGCTGGAAAAGCAACTAGATAACATGAGGAAGATGGTCGTGAGTGCTGAGCAGGAGAGACAGGAAACGATGATGCAGACGTCGCTGGAGAAAGATAAATCCGACAACGTGATGCTGCAGGTCCAACCCGGTCCTCCCCCAGACTACTTGTCACACAGGGAGAAACTGACCGAGTTAGAGAGGGAGTACCTCAAACTGGCAGCAACACAGACATTGTCTGAGGTAATTTGACTGAAATTGTTGGGGGGGGGGGGGGGGGGGTTAGTTGGGTCCATGAAATGCAACACAGGGAGAAATTGAAGGAGTAAAGGAATGCGAAATTGGCTGTACCATATATCTTGGCTGGAGAATGATTACAAGGTTTTGATTTGCTTTTGTACAAGAAAGGGGGGGGGTGATTTACAGGGAGAGAAGGGGATGATAGAGTATATCAGTCTGGAAGACCGAAGAGGGTATGTAAAACTAGCAATAACATAACACAGACATTAGGCATCATGTTTGGTTGCAAAAAAAGGATTTTGGGGACACGCTCCCTTTCCAGGCAAGGGATTGTTTAAAAAAAAAATTAAGGGAGTTTATCATTTATGCATATTATCAAGGTATCAATAGCAGCCATGAGAGAATGTTATGAATTTTGAACTCTATAGTCAGCTTTGTAACGTCATCCATCTTGCATTCATTTCCTTTTGAATCGTTACATTTGCTGTATCGAGGGAAATGCTATGGAATATAAAAAAAAAACATAGAGCAATAAAACAGTAACTGTCTACATGTGTATAATTGATCACCGTCTAATAGATATTTTCAACCTCGCGGAGGAGCTATAAATCTAGACGTCATATGCATTAAAAAGTAAAGTATCGTTTTAGAAATCGAACATTTTATTATGTTTGTGTTGTGATTAAGATCGTATCTGGTTAAATACCTCGTGGTGGCAGGTGGGGATTCAATTTTAAACTCGCGTGATCTCTCATGAGGGCGGTTAGCTACTGTATCACTCCGCACTGTCGATAACATAAAGTTTGGTGGAAATCCCTTCAATAATTCATACAGATATCAATATCTTGCCAATCTCAAAGGGGATTCGGTTTCAAATATCGTTTCTAATAACAGGATACATTTATAAGGCATATGCGCATCTAGAGGGGTGCTGGGTGATTCTGGACCCTTGGATTTGTGAAAAGAACCTTTATTTCGTTTTCAATGTAAGGGCATGTAGAATTCACTTTGATTGGTGTCCTTCTATCCCTCTGTCTGGTAGCCACACTTTCATATACATGCATATATATTTACGACTATAACTTACTTGATGTGCATTCACATATCGGCAGTTTCAGAGAAAAGAAAAGTCCTGTCTGATGCCACTTAGCAATAACTCAACGCTTCAAGCCAGGTGAATGTCACATCTTTCGGGTTTTGAAAAGTCGAGTTCTAATCCCCGCCCCACTTATCTCAGATGTATGGCTGAACACATATGGTCTAACTGGGAATCTCCTTCCCCCCAACCTGGAGTGTTAAACTGTTTTAAAGTCTACTATTTTCAATGATATTGACCGTTGAAGTTTGAAATGAAGACATATTGACCTCCTGGTCCTATGAGGCTATGACATTGCAATGTTTGTAAATTCGTTTTTAACATGTTTAAAAAAGAGGCTTTGCTCTGTCACTTTAGGCCAAAGTGTTATGACATGATAATGTTATGTTCTTCAATTCTCCATCGGATGCAAGTTGAACAAACTTTTTTGTTGAAGCCTGAATATTGCCTATATAGAGATCTACACGATTTTAAAAATGTTTACATTCTGACATAAAGCGTTGCATGTGTGGATATAGGAATCTATCCCCCGCCCCATTAACAATACACCTGATGTTTAAGAAAGAAAAATAATTCTTTCAAATTACTAGTATTTCAATTTTCAATTCCGTTTATTATATGACATTGCAATGTTTGTAAATTCGTTTTTAACATGTTTAAAAAAGAGGCTTTGCTCTGTCACTTTAGGCCAAAGTGTTATGACATGATAATGTTATGTTCTTCAATTCTCCATCGGATGCAAGTTGAACAAACTTTTTTGTTGAAGCCTGAATATTGCCTATATAGAGATCTACGCGATTAAAAAAAAATGTTTACATTCTGACATAAAGCGTTGCATGTGTGGATATAGGAATCTATCCCCCGCCCAATTAACAATACACCTGATGTTTAAGAAAGAAAAATAATTCTTTCAAATTACTAGTATTTCAATTTTCAATTCAGTTTTCTCACTCTCAATAACGAAGTTGTTCTGAATGAATTACTAGTACTAGAATTTGACTTAGTAAAGTGTAAAGGTGTCCAGATCTTGTATTGTCGCACTGGTATAATGCATTAAATGTCATTAGAATTACCCTATTGATACCGGAGTATAAAAAAGTATTATAAAAGTCTATTGAAAACGAAGATCGTAATACATTAAGTGGTAGTATTTGATTTTAATTGGGCCTAAAGAGGTGTTAACTGTCTACATTTAACAAAGATGGAATCATATTCAATCTATTTTCAATTTATGGGGGCCATTTACCGATATGATCAACTGTTCAAGGGGGAAATGTTCATCTTTCATTGAACTGTCATAATAGGGTTAAATAGGTTAAACCCGTTCAAGTTGGTTTCTTCTTACTTGTGATATTAAAATATCTCTCTCTCTCTCTCTCTCTCTCTCTCTCTCTCTCTCTCTCTCTCTCTCTCTCTCTGTGCAAAAGAAGCATAAAAAGTTGTTTGATGGAGTATGACAAAAAAAAAATACAAACTACTTGGTCAAACTTTACTAGAAATGAATAATAAATCTCAAAATAGATCAATAAACTAATACTAGCACTTCAAAGTGCTAATACTAGTAGTTGTTATTACTAGAACTGCGAAAATTGTAGTAATGGAAGATGATAGAACTTGTTACGCAACAGAAATAAAATTAACGAGAATTAGTGGCGGATTTCAAGCTTTACATGAATGGGCAAATCCTGTAACGTGCCCATATTGACTTTGAAGATTTGTATACATTATGGTCACAAACAAACATTCTCCATACTACGGTGTTTAGTTGACCCCGGTTTCATATATAGAATAAACATTCTTGGCCTGTGAGAAATTAAAAGCCTTATTGTTGAAACTAACCTGTATTGGAATATAAATATTTGGTTGTATTATATCGAAACTTTAAATGGAAAGTAAGTACCGTATCTTGTTTAAGATATATGGAAGACGTGGAAGATAGTAAAATTTACTTAAGTCTGCTGGCGGATTAAGAACACTTGTATTTATAGGATGAGTAGGTGTTTATGGATAGATTGCCCCGATAACCTGTAACTTGACGCGCAAGTCCGTTAGCGACATGAGGGGACTTCGAAACAATCCCACCCCTATTTCATTACACTACATGAAAACTTGACTTCGTTATAAGGAAGATGAATATTACAAATTGAGAGAAACCTTGGCATTTGATAAAAAAATTAATTACCTTCCTCGCAGCTCTTGTGAAAAATGAATTCATATCAAAATTTTTCCTCTTTTTAGTTAAACAAATCAGCATTTTAGTAAAAGACTTTGGTATGAAAAATGTCACATCCCATCTTGTGCTCTTATATGTGTAAGATGTCTTTCAACATGTGAAAATATGGAAACCTGTTTGATGAATTTGATTAAAACCCGTTCTCTACATAAAGAGGTTGGGTTCATTGATCAACCCATCTTATATGTAAACGAATACAAAAAAAAAAAAAAAAAGAAACGACCACTTAATTTAGCCATCAATAAAATAGACAATCCATCCTGCAGAACTTTCTGATTCCGCCGATGAACTTGTTCAAATCTGCCAATTCAAACCTGAAACCTTTATACCTTTTCATCTTTTAGTATGCAATGCACCCTCCCGCCGACCCTAATTCTACTGTTTCCTTCAACATTCCACCCGACCCAAGCGCTCCTATCCCTAAAAGCGACCACGCCCCTCTTTATCCGAACAGTGAGATTGACAGATCTTCCCTTCTACAGCATCCTATCCAGGTTAGGGCACCAACTTTTGCTAGCACCCTGTATATAGTGTAGCGTGTAGAGTCACCCCACGAAAAAATTCTTTTCTACCTTTTCTGATGAAACACACATCCTGTAGTATTGTTAGTTAACAAAGAGTGAACTTTTTGACTAATCAGACTTGAAAATTAGCACAATCACACTCATGATTCATTCATTCATTTATTCATTCATTCGTTCTTTCGTTCGTTCTTTCTTTCTTATGACCCATCTGTTATATACTACATATATATTCTGTCGCATTTCTTTTTCAGAGTATATCATCCGTTTTTCATTCATTTCTTTCATTTTACGTAACATCCATTATGTGCAGTACATCTTTAGTTATAATTCAGAACACACGGTCTCTGTACATCATGTTTGTGTCCACATCTTTGAAATGTAATAATCTTTTATTCATGTATTCATTTCATGCAACCCTGTAAAATGCATCTTTCTTTGTTATTCATGTTATTGCCCAAGTATTACATTTCTGATCTTTATAAAAGAGTTGGTTTTATACATGTTAACGTATGTTTATTCATTATATTTTGTAATATCCATAAATTGTTTTATGAAGAACTCGACAAGTGTGCTTCATTTTGTAATATTTTCCTCTTCATCAGATGTATACATTAATATACTGGTATGTAATTTCTATATCAAAATTAATTTTTCAGAATAAGATCAGGGATTTAGAAGATAAACTACAAGAGGAGAGGCATCATCGAAAGCTCATGCAGGAAAGGGCAGCACAGGTATTCAATTGTCTCATTCTGTAAAAGGTGGAAGGGGGGAGGGGGCAGAAATTCGATCAATTCAACAGCAGAATCACAGTCTTCCTTTGTCATATTTATAGTCTTATTAAATCAAATTTTATACACCAGACCACACATCTATGGCCTCCACAGAGTATTAGGACCTTTCAAATTGGAAAAAAAGCTGCATTTTGACCTAAATTTGAAATTATACTTGAAATGAAATACAATGTACTAGTATCAGAATACATGTATTCATTTTAACCCTAAGGCAAGATCCTCTGTTGATAGATGTTCGAATATAGATCAAACAAAGACTACTGAGAATTGGGAGTTTTTGGTGCCTAAGTAGCGGAATAAAGGGTACTACAATGTACATTTTTAGCTCGCCGGGACGAAAAAGTCCGGAGAGCTAATGCCATACCCTCGGTGTCGTCATTGTCGTCGTCCGTAGACAAAACTTTAACCTGGGCTACATCTCTTGAACTATAAGGGGTAGGGCTTTGATATTTCACATGTAGATACCTTGTGACGAGACCTTTCATTTGAGACCATGACCTTTGACCTAGTGACCTTGAACTTGGACTTTGACCTACTTTTCAAAAACTTTAACCTGGTTTCTGACAAAAACCTGTATAGGCGAGCTATGTAATCTTTGATTACCCTATGTTTGTATTTTGCATTGGGAATGGGGCAGAATACTGAATTGACCACAAATTAGCCATAGGGACAGCCCAATAAGCATGTCTTAGATTTAAAATCCTCTTTAGTGATACAATAACCCAAAATTAATGAATTGATGATAAAGATTTTCTCAAGTTTTTCATTACAAAAGGAACACTCAGTAATTTTTAATGAAATACTATTTTTAGATGGAGAGTGTTGCACGAACAAACCGACTGTTACAGGACACGGAGAGCAAAGCTAAGAAATCGGTAAAGAAGAAAAAGAAAGTATCGAAGAAGCAGAAGCCGAGTAACGATAATCATGTACCACAACCGACAGATTATAGTAAACATTACCGTCTGAATCTTGCCGAAATTCCATTCGTGGCTGGAAAGGTTTGGTTTTTTTTATACGCCCGTCATTTGACGGGACGTATTATGGTATGGCGAAGTCCGTCCGTCTGTCCGTCCGCCTATGGAACGCAATAACTTGAATACGCGTCAACGGATTTTTATGAAATTTATACATAGTGATCAGACTGTGGAGAGGAAGCCGCCTTTTGATTTTCAGGTTCATCCAATTTGTCGTTACAGAGTTATGGGACTTAGATTTTTAAAATACAGGGAAAATATACTAAAATATTTAAAAATTATTTAAAAATCTATTTCTAGTCGAAATGTTTTGAAATTTTGTATACTTCAAGTAGAAAGGATGTTCTTTGACATATGTAACGGGTTTTTTATTTTTTTGTCGCATAACCGAGATATTGTGTGTAATAGGAATGGGGGGGGGGGTTATATGCACATACATTTTAAGCTAAGGGCAAAATATAGGCGCATGGAACGCGATAACTTGAATATGCGTCAACGGATTTTCATGATATTCATACATTATGATTGGACTGTGGAGAGGAAGCCGCCTTTCGATTTTCAGGTTTATTCGATATGTCGTTACAGAGTTATGGGACTTAGATTTTTAAAATACAGTGAAAATATACTAAAATAGTTAAAAATTATTTAAAAAATCTATTTCTGGTTGAAATGTTTTGAAATTTTGTATACTTCAAGTAGAAAGGATGTTCTTTCACATATATAACGGGTTCTTGAATTTTTTGTCACATAATCCAGAAATTATGTGTAATGGGGGGGGGGGGGGGTTATATGCACATACATGTTAAGCTATTAGCTAGGGCAAAATAAAGGTGCATGGAACGCAATAACTTGAATATGTGTCAACAGATTTTCATGATATTTGTACATTTTGAATCAGACTTTGAAGAGGAAGCCGCCTTTCGATTTTAAGGTTCATCCAATTTGTCCTTATGAAGTTATGGGACTTAGATATTTTGGTGTTGTGAAAAAAATCCCAACGGGCGTATCTTGCTGCGTGAGCGTAGGCTTTATTTTTTTAAATATGACATACGCCTTATTAGTGAATATCTGATTTAGAACTTCACAAATAACATTACTGTCTTAATTAATTTTCATGTAAAACTTTTTGTTTGTCTGAAAGAGTATCTTTAGATTTCTATTGATAATACATGAGTAGTAAACCTGATAATAGAGCAAAAGAATGCATAACTTTGTGTATGTCAAAATTTTTATTCAGGGAATATAGAAAAAAATGAGAGGTAGAATGCATGATTTTCTATCTATTTCATCTTTAAAGTGAAGGTAAAATAGATTCAATGGGAAAGAGGTTGATTGAACCATCCCTCACATGTCATTTGATGTTTCTGCCTTATCTGTTACAGTCCTTAACGGCTAGTCATTCTGTTGGTGCTAATGTACAGCGAGTCCTAGCCCTCATGAAGTCCCATAATATGGCCCTGTGTACAGCACTTGACCACAACAGCCGCGACACAAGTCCTTCATCTACGACATCGTCCAGTGAGAGCAGTATTGACAGTGACCTGGCGGAATTACTGCTACAGCTTCAAGACGAGTTTGGACAGATGAGCTTGTAAGTTTGGGTTCTTGTATTTTTTAAAAGACAGATGTCAGAGCTTGTAAGTTTTGGTACTTGTAATGAACATCCAATAATAATTGATTTGCTTAAAAAGAAATTTCATAGTGTTGGATGTTTCATTTTCTCATAATGATAACATGGGTAGTGTAATGGTGTGTATATGTTCAAGGCTGCCTTGAATTAGCCAAGGTTTAATTAAAGATCAGGCAGTTGAAAAACCTTAAAATTTTTGCAGAACTTTTTTCTCTTGAAACGTGTTCAGATCAGCCTCCATATGAATGTTCTGAAGGAATTTTCCTCATACTTGGATGGTGAAGAAAGTTATAGGGGTAGCAAATTTGGTTGAATTACACAGAGAAAATTTTCCCGCCATTTTTTTTACTTCATTATCCTTTATAAATTTTGAGGTGAATATCTAGCTTCACCATCGCTACCTTGAGAAATGAATATTATAATGTTTGATTTGTACCACATATATGTATCAAAACATAAATAAAAAGTTTTGCAAAAAATTTTGATGTATCACCCCTGCCTGATTCTTATGTGGACCTATACTTAACAGTACTTACTCCACTGATACATGTATATTAATCCTGCTAAGATAAGTACACTTACAGTACATTAATTGAATTTTTTTTTAATCCAGTCATTATAAAACTATGAAAACTTCTTACAGTGAACACCAGGAGTTATCCAGGGAGATTACAGAGGCCACAGATCCCAGAATTAAAGACGATTTAGAGAGGGAGCTCGATTCATTAGTGACCAGAATGGAGGCTAAAAGCCAGCAAATATCTAAAGTCAGAAGGACATCAGCAAAAAGTAAGACATTCTCTTTATGGCTATACTTTATGTCACTTTCTATGGAGATTAGAATCTATGTGAAGAGAGATTTCATACTGTCATATGTTAGAGTATAGCAACAGGGACTTTTAAGTTTTCAATAGAATATTACATACATGTATCTATCTATCCATATGTGTTTAATTGAACTTGTCTGACTTTATTTTTCTTCTGTTTGATGCATCATTATTTATTTAGTGTCTCTTCTTTTGACTTGCATTCAAATGATAAATTGAAAGTTCAGAAGTAAGAAACAGGTGTATAAATAGTGGTACATGTATTTGATATAGTCGCATGTAAATACAACATCATATTCATTTAGTACAAGCTTTAAACCTACATGTATTTTCATAAAAATTGTTCATTATTCATCAGGTTGAGGAGAAGAAAAGGAAAAAGAAAGCTCCAGCTAAGCGTGATCGATCCCAAGAACCAAATCGACCAGTTAGTGCCAAGGCATACTGTGCCCAGAACGGTGAGGTGGAAGTAACAACAACGATAAAGACTCGGGGCAAGAGCTCAGGATTTATACGAGTCAGGCCCTCTAGTGCCAGAGATGTGTCACTCAATGTATTAAAAGACATGAAAAAGTTACAGACTACATTACGGAAAGATGACTTGACGTGGGAATAGCATTTATTTATTTTTACGTTTTAAAATTCTCATTTCAATAGTGCCTGTGATTTTTGGATGCGAGAAGCCTGCGTGAATGGACAAGCAGATCTTATTTAAACAATTTTGAACAAAAATAGATATATGTATAAGTTTTTAGTATTGATGTTTTAGTGGAAAGAAAAAAACTACTGTAAACGTTGTTATTTTCACTGGTGGAAAATTTCGCGAAATGACAATTGAAACATTATGTTAATAATAATTTTGGCGAAATTGGCGGTACACCTGTAGTCTTTTATATTGGTTGTAATTTTCACGTGGGGCTTATTTTCGCGATAACAATACAATTTGCGAAAATTAACCCCATGCGAAAATTTCCACGTCTTCAGTATACCAATGATCTCCGATATACTTTTTATCAAAGTTAAGTCAAATTTTTTGTGGCCATTTTTGGAAAGAAAAAACACATTTTTTTTAAACAGACTATTTTACTCTGTATGAAGGTGTGAAAGATTATTTTATTTGTTTGAATGTATGAAAGCGTTAATGAATGTGAAATTTTATGTGAATTTGAGTAACTACATTGAATGAGATGTACATTGAATGCATGTTGTACAAAGTGTCCATAAGGGTAAAATATTTATGCAGTCTTGTAAATACATGTACATGTATGTACATGTATAGCCATGTATTTTAGGTGTATATAATTAAAGCTTCTTATCAAAATCTCTTAGATATACCTCAAAATGCACAGTATCAAAATGTCTCTGGATATATTTTTCCATCTCTGAATTTAGTCTGTATTATACATACAGTATTTGTGTCCAAGATACATTTACTTGTATATTCTACGAGGAAATTGCTTACGAGTCTGATTTACTGTTGTAAAGGCTTCTTTCAATGGAGAAGTGACAAACATTTCCCATGTTTCAAGAAAATAAGACGGTAACTTCAAATTTAGAAATATTTTAAAAGCTGGACATATTTTCTATTCAAATGTGCATACTAGAGAGCTTAAACATTCCAAACATACCGGTAGTCTAATTCCATGTGTACATGAAATTATAAAAATTTGCTCAGTATTACTCCCTGTTCAAAGTAGTAATACTGAGATCTACCGAAATAAAGATAAGCATTATAATAATTTGTTATCAAATCAATATAAAAAAGCAAACAGACTACTTGCATTAGATTGTGAATTTCCATCATATGTTACATTTACTTCCACTTTTTATCAAAAATGCCTAAATAAGCCTTTTCTCTCGCTCATATTGAATTTGGTATTTTGATAAGCAACATGATTTTTTTTTACAATGACCAACAGCGCAGAATTTCTAAAGAATTCATTCATCAACATTTTATCTACATGTATACATGTACATACTCTATATTCTGCAAACATATATACATTTCATTGGTCTACAAGTAGTATTTTGTACTTTTTTACTAAAAAGAGAGCAGCAAAATCTTTTTAACTACAAAATATCCCTAAGAAAACTGGAAATTGTACAATAAATAATTTACTTTTCCTGTAGTGGTGTTGTATTGATAGTTACTTTATTCTAATGATATCTGATACATATATGATATTACGGCTCCTCTTGCCTGCACTATGAACTGTGATTTGTTATTGTACATTCATGTGTATATGTAAATAGCATTCATTTCATGAATGTGATAAAGCAATAAATGTGATGAGAAAGATTATGCAGTTTCTTATTTTCAACTGTACAAGTATAATAGCATATTTTTAGCAGAAAATAAATGTCTCCTCTGAAATGGTTGATCTTTATGTGTGACCTTTGACCTCCAAATTGACCTTGACATATTCTGGATGTTTCATATAACCTTGCATATACATGTACAAGTATTAAAAGAAGAGTATTGGCAGAAAATAAATATTTCTTATCAAAAGTTTGACCTTTTTGGGTGACCTTGACCTCAAAGTTGATCATGACATTTTCTGAATATCTTATTGTTATTGACACTTCATTAAGGTACAAGAAATTTAAAGCTGTAAAAGTGCCTCAGTGGTTCAATCATGGAATTCACTCTTCTTTTCTTTGACAATTGACCCTTCCGAACGCGGGAAAAATTTAAGAAATTCCATGACGTCACAATACAATTTCTATGTTTGACCCAGGTTCGAAGCTTGTTTGTCCGAGGTAAAAGCATTGTGACGTCAGAAATTTTGCATTTTTTTCCCACAATCCGAAGGGTTAATTAAATGTAAATACTTTATAGAATAATTGTCTTAATTTGTGTTTTGTTATGGGTATGCAACATACAGCATGCATAACTATGAACCAGACCTTAGTACAATTGATACATCTACACTTACTAAATGTGAAAACCAGTGCAGCCACAATTACCCTTTTATCATAAATCGGTATTGGAACAATGAAAATTGCAATCAAGTGCATGCGTTCAATGGATGCATTATTTCAAGTAGTGAGGTCAATGCAACATTGCTGTCAAAACAAGATCTACATCATTTAAGGTATCCGTTGTACAAATAAATATCAAGTGTACTATATAGTTAGAATCGTGATCGTGGCATATTTTTACCTAAATATACCTTAAACAACATAAATAATGGTTTCTATCACCAAAGGTCAACATGCCGACCGTCGCTCAAGCCACAGAAACTATCGAGACACTGCCGAAAATTACCGAGATAAATTTAACACTGTTTAAATGGGCGAGATATCCGCGAGATCTTCATTTGTACATTGAATACGTTAATACTGACTTGAAAAGATAAAATCAGTAGCATTTTTCACCTAAAAAAATTTGAAATTTTCAACATCTGGATCTTTAGGTGTATCCCGAAGAGTGTGAGGTTTCCGTCTCGTAGGACTGACATCGTCCCAGGAGGAGCGGTACTCACTTTGCCTTCTTCTCCTATTGCTGTTTACTATATGGACAAATGGCAAAAACATGCCCAGTTCTCCTCTTCATCAATGTGTCCAAACTCATATGAACACCAAAATTCGAAGTTTTTATTCATTTACTATGTCTTCTGCAAAAGATTTGTGCCGCAACATTTAAAAATACATTAAGTAAAAAGTATTGCCTGTGGCCATTTCTTAAAATACAAAACTAATACTATATATTGGAACCATATATTTAACAGTGAAATTGGACAGCTTGCACACAATAGTTCGACTTATCCCGAGATCATCTGTGACTTGTACGTACAGAAATGTTCAATTTATGCCTGCTGTGACCTTGAATATCCCCTCTACTCGAACGATAAATATGACAGTTTGGTTTCATTCGGTCTTCATGAATTACATGCTGTTTGGTAATTCTTCAAAGCTTTTCAGAAATTATGGTAGGATTAATATATACAACTCAAAAAAAGTTTTGCACCACAAGTCTATTTGCCGTATACTTGCATTATAAATGTATGGCTTTCAAGCTCAGTTTCCGTAAAGTATGCTATAATTATTAAACCTTGACATTTCCTACCATAAAGGCAATACATTTCTTAATCTGACTGTAAATTCTGATTGGTCTCAGTATCCCTACCAGGAAAGACAGAGTAGTTTCAAAATTATGTTCTCGGCTATGAAGAATTACAGGAATTGACTATTACTAATCTGTGTTGAAGAATTAAGATGTCCTCTTTGCAACATTGTACATGTGTAATTTTCGTATTGATTTATTCAAGAATCGAGTAAAATTTGATAACATTAAAAAATTGGATAATTTCATAAAAAGATTCCCTTTTTTTAAGTCAATCATTGCGCAAAGGAAAACACGATTTCATCAAAATCGAAATCATATACACCTGAAGCAATGTTCAATCAAACATAGCAGATAAGTTTCATTTGAATAATATTGTAAATCTCTTCAAATGATTCATTAGAACTAGATACTTACTGGCATAATAATGAAGGGAAAACCCATGTGGTGCAAAAATTTTTTTTGAGTAGTATAAATAAACCAATCTGTCAATCAAGATAGGTGACTTGATGAAGAAGTTAAGATTTTCCGCAATGTATCGAAAACCGTTACAGGACAATTTTTTTTACCCAGATGATTCAATAATCAAAACAAGGGGAAACCAAAGTTTAGCGTTCTTGTTAAATCACATCTGACACTTTTAAGTTTGGTTATGACTGACTTTGACTTCTAAATCGAAAGGGTTATCCTCTGCAATACCATAATTTGATGATTATACATGTACAAAGAAAGTCGTGTACTTCACAAGTTTTGACTTGCGAAATTTTTTTCTCCAAAATTCTTGATATTAACTTTTGACCTCTGACCTTGAAAATCCACTGGGATTATTTTTCCCATATAAAATATTCCTTGATGGCTAGTTGATCCTCTATCATGACTAACCATACTTTGCCTTATTTTGTGTTGAAACAATTTTTCATCATTTGTTTCCCTCGACCTCAAAAACCACTTTATCTCTTTTAATATGACTATTATAAAAGATAAAGTTTTTTTTGAGGTTGACAGATTTCAAATGTTTACTTAGAAGTTGTCAAGCACAAGTACATTGTATTTATTTTGTTCCATTAAGGAAGAAATAATACAACTAAAGTTTAGGTCTTCAGATTCTTTATTTCAGTAATTTGAGCTTCATGTTGGTTAACTTCTTTTTGATATACAGTATCAACTGATATATATACAAAAGACATTTACTAGTCTTCAATCATTAACTATTACTTTTCTTGTACATAAATTATAATTTCAAGTATACTGGTATAATAAAATCATTCCAAGGAATGCATGTATCGCCTGTGAAACATCGCGACACTCAGAAATCACTTTTATAGGGTGTGACATCCAAGTGTGACAGACAGACAGAAGGGACAGACAGACAGACGGACAACAGACAAAGTGATCCCTAAGTGTTGCTATGCTTCGCAATAAATGTGCACTGACTTAATTACATTCATATCAGCTACATGTACTTACTTATTACACATACTGACATGGTCGGAACCCACGACCCTCAGAGGCCAGTTTTAGTGTGACTGATGTGGGTTCCAACGACGATTTATTAAGTCAGCTGGAAGAATTAAGTACAGATCCACACTGGTGCAATACCTTCAAATTTTTTAATTTTTTCATACAGTTTATGATCTGATCAACCTTCTTACGAGTGTTCAAAAGGACTTTACCACATTATCAAACTGTAAAGGAAGATACTCCGATAAAACATTTGGTTGAATATTGACAAATGTTTTTGTTATTCTTTTCTTAACAGATTAAAAAAATTAATATACATTAACAAAATAATATAAACACCAGTGCATGCTATCAAAATTGTAACAAACAGTTAAACAATTTTTTTTTAAATATTTATCAACTATGCTTAATTTTTACAAGATCTTGTTCTTAACTATACATTTGTACATGTATTCAAGGCTTACTTGTATCACATTTTCAAGCATTTAAGAATAGGAAAGTGGACAACTTTTTTTTTGGTACATTTTGTATTTGAAATACAGCAGAAATGCATCATTTTCAATATACATACAGTACTACTAAAAGAAGTTTACATTCATGTATTTCAATCTACACTTTGAATAAGCAGTAATTTCACTCTATTGATGTTTGCTAAAATAAGACAAAATAAATTCTTCAGATCTGTTGAAGACGCAAAATTACTGTCTATTTCCTCCTCTCTTCTCTTTATACAACAGTGAATTACAGAAAAGTGTGAAAAAAATACGATTAGTCAAAATTTTTAAAGTTTACATGTAAATCAGAATCAAAATTGGCAGTC
Organism: Pinctada imbricata; assembly: GCA_033119305.1. Taxonomy (NCBI): domain Eukaryota; kingdom Metazoa; phylum Mollusca; class Bivalvia; order Pterioida; family Pteriidae; genus Pinctada; species Pinctada imbricata. The sequence goes on from VSWD01000007.1 coordinate 28,288,035, forward strand.
AACATACATGTAAATGTTTATTTCAGTAAAATACATGTATGTATAATCAATGCACACATGTCCTCAAAAAAGAAGACTTGGAAGTAAAAGGTCAGAGTTCAAGGTCAAAATAAAGAATATCTATATACAGTAGTACAACCATGTCCCTATTGTTACGATTAAGATGATGCTTACAGTATGAGATGTATAATAAACTACTTCCGGTTTGTTTTGACTGAGAAATATGTATATTTCTGATGTCAGCCGAAGTTAGCCGATGTTGAACGGAGTATGGGTCATGAATCTTTTAAGCCGAATTGAATGGCAATAGATAAAAATGTCTTGAAGCAAAGAATACTTCATTTATGCTTTTACTTGATCATCAAAAATTTTGATTCTAAACGGTAATTTTTCTTATACATCGAATACCTTAAATTACCCTGTGGATACAATGATACATAAATGTACATGTAGTTAGGATTCAATAAAATCAAACAAAATTAGTGGAATTGTTTTCATTTTTGCATAATTATAAAAAAAACTTAAAATGATATCATAAACATTGTGCATAGTATTCTAAAGTCCATTATAATATTGATTATTGAAGAGAGTACACATTACGGTAATTATATTTGTACAATTTTTATGTGTACAATAATTCTTTAATATTGAAAAAAGTGTTGGACATTTTTTGTGAAAACTATGGTACATTTTTGTATTGGAATTTGTAGCTTCAATTTTTTCATGATGCATTTATTTCATGGTCACTTGGGAATAAAAATATTGTCCTAGGGTAGCAGTAGGTAAGACTTCCTGATACTGTTTTCCAGAGGCAGACAAGGGTTGATACTGGTTCTCCTATCAAGGGACCGAAAGCTGTCGTGTAAATTAGTTTCATGGGCTTCCATGACCCAAAATGGTATTTGATAATAATGTTGCACATAAACATATACAATGTATAAATGTAACACGTACACAGAAATCATGAATGCAACTCAAAATTAATTTCTTTTGTACATAAATGTATACAATGTACAATGTACATTATATATAATGTATTCAAGCATATCTTGAGCAAATATACACCCACTATAAATCAACTTTGTATTTCAGTAGCTTAATACAAATCAAGACTCTTGTACTAGAAGTACAATGCACTAAAACATGAGACAGAAGAATTACATTCTGCAAGAAGATGCATATAAAAGCTTAGCACTGATAACCATAATAAATAGCAAAGACGAAATTAATTTCAGATTTCAAATACTAGGTCAACCATCTTTTTTCAAAAGACAATCATCATGCAAAGAAAAATTTCATGATATATATAAAGTTAACACAATTCACTGTGGTTCATAGTTGAGGGCTCACCAAATGTTCCACATTGCATCTGCAGGCTACCTTTCAAGTACAAATGTATTCCATTATGATGCCATACATAAGGCCTATCAAAGCATTATTTGAGGGGCCTTGATTATGATGTCAAAATGAATAGTTTAACCAACATGTGCAATGCCCGACATTAATTTTGGAAATCTCACAATAAGCCTTCATTAGGCTGAAAATTCAATTCCATGCATGGAATTCATGTAGTTTCTATAAAATTTTGTCTCACTCTGCTACCAAAGTAAGTGCGTACATATACACCTACGTATGGAAATCTACATTTCTAAGAGATTCTCAGTTTCTGTTCATGATTGATAATGCATGATCACTTATCAGTAATACATACAACTGTAATTTTGTCAGAATTCTTATAAAATAGAATCAATTGTTCTCCTTTCACATCTAATTTTATTACAATAATTTTGTGGAAAAGTGAAAGAATCAAGGTACACATTCATCTGTATCATGGGTCTGTATCGGTATGCATTATATCATGAGAAAAACGTATCATTTACATTTACAATACAAATGTACAGGTAAATTCAGGTTTGTCCACAGGAGTTGCACCAAACACATAATATACATAAATAAAACATGACATTGGCGATTGTATTCATTAATGACACTTCAACAAGACATGATCAACATTGCAAATAAAAATAACAGTACGATAATCAATAGAATAAATTAATGACTATAACGTTGATCAGTTTCACCTAATCGGAACTCCTTTTAATGTCGCTGCTTTGACTGGACCTTTCTCTGTTTTCATTATATTTCCTTGCCATTCGGCACATCCTTCCCCACTTGTACGTAAATCAGGCTATAAAGAAATGTGAATTCTTGATGTATAATGTACTAAGAAAGGCTCAGAAGTCAGGTTTAAATTTACATTTAAGTAGATACATGTAGTGATGTACATTTGTATATACATGTACATGAACATGTTTTAAATAACAATATATTGTTTTTCTTTTACATACATGTATGTACATGAATTTTGGGGTTTAATTTTTTTCTATATCTATAGATCAACAGGCTAACATGTTATGTACATACATGTAAAAATTTTCAAATGTGATAATAATCCAATTTCTTAGACATGAATTTTTGCATCTAATTTTTCTCTGTACATCATAACGTTTACATGTAAATATATAATTAAGGGTGAAACGTTTACACGTGTACACGGAGCCGTTTCGTTTTTTGACTGTAAACGTTTACATAATTTCTAAACGTGTACACGGACTACTGTACATGCAATAAAAAGATATTCTTTAATATCGTTTTATTGCTCTAAAAACTCAATACTTGTATTGATTTCCTGAAGTCGCTTAGTCAGTCAATTGATTCTTCATTTTACGTACGTAAGAAATGTACATGTATGTGCTGTCAGAGTTATGTATGCATCCTTGATTCAAACACACTGGACAAACTTTAAACAAACGCTTAAAACGGGAAGAAAATATGTCTGAGAATCAATCTAATCCTGTTATAGAAAGAGCAGATATCTCAAAATTGACACCGCCGCATCTGTCTCTTTCTCCATCATTGCCGTCTATTTCTTCGTTTATTTCTCCGCCCATGCCTTCTCTTGATGGTCCGGTGTCCAACCTTCCACAAGTTACTGTTTTTGTAACTTACTTGCACTTTTGAATTATGGGAATTGTTCAAACACATTTTAAACTAACAGTTTGATTTTTGAATCTTTGAAAGTTTTATTGCTCTACGAAACATCAGCATGTCGTATTAAAGTTGCGAATTTGATCTAGTCAAGTATAAATAAGTCATATTTATGTCAATTTATGACCATGTCTGCAAATGAATACTAGTGGATATCACTTTTCACATTAGAAATACAAAGAAGCGTTTAAACGTTTACGTTTCGTTTACAGCCTTCCGTGTACACGTTTAGGAAATTTGGTAAACGTTTCACCCTTATATATAATACATATATTTTTTATTTTTTTTAATATATATGATTACATATAAATATTTTACCTGTAATTTTTCCCATACTTTCTTCTTAGGATTGAGCTGTTCGTCAGGCTTGCCACTCTCATAACCCTCAAAGACGACTCTCTCTCCCGGTACACTCCCCTCTGGTGGATCTAATGGCTCTACTGCCCTTGGATCATCACTGATATTTGAAATAAACTCTAATATTATTTCATCATCTCTTACATCTACATGTACATGTATGTGAATACAGCGCCTCATTCATTAGGTACATGTAGATCCATTGTTTACATATGAGAATGAACTAATGAGACTTTCTATATGTCGACCTTTCTTTTTTCTATTGTAGGCCACCTCAACATATGGATAATCAAATCATTCTTGTATGTTTATCAAATAAAATGTACAAATTACTGCATTGCATGAAAAATTGAAGAAAATTATGAAAATCTACATGTCCAAGTAATACATGTAATTGTAAAGTCCCTATTTAAAGATTCCAGAAAAACTAACATCATCGGAAACTTCTAGATGAAAGGAGAGTAAATTTTCAACAACAAAAAATTCAACAATTTCTTTTAAATATTTATACTTACACAGAAGCACACATTAGCATTGCCCTAGACTCAACACCCCTCATTTTGACTGGTTTGAGATTGCACATGAAGACCCCCAGACGGTCTTGTAACTTTTCCATGGGGTATAGTCCCGCCAGGCCGCTGACCACCGTCCTTGGTGCCTCCTCTCCTATGTCCACTGTCTCTATGAACAAAGATTCAGCATCGGGGTGCTACAAAAAGAATTTGATTAATTGCTTCACTACTGAGCAATGCATACATGTATGTAAAGTACTTGTCATCTTGATATTGTGAAGTAACAAAGTGAAAATGTGTCAAGACAAGATTAGTGGATTGTAATTTAAAATAATCGTAAGATTTTCAATTCAGATTCATGGAGAAACAGACAGAAAAACGGACAGATAATACAGATGATTTAGCAAATACATGTTGGTGTCAGTGTTCTCCCCAGGCCGTTTTAGCGAGGCAGCCCCGCCACGCTATCTAGATTTACCGCCACGCTATCGGTATTAGCACCACGCTATATTTTACAGCCGCCATGCTATATTTTTCCCCTAAAAAATCGTGTATGAACGATTTTGTGTACCCCTTTGCGTCAATTGATTGATTTAACGGCCGCATTCCCGGTTAATTAGCCCTGGCTGTATACAATTCGAGGTGTTAAACGTCTTGTAGCCCCCCGCAAGCTTTATTTACCTGAGCTGAGAACGTGTCTGGCTTCTACGGCGCACGTCAATTATAATCGATCGGACATTTAAAATAACTGCGTTGTCAATGTCTATCGAGTGACCAACAAAAGACGACCATTCTATAACGTAGTTTATGAAAACGTTTTCATCTACTTGTATAATCGCTAGATCCTGTTGACGGGCACGTGTCATATAGTTACAGCGTGACGGTAAATTGGAAATAGAAATGTTTTTAATCCGTCTTACTGTTCGACGTATTACCCGACCTCGCCGTCTTTGTCATGCAAAGTAATTGCCGCTTTTACAAGATAAGAAAGAGGTTATCTCGCTCGCGCAAAATCATTTTACTTTGAATAAATAACGAGTCGGTATGTCCGTATTTTTTATTTATTTATTTATTTATTTATTTTTTTAAATACGCTTGAATCAGATTATCTAGTTAATAAGAAGTTTAGACGGAAGGTGGAAATTGGTGTGGAAATTAATCCTGAGCGCGATATGGAGGGGGAGGGGGTAGGTTTGTTCCATATTGTGGGCAAAGTAGAACAATTGTCAGGCTGAGCTTTCTTTGCCAGAGATTACCTCAAACAGGGAGGGGGAGGGTAATTGTTTCCATCTTTGGACCCAATTTTTCAAGTAGGAATTTGTATAAAGATAATTTTCAACTTTTTTAAAAGGTGAAACGTACCTGCCCTTTCCCTGAACCAAAAATTCTCATAACTCAAGGTTTGACTCTCTTTTCATAATACACTTAGATTCACTAATATCAGTGATTAGGAAGGACAGAGAACATGCACCATAGTCCTATTGATTTGCAAAATGGCCCATTGAAAACTTGGTACTTTTTTTTTAAAGAAATGGCCATTGATGTTTTAAAAATCATGGAAAATGGCCCATTCTCAGAATGTCTAAATTAGTGTAATATGCTAAATTATAACACTAAGGTACCTTGAGTTATGGTCATGAGACAGTCTCAAGATAATTTTCTCAAAAGACCCAAAACTAATTGAGTTTTAAAACTGTCATGAAACTCTCTTTACAGATAGAACACCAATGATCTCACTGTCTAAAAGTTAATGATGATTGACATGTAGATAAGAATGTAGTATTATTAACACATTTATTTCATTATCAAAATTATTTTGAACAGTGTAGTAATAAAGCAACAACACATAAAACAGTATGCAATGATGCAACCCGCAATGACGCGCATCCCAACGCAACGTGCACCGCGAAGACTTGGCACCATGCTATCTGAAATTTCTGGGGAGAACACTGGGTGTTTTTGCAACACTAAAGAATAGTCAATCTATATTTTACTACAACTGCCCACTTTCCTATATATCGACTCAATTCTAGATTAGAATCCTTTTTTTTCACCTTTTCCACTTTGGTTATCTTTCCCACACGTAGATCAAGTCTGGACGGAATTAACTCATCTGTGGCTCCACTCTGAGCACCACCACTACCACCTGCTTTCTCTGAAGAACAGAATTCATAGTACACTATTAATAATATTTCATTTCTAATAGATTAAGGCATTAGGGGTACAATACTCTACTTCCAGTTGTTTTGATAACAGAAAAATTAAATACCACAAGTTGGCCGAAGACGCACAACTTCGGCAATGTTCGTGACCTTACATTTTCATGGTGAGTTGAATGAAACATTTAAAAAAAATGTCAAATATCTAAAAGTAGATACATGTATAAGATATAGATATATTGTTCTCCATTGTTGTGACGTCATCAATTTACTTGGGCAGAAAAGGTGCCCAAGTTTTGAACAATGGTTTAGGTAGGTGACTAAATGAAACATAGGGTAATCAAAGCCTACATAGCTCACCTATACAGGTTTTTGTCAGAAACCAGGTTAAAGTTTTTGAAAAGAAGGTCAAAGTTCAAGGTCAAGGTCACTAGGTCAAAGGTCATGGTCTCAAATGAAAGGTCTCGTCACAAGGTATCTACATGTGAAATATCAAAGCCCTACCCCTTATAGTTCAAGAGATATAGCCCATGTTAAAGTTTTGTCTACAGATGACGACAACGAGGATGACGCCGAGGGTATGGCATTAGCTCTCCGGACTTTTTCGTCCTGGCGAGCTAAAAATTAGAACAGTTACGCTGCACACGCTGCATTTGCGATCTTGAGTATTGTTCAAAACTTGGGCACCTTTTCTGCCCAAGTAAATAAATGACGTCATAACAATGGAGAACAACTGGAGAGTGCGCGAAAACGTTCGTTTAGTCTTCTTTTGAAATACATGTATTTGCAATCTTCCGTATTCAAGACTACACTAATCATTTCACTCTTATATAAAGGAGAATACATAAAGTGTTCTTATTCATGATTATACTAACATGTCCATCTGCCCATTTTGAACGATTTCCGATAAAATATAAGTGCGCTCAAAGAAGTACATGTAAAGTATATGTCTATAGTACAAATTAAAACATTTTTTTTACTTACTTTTCTTTTCTACCGGGTAAGCTTGACTGCTGAGTTTTTTATTCTCAGGTGTATCAAACTCTTTACGTACTGGATCCAGGAGCTCATTCAGGTACACCTCCACTGAAGCCTTCAGGTCCCCTGGATGCACCTCCTATTATACATGTAATGATCAGAAAAATAATTGCATATTAAAATACAAAACTTACGGAAAGCTATTCTTATATTCTAATGAGATCTTGTGGATTTTTCCCAATAAATTCTAGATAATTTTGACTGCTTCACGTACAGAACAATGTAGGGTCATGGAAGGTAAAATACATGTATCTTCAAATTTCTGCTGAACTTTTCTTCTTTGGAAACGTGTTAAGATCAACCCTAGTATAAATGTTCTGAAGGAATTTTCTACATACTTGGATGGTAAAGAAAATATTTGGGATAAAAAACTTAAATGAATTACACACTGTATACAACATGTATGTATATAGAGAATTTTTTCCTACTATTCCCCCCCCCCCTTTAATAATCTTTTAACAAATACAAATGTATGAGGTGAACATCTCGCTGCACCATCTCTGCCTGGAGAAATGAATAATGTACTCTTTATTTGTACCATGCAGGAATAAAAAATTTCATCAAAAAGTTTTGATGTAATAACCCTGTCGGATTTTTATCTGGACCTGTACCTCCACACTTTTACATAATTATCTGACACAAGAATCTGGCCAATGAGGTTGAAAAAATCCTTTTTTTAGTAATATACATGTAAAAGTATCTCGATGGTAAAAGCCATCAGTACACTAATACGCTTAAGTTGCTTCTTATCATTTCTAAAAATGCCTAAATTCTTGTCAGCAGAGGAAAAAGATTGGTTTAAATCTTACCTCTTTTGCAAAAGCCTGCTCTAAATCATCGTATGTCTTGTACAGGGTGTTCCCACCATTGGCTTCATCTCTCTTAACCAAGAATCCTACATTAATACATGTACATGTATTTTGTACATCTTATACATGTATGATGCATATTTTGATTGAAAGTTCTGATTGAAAATCAAAACAAAATGAGTTTAAAAATTAAATACTTTTTAACAGGCTACATGTACATGTCTGTAGACTTTGACAATTTTGGAACACTACAATCCCTCCTCTGGCATTTCATGGCATGGAATTTAAAAAGCAAGAGCAGAAAAAGATTATACGCTTGTATAAATGAAGAATGTAATAAACTTATTACTAAGTACAGTATTCGACTAACAGGGTACGTACAGTTCTTTGTAAAACTGTACAGTACATGGGTATAACAGACTTACCATCTTTTGTCTTGATAGGAAACAACACATGTTTACAAAATGACAGCACACCATTGTCTGTAATGTTTCCTGGTTCACAAAATGCCTTGCCAAGTTTTTTCTTGACTTGTGCTGCAGAGTCCAGTAAATCTATTTTGGAATCTTCTTCAGATGAGCTCATCTTACTACCAGTTAATCCAGGTACTGAAATGACACATAAGGAGTAAGACATGTAAGAAGTGAAGAGGGGGCCAGGCAATTTTTTTCCTCAATCTTGGAAGGAATTCCAATACAGAATTGGTTTTATGTACATTATGTGCATGTAGCTTGATATAGACCTGTGTGTACATGAACATGTATATTCATTCTCCAATATATGCTATGAAATTCAATGCCATTGGTTTAAACAATTATTGTCCAGTGAATGTACAGTTCATACAGCAAGTATGCAATATGACCTGGCAGCAAGACATATTTACTTATTCAGTCTTGTGGATATACAGAGTTACTTCCCACTTTCGGCAGCAATTCTAGAAATAGAATTCTATGGAAACTAACGTAAAAATCCAGGAAAATATGCTTCAAATATGACAGTTCTACAACGTCATTATGCATTTATGTCAGATTCTGTCCAAAAATGGGGAGTAACTCTGTACATTGAAAACACAATAAAATATAGAAAGAGCCATCTCCCTTAGAATGCTGTTGCATAGCAAAATTGCTTGTTGGACTTTAAAGGAAACAGAAGTGTCTTTATAAAGTTGGGAATCTATTACAAAACAGTGTCTTGTACCTCAGTGATCTTGGATTCTTGGGTATTCTTCATGCATATGCTTACTTGTAAATTTAGTGCAACACTACATGTCCAAGGCATAAAAAATTATATCATTTTCTCTGTTTGATTAAATTTAATGTGTTTGTACCATTTGAATGATTAAGAAAATCTTACCCATTGGATTCATCAAGTGTATTCTTTTGGTGTATCCTAAATGTGGTAGGTACTGAAATCATGCAAGAAAATGAACCTTCATTCTAAACATCACTAAAAAGCAAAGAAACTATGTGTAATAGAGTTCCTGAGATGTATCGGTTTCAAGAATTTTGCTGATAAAAAATTGTTTGGTCAGAAAAAAAAAACTCATTTTATATCTATTATTAGGATCAATAAAACTCCCATTTTGTCTAAGTACTACACCTTATATCTAAATACAAAAGCATTGTATGTTTACTCTAGCCAAGTTACCAATGGTGAGAAGGAACCTCTAAGATGAACTTATCTGCAGCTTAATGCAATTCATCAACTATAAAAATATGCCTCCATTTACACATGCTGTTTTTACCTGTAAATCATATGACCTGCTGCTAAGGCAAATCTGTACAGAAATTTCACTTTGTACGATTTAAATGTATGTTTTATTCAAGATTTTTCAGTGGCTATCTTGTCTACTGCCACACTAAATATGTTAGGATGAACTTAAGTCAATTATGATGCTAAAAACACTACTTGGTTATACTGCTTTGATTTAAAGTAATTGTACCTTTTCAGCAAATGTGAAGATTTTTCTTTGGTCCACGCCACCAAACTGGGCATCTACCTTAAGGTACTCCTCATCCAGTGCCTTGGTAAAAACGATGTTTAATTTAGTAATATGTATAACATGTAATAACAATATCCTATTACCGAGGACTCCACTTAATCTGATACCTGATAATCTGATACTCCTCTTAATCTGATATGATTTCAAAACACAAAACCGTTTCCTATATAATCAAAGTAAATCACTCCTCTTAATCTGATTGAAATTATCAAAAATCTTAAAAACTCCTCTTAATCTGATAGGATTTTCCGTCAACTATGATATTTTTCCTATGATATTGACATCATTTTCAATGGATTATCATATCAAAATTCTTGAAACTAATATTTTACCCTTTAAAACTATTCAAAATGGCTTGAAAGTATAATATAAATAATAAAAATTAATGCATACAATTAAGTCTGAGATACATTCTATTACAATTAAAAGGACTTTTTTATGGTACTTCCATGGAATTTCAAACTCCTGATAATCTGATACTCCTGTTAATCTGATAATGATCTTTCGACAAATTGACTATCAGATTAACAGGAGTCCTCTGTATATCAAAATGCAGAATATTTCACTTAACTTGGTTGTGATTTTAAATGAACAAAGTTAACCTGTCCATTAAAAGAATTCTCAGATTCAAATGTGTCATCATGTTGTACAGTTTTGAGGAAAATTACATGTGCAAAACGATATTTAATTATGCCACACAATTTTTTTTCCAACCATTTGGCATAAAGTACCTCTGATGAGGATTTTAAAATCTGAAACATGCGCGTCTGGTGAACTGCACTTCAATATTTTCGTCCAGACGGCTTGCTCTCTGGCGGCAGATTTGATACTTTGTTTTTCTTGTAATTTACATGTACATCCATCACATGGATATCAATTGAAAAATTTTTGTTAGTAATGAAAAGCAACTAAAAGATCATATCCAAATACATGTAGCTTATTTGTCAGTTGTCAAGTCAGACAACCAGACAACGGACATCACAAAATTTGGCGATACATGTATTTCCATTATGACATCACAACAGAAAACACGACAATGCATCTAGACACATCTATATGCATCAAGACGTTGTGACGGAATATGACATCACTATGAAAGATTTTGCAAAATGATGTGTTGTTCAGGGTCTTTTCTAGAACAGTCACAACTCTTAACTGGCAATTGGACTATCGAGGACACTACTTCTAATTTACTAAATTTTCCGACATAAAATCCATCCATACCTGGAGTCCTGGGTACAGCAGCCCACTGAGCAGTGGATGATCTACTTGTTTGACCACCTCAGCTCCTGCTTTCTTGGCATCGTGCTCCGTGACCATCGAGGATAATCTGTAAACGTCTAATGTGTACTCTCTGCAAATAAACACAGTTTTTCCTATTCAGCTTTTACCTAATTAACGGAGTAATGATATCATAATACATGTGTATATGTTATATAAACAATATGAAGTAAACAAAATAACCTGAATCTTTAAAGTTCTTTTTTTTTTGTAAATTGCCAAATGATAGAAAAATATATACCAACGAAAGATGGCCAGAACTGCAGAATATTTCCTGTATAATTTCATCTGTAACGATTCGTTTTGTGAAACACTATGCCGGCATGTATCTATGCGTAACATCAAGTTTTGAGACAGACAAAGACACATACAGACAACTATGCAAAATTTTGACAAAACCAAAAAAAATGTGCCCAAATATCATCTGCACAGAGGCATATTAATCTTTTACTTTGACATAAAAAACTTACTGGCTAAGCTGGTAATCTGTCCCTTTCACAAATTTCAGTTTTTCTAACGGCACATTAATGGATTTGAGCATGGCTTTGATGACTTTCTCGTAGTACTGAACACGTAGGTTGAGCAAGCTCCATGGAGCCTTCATATTATCAAGGTATGCATGAAGATCAGCAAACAGAATTGTGACCTAGAACATAGAAATCAGACACCATGCATGAAATTAAAAATCTGATCAATTGAGGTAACCGTTGTACTTACCCCATTATTAAGCAGATCTCATGTCTGAAGCTCACATCAAAGAGCAAACTATATACTCTGCAGTCAGAGATGATTTATAACAATAATAATAGCAGAAATGAATGTCTTAGAAATTCAATGATCATATGGTACCAAGGTAAATGATATTAGATTGAAATGGCAGAATATTGCACTAAAATTACCATTGTCTCTTGTGTTCAGATTTTTTTTACTTGCGTTCAGATTTTTTTTTTACAATGAATAAAGTAAACAAAATTTAATATTCAAAATCAATATCAAATAGTCCAGTTGTCACTGTTGACCAAAGTTCTATCTACATGTACATGTATATTAGGGCTGGGACGGTACTCCTATTCATCGATGAATCGCAATATTTTTTCACGCGATCCAAGTATCGATACACCCCCGATTATACCTAAGTTAAAATTTAAACAAAAATACATGTTGGAATTTTCCGGATTTTCAAGTACTCAAGTTTAAATCTAACTTTCTTCAGTTTACATATACATATAGATATAAACGTGACAAAATGATAGGAACCATTGGTTTATAGTATGATTTTTCCATGATTTCTTATCATGCTTATTGTTATTTTAAATGATTTTGCTTTTCATCTCTTCTAATCAAATAAAAAACTGTTTATTTATTTGTTTCATCTTTATTCTAGACAGGAAGCTATTGTTGAATAAATATAACATGTTGAATAAAAAAGCTAGTTCTATGATGAATATAAATACTATCAAATAGCTTTATAAGAAGGTTTTATTAATTAACATAGTATCACCATACGTATCGTATCAGATATCAGGTATCGTGATACATATCGGATCGTATTGGTGCAGTATCGTCCCAGCCCTAATGTATATAGCCATCAAAACATCAATACAATATTCAACCAAAAATAGATTGTTGAATCACAACCAGTGTTCTCCCCAGAAATTTCATATAGCATGGTGCTAAGTCTTCACGGTCCACCTTGCGTTGGGATGCGTCATTGCGCGTTGCATCATTGCATACTGTATCATGTGTTGTTGCTTTATTACTAAACTGTTCAAAATAATTTTGATAATGAATAAATGTGTTAATAATATTACATTCTTATCTACATGCAAATTATCATTAAATTTTAGACAGTGAGATCATTTGTGTTCTATTTGTAAAGAGGGATTCATGAGAGTTTTAAAACTCAATAAGTTTAGGGCCTTTTGAGAAAATTATCTTGAGACTGTCTCATGACCATAACTCCAGGTAGCTTAGTGTAAGAATTTGGCATATTACACTGATTTGGAAGGAAATTCTGTGAATGGGCCATTTTCCATGATTTTCTAAAATATCAATGGGCCATTTCTTTAAAAAAAAATACTAAGTTTTCAATGGGCCATTTTGCAAATTAATGGCACTAAAGTGCTTGTCCTCTGTCCTAATTCCTAATCACTGATATTAGTGAATATAAGCATGTTATGGAAAGGGTGTCTAACCTTGAGTTCTGAATTTTTGGGTCAGGGAAAGGGCAGGTTTCACCTTTTAAAACAGGTTGAAAATTATCTTTATACAAATTCCTCCTTGAAAAGCTGGGTCCAATTATGGAAACATTTACTCCCCCGCCCTCCTTATTAGCCATTGCAATGAAAGCTGACAGTTGTTCTACTTTGCCCACAGTATGGAGCAAACTCCCCCCCCCCCCTTCCCCCAAGAAATCAATATCTATTTTATATGTCAATTGTATACAAAGCCTTCTATATCGTGCTCAGACTCATCAATAAAACGATATTAATTTCATCCATCCGTCCAAACTTCTTATTAACTAGATTCAAGCGTATTAAAAAAAAAAACCGGACGTCGGACATACCGACTCTTTATCTATTCAAAGTAAAATGATTTTACGCGAGCGAGATGCGAGATAACCTTTTTCTTATCTTGTAAAAGCGGCAGTTATTTTGTATGACAAAGACGGCGAGGTCGGGTAATATGTCGAACAGTACGACGGATTAAAAAATCTGATATAGCGTATTTCTTATTATTTTCTATTTCCAATTTACCGTTACGCTGTAAATATATGACACGTGCCGGTCAACACGATCTAGCGGTTATACATGTAGATGAAAATGTTTTCATGAACTACGTTATAGAATGATCGTCTTTTGTTGGTCACTCGATAGACATTGACAACGCAGTTATTTTAATTAAATGTCCGATAGATTCACATTGACGTGCGCCGTAGAAGCCAGACACGTTCTCAGCTCAGGTAAATAAAGCTTGCGGGGGGCTACAAGACGTTTAACACCTCGGGTTGTATACAGCCGGGGCTAATTAACCGTGAATGCGGCGGATAAATCAATCAATTAACGCAAAGGGGTACACAAAATAGTTAATACACGAATTTTTAGGGAAAAAAATATAGCATGGCGGCCGTAAAATATAGCGTGGTGCTAATCCCAATAGCGTGGCGGTAAATCTCGATAGCGTGGCGGGACCGCCACGCTAAAACGGCCTGGGGAGAACACTGACAACAATCTTACAACCATTTTCCTTTTTCTTGTAAATTTCCATCACTGATATACTATTATATGTACAACACTAAACGTATCTAAAATCATTCTTAAGGCCTGAAATTCATACCTACCTCACAACCAGCTTGTAAAAAGTCGGCAATTTTTGACATCGGCACAAAGTATGCCACATGAGGCTTTCCTGTTGTTGCTGTTCCCCAATATACTTTCAGATCTCTTTCAGCAAGAACCTTTTTCAGATTTTCTTCACCTATTATTTCCTACAAATAAAAGCAGAAGAGAATGAGTTGTGATAGCATTTGTTGCAGGGGAGGGGGAGAGTACAAGTATAGAAATAGGGATGACTTTGGCGAAATATAGAAGTTGAAACAAGACTGAAAGTTATTATGATGTAAAATACTGCCATATCAAATGTATTTAGAATAATTCTTTAGGTTGGATTTCATGTCTACACAATTAAATACCAGGTATTTTAAAATGATCATACAAATACATGCACAGTAATAGGCATTTTCACCCTCATTTGTGAACATGGTCCATGACACTAAAATTTGGAATTTTGAAGCATTTTGCTCAGATTTGGAAATTTAAGCAAAGAGTACAGTTTTGTACATACTGAAAATTGTGATGATTACTTTCTATAAAGCAATCTTATTATTTGACAAGGTACATGTATTGTAAACTTAATTTTCTTCAAATTAAGTACATGTACATGTACATTGTACTTGTTTTCATTTTTGTAGCATTTTCTACTACCAGTAATGCAAATTTGCATTTTCTACTACCGGTAATGCAAATCTGCATTTTCTACTACCGGTAATGCAAATCTGCATTTTCTGCTACCATGACTACTGGTAATGCAAATCTGCATTTTCTACTACCGGTAACGCAAATCTGCATTTTCTACTACCGGTAATGCAAATCTGCATTTTCTACTACCATGACTACTGGTAATGCAAATCTGCATTTTCTACTACCGGTAATGCAAATCTGCATTTTCTACTACTGGTAATGCAAATCTGCATTTTCTACCACCGGTAATGCAAATCTTATAAAATTCTCATTTGCCAACATGTTTAACTAATTAACTTTTTTCAACTTAATAATTGGGAACTTTCAGCTAGAATAGATATTACTAAACATGCTAAAAAAGGAAAGAAAGATGAGCATTTGTGAATAGGGCCAACTTCTATCCTAAAATGAGCAAAAAAAAAAGCTATATACATCTCTACATGACCAAGTTGAAGCATGATGAATTTTCTCAGAAAGCAAACCTGGAGATTCCTTTTAATTAGATGAAGTTTATCACTAGGTGACTTTGATGACACGCTTAAATCTGCCATATTCTTGTCTATACCGTTGACAGCCATCTGGGTATAAGGTAATTATAATCCAATTCTAAATTTCTGAAAGAAAGTGAACATGTTAAATTTAAAAATTTCTGTTCAGAAACTGCTCATTGGGAATACATAATAGGCATATGATGTTTTATTACTTGCGCTCAAAGGTTTTTGGCTTAGTTATGGACCAAAAACTAAATGTCGGAACCAGCTACGTAGATCTCTTGAAGCATGTATGGCACTGAAAAGACAAGAAATATCAATACGCAGTACAGTGACTACTACAATCTCAGAACACTGAGGACAATTTCAATACTTTTACAGTCTCAGAACAGGACAATTTCAATACTTTTACAATCTCAGAACAGGACAATTTCAATACTTTTACAATCTCAGAACAGGACAATTTCAATACTTTCAGTTGTTTCTCCTTATCAAATTATTAAAATTCCCCTGAAATCCACAGGGCATTGACAAAAACACCAGATATTGCCAGAAATTCATAAACACTTGCATAATAAATGAAATACATTGTAAATCAAGTTATCATTCCTGACCTGATGACAGTAAAAACATAATTCCCTTAAACCAATCAAGGTAAATCCATTTTCTTAGCAAAGTCCAATAGAAACCATCTACCTTTGTCATAAATTAATGTTATGAGTCATAATATTACAGTGAATGCGCTGAAGGGGAAGATTTGTACCAGTCAACTTGAGACCATCATTTCTGATTTAAAGAGGGTTTTAAACAAATGAATGTCACATCTAGAAATAAAAGTATGTCAGCAAACAGAAAATGGTCTATTTTCTACCCATGCATGTCTCAATTGTAACTGCAAAGTGGGCAGGTCGATTAAGGTCTCAAACCCATATATACACAAGAGATTCTGGTGTAGTGTGACTTGTCATCCCTAAACACAATACAAAACAGGGATCATGTAAACTTGGCAATCGCAATACTGGTAATACCAGTAATGTCAACAATACCAGTATTGCGATTGCCAAGTTTACATGATCCCAAAACAGTTATTAAGAAGCATTTTGTGTCAACTTGTTAGACATCAGTAATAAACATCATGGACCATGGTAAACGGCATTGTCATGCTTCCAGAATATCCACAACCTGCTCCATCTCTATAAGAGACATTGATGACCGTCAGATAAATCAAGTCATCTCCTTTGGAGAGAAGAAAAAAAACAACACTTTTCTACTTCCTTGTTAATGTTAATGACAAGTATTCAATCGACCATATGTCATATGTCAACAAAAGAGAGAAAATCTAATATGCAAGAAAAAGAATAAAAAATATTAATGACTTCTGTATTAATTTTTAACCATTTTTTTTTCATAAAAAAACTTTCGATCATTATTCTAATACGTTCATGAATAACATACCTCTGTAAGAAACGACTGTGAAGTGTAAATATTCAAGACAGACTGCTCAACTTTACATCACATTGCACTATTGCCGAAGATTTCGTCACGCTGGATTGGATAGTTACTTATTAACGATTGCCGCTCCCGAAAAGCATTGCCTAGGTTGCACTCCATAGTATTGGTCATTGAAAATTGAGCGTTTTGAATGAAAGGCATGCAATAGTTGACGTTATATTAATAATTTTATATTGCTCATACAATATAAAGCTACATATCAATAAAAAGTACTCTTATTACTGATTACTTCTATTATTCTTGATTTCATCTGAACAAATCCTGTCAGTCAGACATGCTGCTCAAAGTTATAGCAGTACATTAGAAGATGACATGGAAATGGGGCATGACCCCTCAAAGTGACTCAAATTTGACATCCTTCTCAAATGATTTTCTTAATAAACTGTATGTCTATTTGTTGTGTATTTCTTATTCTATAATATGTGCAATTTATTTGAATTTTCACCTGATGCAATTCGAGAAATATGACGTCAAAGTTTTCTTACCTAAATACAGCATTCATTTCTTTGCCCAAGGCTAGTCACATGACCTCTTACTTTCACATCCGGTCATACTATACATATGAGGTATACAATGGAAATAATGTGCTTTTCTCAAGACAACAAGCTAGTTCTTTCTTCCAAATATCAAAAATCATAGTTATTTCAATAATAAAGCTCACATAATGAAGCTGGACCCCATCTGTCCCCTATTTAAAAAATCATCCCTAGCCAAATTCCAAATGCGACACTGCGGATACTATGTAGTGTAACCTATAGGAGTACATTTTTCTTTATGCGAGAAATTTTTTTTGTTGATATGTGTTTTTAAGGTCTTTCGCATCTTGCGATACCAGAAATTTTGTGTTACGCACTATACTTTTGTCGCGACACACCGTCAAAGGTCCCATGATACCGTCAGGCCTTAACCCCAATGTTACATTACATGGCCATAATAGGAAATACATATATGATCAATAGGAGCTATTTATGATGCTTAAGTACTATAATGGTACATTAAAAGATAGAAAAAAGGCTAAATGACATTCTTAAAAGAATGTTGCAATGGAAACGACAAACTTTTTTGTCGTAACGACATATTTTTGTCGCGTCGAAGCTAATTATATACCGTAACACTTTACCGCGAACAACAGAAATGCCCATGTAAGCTATAATATTTTGAACAGATTTTGGTTGCTATGGTAACCACATTGTGGTAAATTTAAGTCATTTGAGATACTTTAACATTTTCAGAATATTTTGATACCTCTCATCATAATGTAAACCTCTTATCTATATGGCAAAGGTGCATCACATCCACAATGGTGTCACAGACTTAACAGCATTTTTCCTGCATAAATGAGCTGATACTGGAGCAACATCAATTTTCATGACAATCAAAAAAATTTTATTTTTGAATTAAACATGTCTATATTTGATTTTTAAGAAACAACAGAGTCAATACTTTTTTATGATATAAATGGTAACCATAGCAACCAAATATGAAAATTTGAATTGAGGAGCATATGTGCGTATAAGGTTGCACTCCATAGTATTGGTCATTGAAAATTGAGCGTTTTGAATGAAAGGCATGCAATAGTTGACGTTATATTAATAATTTTATATTGCTCATACAATATAAAGCTACATATCAATAAAAAGTACTCTTATTACTGATTACTTCTATTATTCTTGATTTCATCTGAACAAATCCTGTCAGTCAGACATGCTGCTCAAAGTTATAGCAGTACATTAGAAGATGACATGGAAATGGGGCATGACCCCTCAAAGTGACTCAAATTTGACATCCTTCTCAAATGATTTTCTTAATAAACTGTATGTCTATTTGTTGTGTATTTCTTATTCTATAATATGTGCAATTTATTTGAATTTTCACCTGATGCAATTCGAGAAATATGACGTCAAAGTTTTCTTACCTAAATACAGCATTCATTTCTTTGCCCAAGGCTAGTCACATGACCTCTTACTTTCACATCCGGTCATACTATACATATGAGGTATACAATGGAAATAATGTGCTTTTCTCAAGACAACAAGCTAGTTCTTTCTTCCAAATATCAAAAATCATAGTTATTTCAATAATAAAGCTCACATAATGAAGCTGGACCCCATCTGTCCCCTATTTAAAAAATCATCCCTAGCCAAATTCCAAATGCGACACTGCGGATACTATGTAGTGTAACCCTACTTTGCATAAAACACAATTTTTTTTATTTCTGTTCATTGAAACATATATTCCTTTTAGTAATATCATACTTGAAACGAATATCACGAAATAATTCCTTCTTTATTAAGATGTGAAGGAAGATAATGTTATTCTTCCAGTACAAAAAAAAACGGAACCGAATATCCTCATTTTATTCTTTTTATCGCAAAGTAGTCGCATTGTCGTTAAATTTTAGACTTTGTTTTTTGTTTTACTTCTGTTTGAATGTTCTCTTCATTTTCACTTGATATTTTATCCTTTTAATGACGTTGTTAAGGTTTTATTCACAATATTCTTTGCTAAAATTAATCACGACAATCATAATCAGGTCGTCCTTACTGACCAAAGTCCAAAAGCGAAAGTAAAGTAAAACAGACAAAATACTGTAATTTGAATTGACAAGTTTATTTGCAGCTTTTGTACCCCCTCCCTTTTAAAACCCGATAGGCTTTTTCTCCTCTTATGAAGCTGGTAAATAGTTTGTTAACGGATCTACTGACTCTGAGTGCCAAAGACACTTCGTCACCAAGACAAGTCATAACACAACATGAACAAGAAAGCTCATAAAAAAAGACAACTTGTATTTATTACATTCTATATGGTCAAATTATATACTGGCCTCATACCTGTGGTGGGCTAATTCATAGTAAAATGCCTATATCTTTATCTACTGTCCGCACAGCTCACTTCAGAAATCGAAAATCAGCAAAATCAGTCTACTTTGTCAGCAAAATTTCCGATTAAAATTAATATAGAGTGATAGATCTCAAACTCTCATAACTAATGGTGTAAGTACGACCAATACTACGGTCACAGTGACAGATTATTGTTTTTGATGGGGAGTTTTCTACTCACCTGGTAAGGCACGGTCCATTTGATATTCTGGGGGGGGGGCTTGGGTTTTTTGTCCGAGCAAGATTATTTTTTTCACCTCGGACCGGGGCAAAATTATTTTTTTCTTGCAAAGTCGGAGCAAGGAAATTTTTTTTAACAAAGTGATGTGCAAATAAATTAAGAATGTTTGTGTTTTATCAATAGAAATGATTTATATTTATTTACCCAAAACTCTAAATATTAATATATACTTTTTTTATGCAAGTATTCAATTAAATTCTAAATAGAGAGATAAAACTAGATTTTTACAATACAATTCTAAATAAACAAAATTTATATAAGGTACATGCATATAAGAGGGTCTGTAGGGAAGGTCTTCTAATTTTTTAAATGTTGAATTTGTAAATTGGTGAATAATTGAAGTTCTCCTTCCAAGGTTACAAGAACATAAAATTAGACTCTATGGGATACATGCAACATGTATCAATAGTAATACATAAATATTGCTAACACTTTTTATATCTTCAAATATATGAACTTTGACATTAGTAGATAATGTTTGATAGAAAACTATGGCGAGCGAAGCGAGCCAAAATTTTTTTGATAGACTGAAAACTGCGGCGAGCGAAGCGAGCCGGAAAAATTTCAAGAATTTTAGCAAACTTTTATGGTAATTCTTTAAATTCAGATTATTTGTAAGAGCAAGATTATTTTTTTTCTGTCACACCATAAGCAAATATATTTTTTTCATCAAAATTCAGAGCAAAATTATTTTTTTCGAAAAAAACCCAAGCCCCCCCCCCAGAATATCAAATGGACCGTGCCTAATGTTAATTTTAGTGTTGGACGTCGCCAATGTTGAATCTACTGGCTCACCGGAGGGAACTTATAGTTTCCACCCTGCTTGTCTGTCTGTCCGTCACAGTTTAGTTTTCCAGACTTTTTTTTGCTGTTGTTGCATATATTGAACTCATTTTTGGTATGTGAGTTTATCTCAATGTGATACAGATAAGTTCGAGTTTGGTTCCGATTGACCTATTTCTACAAGAGTTATGGTCCCTGGACTTGACAAATTTCATGAAATTCTCAGTTTTCCAGACTTTTCTTCCAAGGTATTGCAGATATTGAAATGTTCTTTTTATATGTGATTACATGTACATCTTAGTTTTTTGGTTCCGATTGACCTATTTTTACAAGAGTTATGGCCCTTGGACTTAGCATATTTCATGAATTTCTTAGTTTTCCGGACTTTTCTTCCATGGTATTGCAGATATTGACATCATTTTTGGTATGTGAATATATCTTAGTGTGATACAAATCAAGTTCCTGTTTCAGTTTGATTGACCCATTTCTACAGGAGTTATATTATAATAATGGCCCCTGGACTTAGCAAATTTCATGAACTTCGCAGTTTCCGATCTTTTCATGCCTGTTGTTGTAGATATTGAGCTGATTTTTAGTATGCAGATACATTATAGTATGATAAAGAATAAGTTGAAGTTGGGTTTGATTTATTTGTTCTTACAAAAGGTATGGCCTCATAGAAAATTTCATTAAATTTTCTTGTTTTCCAGACCTTTTTCTAATACACGTATTGAACTTATTTTGATGTTGGATTCATCTTTTCTTATAAGTACAGGTCAAGGCAGAGTTCAAGGACATGGATTAATGCCGGTAGGGAACTTTTATCGCTTGCGATTCATAAAGTTTTCTAATCGGAAATTATTCCGACAAATGAGACAAAAAATCAATTTTCTGATTTCTGAAGTGAGCTGCGCGGATAGTAAGTTACTGTCTACACAGATCACTTTTGAAACCAGATACTGTGAAAACTTTGAAAGATGGAAAAAAAGTCTGAGAGATGTAATCCGAAGAGGGAGATAACTCTAGCCAGTTTGAAGAAAATGTGGATTTTTTTTTAGTTACTTATTCAAAATAAAGTTGAATTAATAAAAATGTCAGCATTCAATTTATTTCACTGTTTTTTCCTCTGATAAACGTCTGCATAGTTGCACTAAAATTAACATTGAAAACGCCTAGTCTTCAAATAATTTTTACTTATAGTTTTATAAATTATTGCATAAACCAATTACCATATAACTTGTGCCAAAATTTACAACAAAGCAAGCCTTAATATGTTATATGTATTACAGATTTTTAGAAATTTTCTCATGTTTTCGAAATATTTTAGCGGATAAAAGGGGGGATGCAAACTAATAAGTTTAAAACTTTGCTCTATCTCCAAGACCATAAGTGGTAGGGCTTTAATATTTCACATGTAGGTTACTTATGACATGACCTTGACTTTGAAATTTGACCTTTTTTTTTAACTTTAAACTAGGCTATATCTCTTGAACTATAAGTGGTAGGGCTTAATCATTTCACATGCAGATTATAGCAAGGCCATTCATCTTTGACCATGACCTTTGACCTTGATATTTGACCTACTTTTCTTAATTTTTTCAAATTGGGCTATATCTCTTGAATTGTAACTGGTATGGTTTAAATACTTCACATGAGGATTACTTATCATGGCAAGACCATTCTTTTCAGACCATGATCTTTGACAATGTGATCTTGACCTTGAACTTTGACCCACTTTTCTAAAACTTAAAATTTGATAATAACTTTTGAATGGAAAGTGATAATGCCTTTATATTTCATATATACATTCCATTAAAGAATCCATTTAGAATCACCTTGTCATAAGTATCAAAAGTTTGAACTTGTGACTTTGACTTATGATTTTGACCTCGAAGACTGTTTGGAAAACAAGTTTTATTCATATTGTATATTATGTTATATTCTCAAAGCTGCCACTGATTTATGTTTCACAAACGTAAAGTGTGTTTTATTTTATTTATTTTTTTTATTTTTTGGTACATTTCTACTGGGTACTTCAGAATCCTTTCTCTATTACAGATTATGGGTTTAACAAGTGACATTAAGAGTTGGTCCATATGGTTTGTCCTGTTTACCTATATCTACTTTGTCAGTACCCTCATCGTTAATTTCCTCCAGCTGTGTTCTCTCATCATATGGCCGTTCGATAAAACACTCTACAGGAAGGTCAACTATAACCTAGCATACCTCTCATGGTGCCGTAAGTGAATTAGTTTCATTGATGGTTCACAAGTATTATCTCATTTGAGATACTTGCATAATTATAAAAGTCCACACATCATACTGTTAGTGTACCATATTTCCTTGTATGTCATTTCTATGTATACTTTCGGATAAGGATCTTGCGTGTAAAATGCAGTTTCTAGTATTGCCTCTGACGTTTCTCTAGAAAATTGATTCAGAGTAATTTTCTATATCAGGTATAGTATATACAGTTTATATGCACCTAATCACATTATCTACAGTACAAAGCTCTGCTTAGTTCCAGGGGACAAACGATACTAGGGTATTTGGGATGTCATTTGATTATTTAAGGATACTTTGAAGTTTGAGTAATAATGTCTTTTATTTGCTGCCATGTAATCCCACAGATGTTTTGTTATCCATTTGGATGTCACCAGTCCATTGATATATCCCTGGAATTAATTTGAAATTCTGTGCAAGTATACAAGTAGATAATGTGAATGGGTTTATTTTGTATGCAATTCAAAACCATTGTGATTCATGGCATTATCATATTGTAACTATATTTTTCCCATTTCACTTTCTATTTACATTAAGTAGTCAGAATACTTCTGCCATACATTAAATTCATAATTCTTCAGTACTCAGTTCTATTCTATTCTCAAACATGCAAAATGATTTTGAAATCAATTTTTAGAATATACAAGTTTGGGCCAATGGTGGAGCAATAGTGAATGCTACCTACACGTAGATCCAGATGAAAGGAAACATTTTGCTAAGGAGTCCATAATTGTCGTAATGAACCATAAATATGAAATCGATTGGCTGATGGCGTGGGTTCTCTCAGAGAGATACGGCCTCCTTGGGGTAAGACTAAGAGTCAAGATGGCTGCAATTGTAGTGGTTTTCACACAATTTTTTAACGTGCGTAATAATGTAGATCAGTGCCAGAAAAAAACCTTTCAACTGAAAAAGGAAGAGGTCTCATAAACCTTTAAACTGAAAAAGGATGAGGTCTCATAAACTTTAAACTGAAAAAAGAAGGGCTTTCATGGTCCACATATTTATTCCTTGTTACAAAATTTTTCTATTGGTACACATACCAACATTTTTTACGTTCTGACTTGGATCTTGGTTTTGATCTACTTCACAGATTTGTTTTATTACATAAAAGGAGGGTCTTGGAGATATTGAATCTAAAGTAAAATTTGAAAAAAAATGTATTAAATTTAACAGAATTATTCCTTGTCTTTTTAAGGGTACAAAGATATATGGTAAGAAAGTCCTAGGTCTCATTCCTCTAATAGGATGGGCCTGGTACTTCACTGAGAGCTTGTTTCTCCACAGAGACTGGCAGAAAGACAGAGCAGTGATAGCACAAGGTGTCAAGAACGTCACCGAATACCCAGACGGATATTTTGTCGTGGTATGTATTTTAATCAATCTACAGATCAATTATGAATGTTTCAGTTTTTTCTTAAACTGGACAATATACATGTATTTGTAACATTAGCATTGGTAACTTTTGTGAGCTAATTATTAAGTATGTAAAAATTCATCTAGACTAAGTATAAAAATAAAATGTAAAACAAGTTCATTTGTTTCATTTTATATTGTTTTTATAAATTTTGAGTTATTTTCATATTTTCATTGTATAAAACAGGAGTCAGTAAAAGGCTACTGAATTGACGACAGGTTAAAACTTTTAATTTTTTTTTATTTTGTTGTTCTTTTTTACATTATTCTTTTATTGGAGATGGCATATATACATGTAAAATGCATGGGGAGTTACAGAAATTAAAATTCGTCAAAACAGGCAATTATAAAGTAATTTTATTTGTTTAGCCCCCATTTAATATTAAGCCCTCCAAGGGACTTCATGCAGAGGAGAGAGTCATGATATACAAATGCGAAAACAATTAAAAAAAAAAGAATATTTTTAGATACATTGAATGTTTAATTTCAAGTCAGCATGGTGAAATTAAGTTTTCACTTCATGAATAAAAAGTGAAAATTAAAAAAGAATTAATGTAAAAATTTTGAAGTTAATTTAAAAGGAAATTCTACGTGGTTAGTAAATACAGGCCATAAGCTACAGATACATGTACTTCAAAAGGTATTTCTTTACAATGTACATAAAAAGTGTCGCATATGTAATTATTTGTACTGTATTCGTTTATTTTGGTTACCAGATGGAATTTAGGTTTCTGGAGATGACAGGATTTTAATTTAGTATATATTTTGCTTACAAAGAACTTGAAAGTCAATTTTGTTTCAGTAATGAATAAAAGGATTCTCAGTGTTACTTAAGTCAAGAACAACAAACATGTGCAAAATGAAATTTGATACATGTGATGTCATAAAATAGAGAGATCAAAATTTCAAAAATTATATACATGTGAAGTGATCATTTGATGCACATGTAATGTAAAGTATAGAAAAATCCAAAAGGGAGAGATAACTCTAATTTCTGTTCCAGGAATTTTATAAAACTGCCTGCAGCTGTAAATAGAACTCATGAAATTTTAAATGACATATATGTATCAACTTTAAACAAAAATTCATCATTTCTTGTTACAGATGCTGCTATTTCCTGAGGGGACAAGATTAACAGATGAGAAGTTAAAAAATAGTCAGAAAATTGCACAGGAGAAAGGGTACCCGATAATGAAACATCATCTACTTCCTAGAGCCAAGGGCTTCGTTCTGTCGGTACAAGAATTAAAGAAACTTCCTGAACATAAATGTAAGGACAATTATTTCCATTGCGGAAGAATCCCCTTGTTAAGCAGTCGTAAGGCAAAGGGATTTACATCCTATAATTCTGGTTGCCTATTGTGAAATCTCAGTACAGTTTTGAAAGCACATAGAATTTACTAATGTTCTATGTAGAGATAGTTTGTCCAGAATATGCATGGTAGATAGGACAAGGTTAGAGCAAAACAGTCAATTTTACCATACACTACCCGAACAGTATAATGTTAACCCTAAACATTCTATTAATGTTGTTGGCCAATCAGAAATACTCTTTAGTACAATACACTTGTATTATTTCATCTCTTCTCTGTATTTCTTAATGTGTTAAAATCTTCTTTCAAATCTATGGCATAGCAAATTTTCTCAGAATTTCATGATATGGTATTTTTTCAGTGACAGCAATCTATGACATTACTACTGTATTTGAGAATGGCAACCCTCCTTTGATGGACGCCATCCGAGGGAAAAAACAAATTTGTAGGATGAGACTCAGGTATTGATATAATCATATACAATGTATAGGAGCTCGAAGAAATTGATAGGACATTAAAAAAAAAAAATTAGCCCAGATGGGATCGATTTTTTTACTCTGAATAAAAGAAATTGTATGTAATTGATTGAAATCTTCTCACAACAACTTTGGTATTAAATGGTCGACTTGAGTCTGAATGATGTGGGATAGATGACTTGAAATTTGAAGTGAATTTTTCTAATGAAATCTATTTTGTGAAATATTATGAAAAATTGTGAAATAAATGAAATCTTATCTCATTTAATTGATATGTTTAGAAGTCATTTTTGATTAATAACAATACCAACATCCATTAATCATTTGTAGTCCCAAAAGGTAGAAATCCTTAATACCATGAGTCATCATAAGATTGAAAAAAATGTGTAGGATTCAAAATTATATAATGGTAAGATCAATTTATGGAATTCAAAGATTTTCTTTGCATTTTTTAAAATAAAAAAGATAAAAATCATATTTGCAAACCAATCTCTATCATGACGTATTATTCCTCACTTCAAGGCGGTTTCCTGTAGCAAATCTACCTGACTCTGAAGAAGAATTATCTGATTGGCTCCGTAACCTCTTCAAAGAAAAGGTAAATTTTGAAAGTTCTTTGATCTAAGTTAAAGATAGATGAGAATGTTTCAGGTGTTGAATTTCAGGTGTGAAAGTAAATGAGTATGATGAATGATTAAAATGCAGGAACATGATACTGTAAACATTGAAATTTTTGCATGGGGGTAATTTTTAAGTTCTTTCATAAATCAAGGGACTTTGCGAAAATTTCCCCTATGCAAAAATATCCCCACTGCATTCTAACAATGGGAAAGACATTTTTATCGCAAATATTACCCCAACGCGTAACGTCTTGATGTATTAATTTTCCACCAGCAAAAATAACCATGTTTACTGTAATTGTCAGTTTGGAGAAGAATTCCACTTTTCCAAATATTCTAGTTGTCAGAAACCTTGAATTTGCCTCTGGAATCCAGCTCTCTGGGGTCTCTGCTGGTGATAACATTCAAATTCAGTCCCCTTCAAAAAATTATTGTTGTTCAGTGTAATTATTTATATATGCATACATACCAAGTTGCAAATGATAGTACTGGCACCGTGAAGTCAAAGAAAGATTATGAATCAGACCATGGCTGGACATTATGATAACATAGATGGACTGGACTTGGTGCTTAGCTATGAACTGAATTCTCACTATCCATAGGTAAAGAAATAAAATTTTGATATCAGAATAAATAAGATGAAATATTTTGAATTAGACAAGTCGATTTGCTATTTTCGAAAACCAGAGTTACTTCCCTTTTTAGACAGTATCTGACGTAGACTGATTTATGACTTCATCAAATTCTATGGAAACAGTCCTAAAAATCTGTGAAATGACGGTATAAAATCAATGTTACCATACCACTTTCATGACGTCACATTATGCTTTTACGCAGATACCGTCTGTAAGGGGGAAAACTCTGTGTTTTGCAAAGACTCAATATGTATTTTGTGATACTGGACCCTCATAGAGTCTTGTCTACCAATAAAAACAGTTGTAGCAATGTCCAAACTTGTATCACAGTCGCCGCGTTATGCAAATAAAGATTAAAACCCTTGTCAGTGTTCGCTTCTTATTCCTTCACCCCTTTAAGCATGTTAAGTGTGTGAAGGGGTAAAGGAATAAGAAGCGAACACTGACAAGGGTTTTAATCTTTATTTGCATAACATGGCGACTGTGGTTTTATGAACATCTTTTTTAACTTTTCAAATTTTTAGTAAGAACCAGCATATAGACACATATATAACTTGTAAAACACTGTTCTTTTTCAGGATGAAATAGTTGACAAATTTCTAAAGACAGGAGAAATGGAGCTAGTGCCATACAAAGTGCCAAAGAGAGCTTATGACCTTATTGTGCACATGATGTGGGCGGCACTTACACTACCTCCTCTTTTCTATTATGTGACTTGTACACTTCTCTTCGGCAGCTTTTTACAAAAGTTTGTCATAGTTATTATTTTTGCAATAGGTAAGTTGATCAAAACAATGTCATTTCATGCTTAATGGAGTCATTTTAGCCTAAAACTTCGAATTACATTTGTATTCAGATTTGATTGTCAGGTCCTTTTAACACTAAGTCTTAGGATCTTCAAAAAGGCAATTTTGTTCATGAAAATTTATTCAAAGAAAGCAAATGTGCATGAATATACAAATCAGTGTCCAATCGGCCATAAATACTAATTTCTGAACATTTTAGACAACCAGAACAATACATGTGCAGATCCTTGGAATCAATGGCGGATCCAGCACAACCATTGCCAAGGGTCATGGGGCGAATTTTGCCAATTTTCAGTAAAAATTGGCCAAAATATGCCTGTTTTTGGAAAATTTTAAGTCAGTGCTGGGGGGACACCTCCTCCGCACCCCCTTGAATCCGCCACCAGGCATAATTCAATTAACAACTCAAACATTATTAATATTGTGGATAGGAGATATTATATTTCCATATAAATGATACAATTGTAAAAGACTTTACATAGCAAACATTCTTTATTTTTTCAGTTATGTTGTTAGCCAAGTTCATGATTGGCTATACAGAAATCAAGAAAGGGTCATCATACGGTAAAGAAATAAGAAGATCGGAAAAGAAAACCTCATGATATCTGGTCTTTTTAGGTCTATCATTTACAAATGTGTGGCCATTTTACATATACTCTATTTTGTTTGTAGTTGTACACATGTACTGCATGTAGTAGATTGTCTTTGTTTTGCACCATCACAATTTTTTTGTGTTTTAGGCTTAGTTTTATATTACATGAATGTACATTTCACATTGTAACAATCTTCATTTTTAGGTGTTTTTGGTTATAAAGCCGTATTTTCGATTTTCTGGCATGTATGTTTCATACGTGTACATGGCTGTGTTGATTATGAATGGCTGATATGCATATATTTATATTACATGTATAGTAGTGCACTTACAAATCAATACAGATATCTTACACTTTGAAATGTTATTGTACATGTGCATTGCACTCAATCAGTCTTGTCATTTTTACATGTATGTCACTTGCAATGCAAGAGCGACATACAGGGATGATCTCTAGTCCTTTGTTTGATCACGATAAGGAATAAAGAATCACATGATATGAACATTCAAAACAATATATTCTCTTTTGGACGATACATGTAGGTAGCTCATAGATTAACAAGTACATGTACATGTATATCCTTGAATTTTTTGTAATATATGAGTGTGAAAATTTAAAGCATTGTGTCCCATTAGGCAGGCGAACTTACATGACTTGCATGTAACTTGGATTTCTTACTACAAGCAAAATAATCCTCCAAATTGTCCAAAAACTGAATAAGATATATGAGTAGCATGATTTGTAAAATACATTTACATGTACATGTATATGTTTTGGTTTTTCAAGCATATTTTTCATTTCTTTCTTTCTTGGTTCTACCAGACTGCCAAAGTTTCTTTATGTGATATTGATGTAGATTTTTTTCTGTCAAGATATTGTTGTTTCTTTATTCTATTAATACCAATCAAAGAGGAATAAAACAATATTTTCAGATAAAGTTACATTATGTACAGATCTATGTTACATAATATGCAAGAAATCCAATTGAAGGTAAATGTTTTTCACATACTCATAGATTTCACATTCCTTAATTCCTAAACTGAAGGTTTTATGTACTTGTTTCATGTAATTGTGCACGTTCAGGGCTAAAACAAAGATATTTGTATATACATTTTACATTATTATGTTATTCTTAATTTACTTACCAAACCTAAAATTGTTTTTGCTAATATTTTCAACCTCTCTATTTTGATACCTGTAGTTCTTAAAACCATTATGTACATATACTGTAAAAGTAGAATCATTCCCTAGTACTTTCTTTTGTGGTTTTGCAAAAGCAGATCTTTGCGTATGGACAATGATTCACGGATCTGTGTCTGCTAGTATTGAGTTATGCATATGCTATTGAAATTCACTGAGACAAACTTTCGTGATACAAAGCTGACCGTGAAAGTAGCAAAGGTTAATACATCGGGAAATATTCTACGTTTACAGTAGTTCAGTACAACCAGTCCTCAATGTACGGTTATTGAATTCAGCTCTCATTATACAATACCAGCATACAAATCTGACAATCATCTGTAAAGGGTATGTCTGGAGTAAAATATGGAAGTGTTCATGTTAAATTGTTTTAAATTGTATAAAAATGACAATTTCTATCAGTTCTATTCCGGTAATTGTACGTACATGTTTGACATTTAAAATCAAGTACAAATCCAACTATCTATGTGTATGCCATATTTCTTTTTACTATAAATTTCATGTTTGTTCTTTGATTGATTATTCTTTTTTTTGTAAGTTATTTATTCCATGTATTTTCTGCTCTAATGTAAAAGCACCTGCACATGAAAGGGTTATAAAAACTTTAAGGTAATTAACCTGTTTGTTAGAAAAGTGTGTGGACAAAATGATGTGTATCCTTACTATTACTTACCATTTACCAGAAAGTTTCACAAAGATTCACCAGTCATAATATTGATTAAGATAAGATTATTTTTGTTTTAATCAAAAGCATTTGTGATATCAAACTTTACTTGTAAATTTACACAGATTCCAAAGATACTTGTATTCTTTCATAAATATATTTAGACAATAGACCATTTTCCGATCTTGTCAGAAAGCTCAAAATGTCCGAGTCAACATCCTTTGGCGTTGTTTTATACTACAACGTCACTGTTAAAAGACGCAATTCCATTGTGACCTAACAATGAATAAGTGCACAAAAATTGCGTACCTGGGACATTTTTCGCAATTTTGTCAGCCATTATGAATTTCGGCAAGTGGCCTATTGAGCCTAGTTGTCTACATAAAACTCCTTAAGAAAATGTGAATGTTTTCAATTCTATTTTGCTTTACAAGACTGTTATTTCCCTCCTTTTCTATTAAAATATTGAATTACAATGTCATGTGAAATGACAATGTTATGTACAGCATAGCCTTAAACGAGAAAGTTTTGCATCCTGCTAATCTGAATTATTGAACTATTCACTATACATTTCAAATACAATACTTTCCATGAGGAAGTCATTTCTGTTTGAGTTATTTACTAAATTTCATATATTACAATATTTCAGTGAGAAAGTCAAACACTCTTTAGCCTCAATACAGTTTATACATCCTTAATTGTGTATTATAAGGGAGCTGTATATATTAATTAATTAACATTGCAACCATTTGATCTACAGGGAGGGGGGAGGGCAGAAAGACTTTTGCCAGCCGCATTATTTTTTGCCATTTTTGGAGCCAGAAATTTTTTTCGTGGCCCACTTGGCTGAATTTTTTGGCAGATTTCAAAGCAATTCCGATCTATGGATTGACGATGTCTGTCTGTCCAACTGTCTGTCATCAACATTTTGGTTAAAGTTTCTGGTTGAAGCAAAATGTAAGGAACTGTATGCAGTAGAGACATAGTATTATATGTGTAGGTTGCCCATGACAAGACCTTTCAATTCATGTCGTAAAATTTGACCTCTTGAACTGGGACTTTGACCTAGTTATACATTTTGCTTAAAGTTTCTGGTTGAAGCAAAATCTAGAATTGTATGTGATAGTAATATTACACATGTAGGCTGCTCAAGATGAGACCTTTCAATTTACGAGGTAAAAATATTAATTGCCCTAGTGACTTTGACCTTGGACTTTGACCTAGTTAAAGATTTGGGTTAAAGTTTCTGGTTGAAGCAAAATCTTAAAGGAACTGTATGCAATAGAAACAAAATATTTTACATGAAGGTTGCCCTTGACAAGACCTTTCAATTTATGTCATAACATTTGAGCTAGCGACCTTGACCTTGGACTTTGACCTACTTATGAAACAGTAACTTTTGGGCTTTCTCTTCAACAAAAGAGTATGAGGCTGTGTACACTGTGTGTATAGATTACTTGATACCATGACCTTTGAAGTACCTTAAAAAAATTAACTTTGGCTTTATCTGTTAGAGATAGGGCTTTTATATGTCACATGTAGATTCCTTGTGATTTGAGCTTTCACTAGATACTGCATGTATGACTTTTAATCTAGTGACCTTCGACAATTTTTGTTTATATCCCTTCTCTTTTATACCCAAATCTACAAACACCAACATTAGTTTCGACAGAAAATATATATAGAAGGCACATTGTACCTCAGTTATTTTTTTGAGTAATGAATGTCCAAACATGTGGGCATTCTTTAACTTTTTACTGACAAAAAAAACTTTGCCGTGTTTTATTTTTTTATTTTCAACATTCATCAAAAGTATGATCCGAAATTTTTTTCACCAGCCCTCCCCCTTTCCCTCTCGGGTCTGGAATTTTGTATTTTTTGCATCAAAACTACTGGAATTTATCTTTCTTTTTCTTTTGCAAAGTCCTCCTCATCCCCCCCCCTTCCCTATAAAATCAAGTGGTCGCTCCCTAATGTATGCACAACATTTTTTTACTCAACTATATCATGAATGTGTCTTGTCCTTGATATTTCAATAGCCTCTTTGCTCTAATTGTCTGTCCTTGGGTGTGTGTGCTTGTTTTGCATCATGGTGTCTGTTGCTTGACACAATCGTGTGTGTGTTCCGCTGCGATCACTACTTCGGGGTTTTGAAGGTCAAGGTCATGTCATATTACCGGATAGTCTAACTTCTGATGTCTCATCCCCTTGAGTACTCTGTTGATTTTCAAGGTCAAGGTAGCCAGTTAAATCTTGTTATGTAATTGTTATACAGGCAGCTAGTGAAAAGACAAAAACTTTAGCTCCAGGATGTTCAAATTTGATGTAAAAGATTATTTGTTCATATCATTTGTATCAATTTTTTTAAAAGGAGTCTAGATCATTAATTGCTAAGTGAACTATCGAAAACTTGGAGGGAAGAAACAAACTGAGATTTTAGCCTTAGGACCTTTAAAATGCTTGCCACAAAAGAATGACATTAAAAGGGGAACAAAATAAATCTTATCAATTTTCAAGATCAGAGGTCAAAGTCAAGATCACAAATTTTAAAATACACCATACAATTCACACCAATGTAAGAAGAAAAAGCAGTCTTTTGTTTATGAAAGTCAAAGGTCAAGTTCCTAATCTATGAAATGTGTACAATAATTGTTTCATTGCAGAATTGTCTTTAATTCATGGTTTTCTTCATTATTTAAATTTTATTTTATTTTGCATTTAATTTGTTATATTTCAATGTATTTTAAAATACTATATAAATATATTTTAAGATATTTTTTGTTCTGGCTTGTAGCTTAAGTATAATTATGTGTATGATGAATTTGAAGTGTTTTAAGTGTGAAGAAATGATGAAAAGGATGATAAATAAAACATGCATATGTTATCTGACCAAATTTAAGAACAACCATTTTGAAAATAAATAAAGTTCAGAAGTAATGAGTCTCTATGTGTTTAATTTTGTCATCCTAAATGTATGTCATCATTTGTGTATGACAATATATCCATTAAATATATGCAGGAAGAAGGGAGAATCACGATCTGAAATAATTTGCATGCGAAAATCTTAAGGCTACTAGGTGGTCGGGACCCTGCGTCCTCAGCCTTCGAATTAGTAGAAATGTTTGGTTTTCCGATATTGAACATGCTTTTCTCAAAATCAGTAGCTTGGAAAATCCTCGAATTTTGTACCCGTTTTCACTTCTCAAACATCTGATAACATCCTGCGAGGAATTTTATTAAAACTCTACATGTATGTAACCAATCAAACTGCGTTCGTCGTGATTTTGGTGGGAAGCAAATACCGTTTATGCTTTTCGGTGTTATTTTCCCATTACCAACAAAAAAATAAAACAAAATTAGAAGCATTGGCGTGAAAGAGGATATTTCAGTTAAGTCGCCAGACACTTTGAAATGGATGAAACTTTTTAAAACCTAATTTGGTAGAAGGGGGGTTCCAAAATAGGAAAAAGAAAGTGACATTTTGTGCAAAACTCCACAAAAAATCGAGTTCTTCTAGATATGCACATTAAGAAAGAAATGTACAGTAAGAAGGAACTGTTACATTGGTAGAAATTAGAAAATTAGAGCAAGAATGACAGAGAGAGAAAGACAGTTTCTGGCGGAGACATTGAATTTTATTTTGAGATTTTGTAGAAATTTGCTCATTCGCTATCTCACTAGCGCAGCACTATTAACTTTGATCAAGAAACAAGTTGACAAATGTTATCGACAAACTTAGAAAATCATTCAGGTGTCAAAATGTTAAATTATCAGGTTTGTAACTACCCGATAAGGATCGGGGCAAACAGCAGTGAACCCTCCAAAATCTTCCTAATTATTTCGCGGACTTGCACCTCTATGAATACATTAAAATCGTTACCCTTAAATCTAATTACTGGCCGTATCCCCCGTCTTTCAATGATTAAGATGGTGGGACAGATTTGAAGTCTTGGGGATCTGAAGTAGCTGCAATTATCCCGGGAGGGTGCGTCCTGCCTTAATATAGTAGCCATATTGACTTTTGCACAATTAAACTGCGTTTCAATCTGATAGCAAGACAAGTGTTTGCAAACTCTTCATATCGGAGTTTGATCTATCAAAATAATACAGATGTTTTGAACCTTCTGTGGTTCTTCAGAATGAACGAAACATATGCATTAGGACTCTCTCTCTCTCTCTCTCTCTCTCGTTCGTTCGTTTTACTCTGCATCCTATAAGGGTCAATGCGCCCCGGGATGATGCAAAATTACACTTGTATGCATGTAGATCTACATACTAGATACAAAATATTTGAATTATAAAAAGTCGTGTTTCTTAGAGACTAATATCCCCGTCTGCAGCAGTTCGTCCGTCAAACGATAAGACCAAATTCGCATAGTACTAACACAAATTGGTACCAATATGAATGTCTTGTCAAGAAATCAAGTCAAATAACCATGCAGGTATGTCACCAAACATTCAAAAATTTTAGCAAACTTGCAAGTTTTTGACTGTTTCGATTTGTTTCCCTTCTTTGTTGGTCGTTTTGGTTTTGGTGCCGTTGTAATCGTTCTCTCTGTCTATATATTCACTGATAAAAAAATTGCAGTTTTACCTTAGCGCCCCCTTTCCTCATCACATATGTGTTTGTTCCATTGCGAATCTTAATATGGCGATGTGTCTGGGTTGATTATTTTTAGTTGTATGGGACACCGCTAAAGACGGTATGAGGGGTAGTATTGCTGACAGGAAATTGTGTTTTGAAAAATTATATTTTCAAGGACAAGGTCAATCATAAAGGTTAACTTCAGTACCAGAAATAAGTTTCACCAATCAAGTTCTACCTCCATGACAAGTTTAAAAGTGATACTTCATGGAGTTTTGTGTATGTCCATTTGTCCAGTTCATAATAAGACTGTCAAGGTCAAGGACAATACCTAGCTGAAATCAAGTCCTGTCATCATAATCTACCTCCACGTAAAATTTACTACAGCGCAATAAGGTCGTCCTTTTGGTTTCATATAATATTGGTACAAGGTTAGGGAACAACCATTTGATTTTTAAGGGGGGGGGGGGGGGGTCAGGAAGACTTTTGCCAGCCGGAAATTTTTTTCGACCATTTTAAGAGTCGGAAAAATTTTTTTTCGCCGGCCCTTCGGGTCGGATTATTTTTTTGTAATTTTCCAATGTTGAAAATTACTCTAAAGTTTAAATAATTCAGCGTGATTTTTCGGCCATATTAAACATCAAACACAGAATGAGTTCATCTCTTGCCAGCAGATCACTTAATTTTGATTTCTTGAATGGCATATGATATTGCCTATAATCTATTTACTTAAATGATACTCAACGGAGACAGGCTATATTGTGCTAAGGCCATACCAAATTAATAAAATGTTCTTCGGATTTTCTTGTGGAAAAAAGGGTGCGAGCGAGCGAAAATATAATTATTTTATTTTTATTTTAAGTATTGCAGTTTTTAAGGGGCGAGCGAGTGAAATACTTTTATTTTTGATATAGATTACCCCAGTAACACATTTCTGATGTTTTTCATACTCAAAAAGGAATCTGGTGACTGGGAAGCGTGGCACATAAGCAGTACGGAAAAGATTTTCGAACATTTTACCCTCCTTGACTTTCAGTTCCATGTATACGGGACAACAAATTTGCACCCAACAAAATTTTTCAAACACAAGAAGTATCATTTTCTTCGAAATTTGCACAATCTGAGACTTCTAGAAATTTCAAGATTTGCAGAAATCAGAACCGACCCTAAAAATTCTTATGCCATAAATTTAGTGGTGCGGGCGAGCATTTTATTTTTATAATATTATTTTTTGAATTTTGAAAAATATGGTGCGGGAAATCCAAAGAACATTTTATTAATTTGGTATGGCCTAATGACTTATGAATTTTATTTATTCACTCAAAATTGCATAAAGTTTGTTCCATTTTTTATACTTAGTTTATGATACACAAAAAAGTGTTTGCTAGGCAGTGGATAGGTCAGAAGAGAGGGGGGAGGGGCAATATCATGATCCTAAAAAAAATTTTCGGCGGCCCTTGGGGCCGGCAAATTTTTTACCCTAAAATTTCGATCCAGAATTTTCTTTTTTTTTTTTTTGCAAAGTCTTCCTGCCCCCCCCCCCCCCCCCCCCCCCCCCCAATAAAAATCAAATGGTTGCACCCTTAAGGTTAAACCTCAAGGTCAAGGTAAAAGACAATGCATACGTTCTCTCTCTCTCTCTCTCTCTCTCTCTCTCTCTCTCTCTCTCTCTCTCTCTCTCTCTATTCCAAGTTTGATGATTGTACCCCTTTTAAGTCTTTCACAACTAACCTAAATGCAAAATTATACTTTTCAAGGTCAAGGTTAAACCTCGTGTTATTCTTCCCTTTTTTTCCACTGCGTCGAAACGCTATGTTGCATCCGAAACACTTTTTTCTTTCAGGTAAAGTGAAATCTATGAATAGTGTAAAGTAGCTCAATCGCGATGGGGGGGGGGGGGGGGGGGGGGGGGGGGGGGATGGCAGTCATCGATAGTTTGCAAACTACTAATTCGTAAGTATGACGTGAAAATTATACTTCGTTGATAAAGCTTCTCATCTGAGCGGAAGCATTTTAAAGTTTATTCAAACTTTCAAATTAAACCAACAAGAAAAAAAAGACTGTGGCAATTTTTCTTTCGTGGCCAGAAATAATTGAAAAGTCTTTACATACTTTTGAAACTGACAGATCCGCGTTTTGAACAGTAAAGTCAAAAATGGGAAAACATTTACAACTGTTAAGAAACAAGTGCAAAAACCATCAATGCAATGTGTGATTTCGAGGACAATCGCATTCTGGTACGACTCTACTCTCCTCGAAACAGACACTTGTAGGCCACGCCTTCTTTGTCGTCGTCTTTTTAGAGAAGTTTCTCGCATCTTGATTCAATTGTGGAAAGGTACAGCAAGGGACAAACTTGAAGCGTGTAGAATTTATTCATACCGTTTCTAAACGTCGACATGTCAAGTTTTTGTGATGCCTCAACAACAGAAGAAAACTGCAACTCAAATGAGGATTCCATTGACTGCATGATGCATGATGTAAAAACTGCATCGAGGACAAGAAAACGGAGATGCAATGGTTCTCTGGATGGATTAAACTCGGATGAAATTGTTGAAATACGGTCCAAAATCAACAGTCGAGAAAGAAAAAGGATGCACGATCTTAATGTGGCGCTGGATAACCTAAGAGACGTAATGCCCCACATCAAGGGTCCGTCCGTGCGGAAATTATCCAAAATCGCCACGTTGACTCTCGCAAGAAACTATATACAAAGTTTGAAGCAAATCTCTTGAGGAAATGAAGCAATTAGTTGATGACATCCACAGATCCGGATCGTACAATTTCGCCAACAGGGGTGGGTGCTCTCATTTTGTGACGGGATGTACACCATACGTGAAGAGTATGTCAATTCCAAACTACGTTAATAAACCTCCAAATGAAGTTCAGCCAATCCTAGTGCGCCATGGCCCCGAAATAAGAACAACAGGCCAATGTAGGATGGGATGTCCGTCTGTATCGTGTTTTTGTGTCCGTCAGTCACGAGCTGACAGTCTGACTGGCGTACTTCCTAGACTCGGTGCTCCAGTGGGGTCCTTGTACTTGCCACAGTACAGACATACGGACATTCATTTCAGTTCCAGATCCCTAGGAAACAGTGAACAAAGTGCATTCCATAGTACTTGATTTATTTTAATCATCGGCTACAGTACACTATCTGTAATGCTCTAATCATTTTTTTTTTATTTCTATATATACTAGTACATGTACATTGCTTTGAGTACTTAATTTTGTACATTTTGAAATTAAATTTGCCACTTTTTATTTCTTCATTGATATTTCAAATAGGTCCATGTATTTTTGTAACAGAATGAGAAAAAACTTTGAATTGTGCACCCATATTTCTATTATATAATTATGATGTCGATAATACCTGAGCTCGCTCGTGCCAGCAGAGCTCAATTTTTCGTGACCATTTCATACAGAGTTGATCCATCCATGTACAGAACGTTTTGGATCTCTATGACTTATTTGTAACGTTACCAGTTTAGAATCCTGTATTACACATGTATATGTATGTTCATGCACCAGTGTATATGTTACAGGGAATAAGTGTAATCGGGAATTTCACGTAATTCCCTAAATTTTAGGGATTTCATGTTAATCCCTGTATCGGTTAGTCATTACATGTAATTTATGAAAGTGGTCAGGTATTTCATGTAATTCCTGAATTTTTCATGATTTTTTTTAACTTATTCCCTAACCTGAATTTCGTCTTATTTTGGCAATTAATCAATGCTTTTTCACTCATTTCATGCTGGATATCCTCTCTGTCAACTAAAAAGGAACATTTGTACCAAAATAAGTGACAGTATTCAAACTAGAATAGGTAATTTCTATATCAAAACACTGCTCAAATTTCGAAGTCCATTTATCTTTATTTATGCAAAATGGACTTAAAAACCAAAGTTGTGCGCAAACAAAAACGAATTTATCTGATATCATGCTGATATATGTTACAGGAAATAAGTGTAATCAGGGATTTCATGTAATTCCTGAAAGGTTCAGTGATTACGTGTAATTCCTGGTCATTTTACGGATTACATGAAATCCCAAAAATTTTAGGGATTACATGTAATTCCTAAAATATTCTAGCATTTTTACACTTATTTCCTGACGGCCAAAAATCATATAAAAATGATGAAATTGCGATATGATAGATATTTTACATGTTCATAATATAAAATCCTATTACAGAAAGAGAAAAAATGGTTATGTATTTAATCAGAGATGCTTTTAAGGCTGATTATGTTAATTTAAGATTGATAGGAAAAAATTCCTGAGCGGACAATTCGGTTGCACAGATAGATTTTGGCCCACCGATATGACTGTAATACATGTACTCGGTAAAATTGTATGCATGGAATCTTGATTGGAACCATTGTGCCAAAGTGCCATGGTGCGTGATCGCTTCATCCCAAAATCTTTTTCTTTGCATCTATTCAACTTCAATGAAACTTGTTGCAATCAAAATATCTTAGTATTTAGATGTACACGAAGGAAGGGGATATCCAAATTTTTACCGGGAAATAGGAATTGTTTTACGGACCTTGATACTCAAGGTGGGTTTGTGCTTGCTGTCGGACGGGGACATCCGTTGCCTCGCCTAAAAAAGTAATTTTTAATATATCTTTAAACTTTTTTAGACATCACATAATAAATAGTTGAAAATTAGAACATTATTATCATTTCTTCTTAATATTTCTGTTTTTTTTTTTTTTTTTGCCCATTATCGAGGATTTAAAAATACTAATGTTTCCGATTGAAACTTTCGATATATGTTTCAGAGTACTTTGACCATCAGTTTTGTTCGATAAATTCTTTTTCTTTGCGCTCATGGGTTTGTTTTATATAAATGTCCATTTTGCATAGAAAATGATAAACATGATAAATGAACTTCGATATTTGGGGAATATTTTGATAAAAATTATCTATTCTACTTCGAATATTTTCACTCATTTGGCATAATCGGTTCTGGGTACTTGACAGAGAGGATATTCAGCATCAACTGATCCAAAATAATGGATTTTAAAACTGAAAGTGAGGAGAAATTAAGGTTAGGAAATAAGTGTAAAAATGCATGAAAAATTCAGGAATTACATGAAATACCTGGCCAATTTCAGGAATTACATGTAATAACTAATCGAAACAGGGATTACACGAAATCCCTAAATTTCAGGAATTACATGAAATTCCCTGACTTCACTTATTCCATGTAACATATATACAAATTGCATAGTGTGTAAATCGAGACTTGTAGATTTCAAGTCAGCGGTAGCAGAGATCTGCGCGGATGGTCCATATGTGAATATCCAGCAAACAAATAAAGAGGTTTCCTTCGCCGTCCGATTGTCTGTTTCTTTGTCGTCTGTCTGTCCGAATAAGCTTATACGGGTCATATTTTTTCATTGCCTGCATTGATCTGGGTAATACTTCACAAAATTGTTGCCAAAGATCCCAGGATGTGACATGGCCGTAATCCAAGGTCATAGATCAAAGGGCAAGGTCACAGTGCATGTAAGTTGAAATAAGTTTTCACTCCCTGTATGATTCTGAATGATATTTCACAGAATTGTTGACCAGGATTCAAGGATGTGACCTTAATTTGTATGGACCATAATTGTTCTCTGCCTGAATGGATCGGGATAATATTCCACAGAATGGTTACTCAAGACCCAAGGATGTGTCATGAGATTGATCCAAAGTCATATGTCACAGCCTTAAGATCACAGTACTTTTAATTTTCACTGTCTGAATATACAGCCCTAGAGGATGCAGTTTTGATTGGATCTTCACCAAACTTCATACACTGATTGCTTATGACAAGAGGAAGAACCCTATTGATTTTCAAGGTCAAAGATCAAGGTCACAGATAGAAAAGTTCAAAATCCTTGTATACTGCATAGAGGGTGGTCTTGATTGGATCCTAACCTAAACTTCATACACTGATTGCTTATGACAAGAGGAAGAACCCCACTGATATTCAATGTCACAGGTCAAAGATCATGCAAGGTCACAGGTTGGAAAAGTTCAAAATCCTTGTATAAAGCATAGAGGGTGCAGTTTTGATTGGATCTTAACCAAACTTCATACATTAATTGCCTATGACAACAGGAAGAACCCTATTGATTTTCAAGATCAAAGGTCAAGGTCACAGATGAGAATAGTTAAAAATCCTTTTATATACAGCATAGAGGGTGCATTTTATTGGTTCTAACCAACTTCATACATGTACACTGATTGCTTATGACAAGAGAAAGAACCCTATAGATTATCAAGATCAAACGTCAAGGTTATAGATTGGAAATTGTCAAAATTCTTGTAAGCAGTCTAGAGGGTGCAGTTTTGATTTATCTTAATGAAATTTCATACACTTATTGCTTTTGACAAGAGAAAGAACCCTTTCAATTTTCAAGGTCATAGGTCAAAGGTCAAGGTCACAGATTAGAAACTGTCAAAATCCGTGTATATAGCCGAGAAGGGTGCAGTTTTGATTGGATCTTCACCAAACTTCATACACTTACTGTTTATGACTGTATAGAGGATTAGC
Source organism: Pinctada imbricata (assembly GCA_033119305.1). Lineage (NCBI taxonomy): Eukaryota > Metazoa > Mollusca > Bivalvia > Pterioida > Pteriidae > Pinctada > Pinctada imbricata. Next base: position 28,330,307 of record VSWD01000007.1, read on the forward strand.
CATATTCATTTACAGCCTAGAAGGCACATTGCGAGGGGATGCTACGTTTTGTGTTGCCTAGGTTTCATTATTAATTATTTTTTATCTATTTCAGTTGTCTTATTCTTTTTTATTGAGCTCATAAAAAATTACAAATAGCAAAAAGTCAGTAGATCGTAAGTGAGCGATATAGACCGACTCGAGTACGTTTTTTTTCTATGCCCGTTCACCTGAAATGTTGTCTTCGCAACTCTTTCCAAAATTTGAAGGATTTCAGTGAAAATAACCAAAACAGCGCTGCATGGGAATCATGTTTTTATTCCTAAAATCGTGCTCTCAATCCGGTTTGTCAAACAATATAATCGCCCATGCATTTCATTTCCACGAAGCCTTATTGGAAGGGGTCCCCGTAAAGTGTCACTGTGAAACGAATCAAAAACGAAACGGTACAAATTAAAACGAACAACCATAAAGAGGGGGAGGCCGAACACGAACACGTAAAGACAAGATCTGCATGTATTACAGTCTTTATTCATCAATTCTAATACATATACAACTCAAAGATGTTCTGAAAATAGACATAAATTGATCTTCTTTCGACAATTTCTTAAAAGTCTCAGTGATTGATAATTTATAATTCTATACATTAAATGTGCATATCCGATTGCCCACACCATATCTAAATGAAAAATACAGAACTTGTTAATATTCTGCACCTACAGAAGACTTTTAACTGTTTTTCATTACCTAAAGTGTGTTAATTTTAACGTCACATTTACGGCCCATTTTGAGGCTTTTAATGGGTATATATATGTACTTTCGTAGCTTCAAGACTAACGGTAAAAAAAATTATGAAACTTTGCATGTATAGAAAAAAAGTATGTTTCAATTATGAAACATTTATAATTTTTAGGAAAATTAAATGATAGGATCTGTATATAGGTCTGGCTGTCCCGGGCCTCCTTAATCTAATTGTCAAAAGCACACTTGATTCAGCTGACTGATACAGATCCAATGAGGTATTTTGATCTCGTTTCAAGGATGGAGGAAGCTATTGGGGGGATGGGGGTCTTTTGGGTACAAATTTTGCATGTGTGTGTGTGTGTGTGTGTGTTAATTTGTTTTGAATTTTACCGTATTACATTTCTTTAACAATCCATATTTTATTTGGATGTTTATCTTACTTTTGGATGGCAACAATCACAGGCTCTCAAATTGACCCTCTTATTTGTGAAGATTAATTCTGTGTAGAAACCGTCTTCATGGTCGCTCCGCCCACTTCTTATTCTTGTAGGAACTCCAAAATAATACCTTTTAACCTATACAAAGACTTACTTAGTTTTTGAGACTTTGACCGTGTGACCTTGACCTCGGAGTTTTCTGGCAAGATTCTGATAAAGCACTGACGGATACTGACATGGCGCTTCACAATCACATCTTTTTTCAATATATTGGTGTCTATTTCGTGTTTTCTCTATTTTCATTTTTTATGAAAAAGATTCTCAAGAACTTTATATATAGCGAATCGGTCGTACGTGATCTAGGTGCCTTCTAGATTATAATTCTTAATTATTCCTTTTAAGGATCATAATAAACGGTTTCTCAACAGATGATGCTGACAAAGTCAAGTGATCTATTTGGGGTCATATTTGGCCTTAAGGTATAACCGCCCGTACAAGTATCCCTTCTGTTAATTTAGCGCAAACAACAATATTCCTAATATCAAATCATGTCCCGTCTCTTAATTAGGTATGCGAACAAGACAACCGAAAGAAAAAGTTGCTAATTTAATATTTACACTACTTGTGTACTCAATATGCAGAAAAATGGTAGAAATGGGAGGCGTAACAGGGACCGGCAGTTCCCGGAGCGACTTTGTGCCAGAGCAAAGAGAGTGCCGACCGCTGACCCCTGGTCAACTGAAGGAAGTGTTGAGAGAACATCTGTGAATTCAATGGGAGGTGTTGATTGGTGCGATTTTTTGCCTGGCGGTCATATATCAATTAAATACAAATTTATGTAAACCATATCACAATGTTTGCTACAACCCCCACCCTCTATATCGAGCATCTTTCTTCTTTCGGAAATCATTTCAGAATATTTTGCGCAAATAATAAACTTATTTCCTTAGAAACAGTTTTTTTTTCTGCATCTTGTCCTTTATCGTGATGGTTTCCATTTCAAAAGTGGTGTTGGAAGAATTCTTTTTTTTTTTGCAAACTAATAAACGTCTCGGAGCCCCAGAAACAGGATTTTTTTTTTCTTACAAATAAAGATTTTCCAGCAAAAAAATATATTATCAAATCATTTATCAAATTATAAAGCTCTTCTGGCTCATTTCTATAGTGTACTATTATTCTTTTTTTTTAAAGATAACTCCCTTGTTTTGATTAAAACACTGTATAGATTTCACTGAAACCAGTCGTTTGATTTTGTCATGATCGCGATCTGTCCGTCATTCGTCTGTCTTACAATTTAAAAAAAAATGGAATAAATGGTGCAATCTGGAGCATAGTTTCTCATTTTCTTCTCGATATCCACACTAATTTTTCATTCAATTTATATGTGCCAAAGAAAGGATCGATCCCCTTTCCAACTGGCAACATGCATATAGGGCGAGTCTGGGTTTTAACTGAGGGAGGTACTCTCTCAATTTGTTTTTGTGAAAGCGATGAGGACGTTTTGGCGTACAAACATACGCCTGGCTGCGCCGCTTGCTGATACATGAACTTAGAATATTAGTACGATATGGAGTAAAAAAAATCTAGTATCATTGTTTGGTTTTTTTTTTCATTTATTTTTTACAAGTAAGTACATACATTATTTTCATAGTTTCTCACCCGAATCTATGGACGAATTAGAAAAGGGTAAGTAGTGAGTGATTCACCCTTTCCGTCGTCTCAATAAAAGATATAGTGTTTGAAACAGTGCTAAAATAATTTTGATTCTTAAAATTTCGGTGAGACAAAAAAAAAAGAGTTTTAAATTAAGGGTGCACCTAGAAGGGGGGGGGGGTATGAGAATGATTTTAAAGCTTTGAAAAATTGAATGCTTAATTATAGGCCCCCGGAGAAATATTTGATCTATAATCCAATGATAAATATTTGCCCATTTTCCCGATCATTTTGAAGTATTTCTTAGACAAAATTATTAGATGACAAAACCCCCCTTTTAATTTGAAGACAGTAGGGCTGGGTCAATATATCGATATACCGGTACGTATCGATATTGGTCATCGATACGAGTATCGATATTTGTGCTCCGATACATTTAGATATAGTTATTTTTTTAGCACAAAACGTAGCTTTTCATGTGAAATCTCAAGCATTTTGCATGAAAATGTATGTTTAATCATAGTTTTAAAATTGTTTGCAAAATGCAGGAATATGTTCTTCGTCTTATCGATCATGCTTGCCTTTCATGCTGGCTATCCAACTAATTTTATGATTCGAAGTCAACAAATAACAACAATGATTAAGGAATATCAAATGTAATTTTGATCAGAAGATCAGCATTGATTTATGGTAGATTATATTTATGTCATTCAACATGATTCATTGAAACCTCAAAATATTATTGACTTAATCTGTAGTTTTTAAATATTCCAGAAACTTTGGAATACGAATTGACCATACGTGTTCGTTTTCTCAAAAACACATTTCTAAAACTTCTGTAAAGAGGTTGAGGGGACCGACTGAAAAAACTTCTGTAAAGAGGTTGAGGGGACCGACTGAAAAAACTTCTGTAAAGAGGTTGAGGGGACCGACTGAAAAAACTTCTGTTAAGAGGTTGAGGGGACCGACTGAAAAAACTTCTGTAAAGAGGTTGAGGGGACCGACTGAAAAAACTTCTGTAAAGAGGTTGAGGGGACCGACTGAAAAAAAGATTGATCTATGTCTTCAGACAAAATAAAGATACAAATGACATAAAAAGATCCGTCAGGGAATCAGTGTCGGATTTAGGGGGGTGCGGAGGGGTTGTCCGCCCCCCCCCCCCCCGGCACTGACCCAAAATTTTCCAAAAACAGGCATATTTTCGCCCATTTTCAGTAAAAATCGGCAAAATTCGCCCCTTGACCCCCCGGCAAAGGGGGCGCTGGATCCGCCACTGGGAATGTAATCGTATATAAAATGTAAAGAAATGCGCGAGAACTATAACTCAGACCTAACCTCCAGGAACCCATTTGACTTTGTGTTGGAGGAGGGATATTTATAAGTGTATAAAATTGTTCGTTGTAACTTTTACAAAATAGAAAATTAGATACGAATATATCGGATATCGGCACTTTATGTATTGTATTGTATCGTATCGAAAATTTGGTGTCAATACCCAGCCCTAGAAGACAGAAACGTGTAGGTTCCGACCCCCGTATACCATTTACATTGATTGTTTGACGCATGTACTGCATGTTTTGCAAATTATTTGAACATGCTTACATTATAGTCTTTTTTTAATTTCCGGTAAAATTTAGAAATTGAGATAAAAGATACAGTAGCTATTTGGAATGAGGACCATTTTTCGAGCATAAAATAAACATTACAAAAACTTCGCGATTAATTGTCTGTCCGAATCCATAAATACTCCAATATTGATACGTACGGTATCGAAACAATATACGATCAGAACATGTTTGTAAATTTTGATTCAAAATGGTGAATTCTGGTAGACATTAAGCAATTTTTACTACATTTGCAGGGTTTTTTTGTGCTAATTATTAATGTTACCAAAAAAAAAACCCAAAAAAAACAAAAGAAAACGGAAACCGGTGGGGGGTTTTCCCGACCCCCCCCCCCCTAAATCTGCCCTTGCTTAGCTTGGCAACATCAGCTCTTATATATAAGAAATAACCACCGAATCACATTTTAGAAATGGAATATTATTGACATATTGCACTATATTATAAGTTGTGGTTGATGAGTACGAGAAAATAAAAAAAGAATAATACTTCAACGTCACTCTATCTTTTATAGAAATCTCACAACTACACTACTTTTAAAATGTGGGCCATTCTTTCTCTCCTATATTCAGCGCTGATATAACCATTTTCTTCAACATTAGAAAAAAAAGTCATTTCTTTAAACAGGGCATGTTTGAAGGAAATGGTAGCTAGTCCCTGCTAGTTATTACTCCGTATAGTTGATATTTTGCCCTACTTGAATTTCTCATGATTTTCTATTCATGTAAAATCGAGGCAATTTTAAATAATCTTTAAATTTGTAAACGGTACACACTCTTTTTCTCATATTCCATACAAAGGCCGTTCTATACGGTGTTCATTAGGGGACATCGCTTCTTCAAATCTTCGCCCTACTATATATCACCAGTCGAAGAACTGAAGAATTGAAGTAATGATGCGAAGAATTGAAGTAATGATGCGAAGATTTAAAGAAATGATGCGAAGAAACGATTATTTCTTCAAATCTTCGCATCATTCCTTCAAATCTTCGCATCATTCCTTCAAATCTTCGCATCATTACTTCAGTTCTTCGCATCATTTCTTCAAATCTTCGCATCATTTCTTCAATTCTTTAAATCTTCGCATCGTTACTTCAAATCTTCGCATCATTACTTCAAATCTTCGCATCATTACTTTAAATCTTCAAATCTTCGCATCATTACTTCAAATCTTCGCATCATTACTTCAAATCTTCAAATCTTCGCATCATTACTTTAAATCTTCAAATCTTCGCATCATTACTCAAATTCTTAAAATCTTCAATTCTTCGCATTTTGACTTTGTCAGAAATAATCATTTTTGCACTATATCTTTCAATAATTCAGTGATATATATATATATGGTTTTATGAACTGATTTACTGTATACATGTGTATTAATCATTTTTTAAGTAACTTAATGCTGAAATATATATCTTATGCTAGAATTTTATTCATTTTGAATCTTAATGAATTATTTCCTTAAGTAAAAATGGAGGGGATGATTTTCAATTTGCAAATTTTTAAGGAGGGTGACATGCCCGTATGTAAACCCGATTCAAAAAATTTGAATAGGAAAAATATTGGATTTCTGGCGTAAAATATTTCTTTTTCAATGTACCATATATAACAAAAGAAGAAAAAGCTACCAAAATGAATGAAAATAACAATACAAAATCACTCAGAAATATATTTATAAAAACAAAGACTTTAGATATGGGTTAATCATTTCGAAGATATCTCAATTTCTAAAATAATTAATATACTTTAAAGTTGAAAAGCATCGACTTACAACACGTTATTGTACATGTGATGCAATAAGAATTCTGGGCTCCCCTATTCTAACATAAAATATATATTTAAGCATTATTTTTCTGACAAAGTCAAAATGCGAAGAATTGAAGATTTTAAGTTTTAAAGTAATGATGCGAAGATTTAAAGATTTAAAGTAATGATGCGAAGATTTTAAGATTTGAAGTAATGATGCGAAGATTTTAAGATCTAAAGTAATGATGCGAAGATTTGAAGATTTGAAGTAATGATGCGAAGATTTTAAGATTTAAAGTAATGATGCGAAGATTTTAAGATTTGAAGTAATGATGCGAAGATTTTAAGATTTAAAGTAATGATGCGAAGATTTGAAGATTTGAAGTAATGATGCGAAGATTTGAAGAAATGATGCGAAGATTTGAAGAATTGAAGAAATGATGCGAAGAATTGAAGAAATAATCGTTTCTTCGCATCATTTCTTCAAATCTTCGCATCATTACTTCAGTTTTTCGCATCATTACTTCAATTCTTCGCATCATTACTTCGATTCTTCAATTCTTCGACTGGTGATATATAGTAGGGCGAAGATTTGAAGAAGCGATGTCCCCTAATGAACACCTAAGTTCTATCTTGTTTAATCGCATGCTACTCTGAAGAAAAATAAAGACATTCAAAACGGAATAATTCATACACTTGATTTTCCCTTCCCCTCTTTATTTTCAAAACTGACATTTTTTTCCCATCATGCAATGACAGGGACGTATGTCCTTTGAAATGAATCCTATAATTTCACTGTTTCAAACATAATTTTCATAATTTATTGGTAAAATTCTTTTTTTTTTTTGTTTAACCCAGAAAAAAAAAGATTTCTACTGTCACTGCAGTTATTCTAATAGCACTACACTTATTGATCATTAATTAAGTAACGTCACAAAATTGAGATTTTACAAACAAAAAAATGTTCATAAAAATGTCCGTAATAACAGAAACCGCTCTTAGTTTCGTAAATTACATTCTACCGGAAATAAAACTCATTCTCAGCTGTCAACATCCAACAATTTTGTCTCGACAAAAAAATACCTTTCTGTTGTCTTGCTATAAATATACATCTTTTGAACGAACATGCAAACCGTCATGAGTTTTAGATAATACTTGAAAAGGCATCTTTCCAACAAAATAGTCGGGGACAGATAAACAAACAAGGACACAGCGCAGGCGGATCAAGAATCAGGATGTCTGGCTTCTTGGACAACTGTCAATGGCCAAATTGTGAATGTCTGCAGTTAGGAGAAAGAAGAAATTCTGTAGCTTCTATTGTATCTGGTGTTTTGGTAGGAAATAATGATGTTTTTACAATATTATATAACAATATGTTATGTCACCTGTTTACTACAAGACTCTAGTCAGAGATCCTGACCTGAAAATAATATTCCAAAAATCCCTAGATACAGGAACATTACCAAAGGACTGGAGGGATGCTAACATATCAAGCATCTTTAAAAAAGGAGACAAACACCTACCAGAAAACTACAGGCCTGTATCGCTCACTTCTGTCACATGTAAAATACTAGAACATATAATCTGCAGGAACATTATGAAACATCTGGAAACTAACAAGATATTAACAAACCTAAACCACGGCTTTAGAACAGGCTATTCCTGCGAAACTCAGCTTATAACAACAGTAAATGACTTCTTGAAAGAACATGACAAAGGAAATCAAGTCGATGTTGCAATCCTAGACTTCTCCAAAGCTTTCGACACTGTTCCCCATAACAAATTACTACATAAATTACATCAATACGGGATTCAAGGAAATATTCATATTTGGCTTACCAACTTTCTAACAAAGAGGACAATGAGAACAGTCGTAGAAGGAATCTCGTCAGAAGAAACAACTGTAGACTCCGGGGTCCCTCAAGGAACGGTACTCGGACCGATAATGTTTTTGTGCCATATAAACGATCTCCCGGACTGTGTCAGCTCGTCCGTCCGACTATTTGCTGATGACTGCTTGTTATACAGAACGATAAGAAACACTCAAGATCATGAAACACTACAAAAGGACCTTAACAACTTAGAAAACTGGGCAAATAAATGGGGAATGAAGTTTAATGCCAAAAAATGCTACATCCTTTCGATCAACAAGAAAACATCAAAATTCTACCAACTGAACCAACAAATACTGCAGGAAGTACAAGACAACCCCTATCTAGGCCTCCAGATCTCTAACGACCTTAAATGGAACACACACATCAACAACGTGTGCAAAAAAGCCAGCTCAACCTTAGGCTTCATTCGCAGAAATCTAAGAAATGTTCCACAAAACTGCAGAAAGACCGCCTATATCTCCTTAGTAAGATCAATCATGGAGTACGGTGCAACAATCTGGAATCCGTACCTAAAAGGAGATATAGATAAACTGGAGAAAATACAAAACAGAGCCATCAGATTCATCAAAAAGGACTATAAAAGTAGGGAAAGTGGATGCATAACAAAGATGAGGGAAGAACTAGAGCTGGAAACATTAGAAGCAAGACGGCTCAGCCTACGCCTGATCCTGATGTATAAGATAGTGGAGGGGTTGGTGCCGGCTTTACCGACTGATAAATTTGTAAAATTTCAAAAATCTAAACGCCAAATAAAATCCACCAAATTCCGAGATTGCGAAACGACAAACCTAGTAGAAAAACGTGTCTGCAATAACACCAAAAGTCTCATAATACCGGACAGTCGAACACCTCAATACAAGAACAGCTTTCTAGTCAGCACAACTGTCCATTGGAATCATCTACAAGAAGACGTCGTGCATGCAAAGTCTGCAGAAGCATTCAAAACCGCTCTCGCAGACCGTCGCGACTAAAAACTAGCGACTCTCTCTACCGTTGCGTAAAAACCAGAATTGGGTTCTGCAACGTACCAGATACAGATACAGATACAGATACAGATTAATCTACAATTTGGTCTAAATGGGTCCTCTGGACCCAATGAAATTTGACCAATGGGTCCCGAGCCAAAACAATGGGTCCCAGCAGAATTTTATGGGTCCCAAGTACTATAAATTGTCTTTTTTCAAGGCGTCTTAAGTCATGAATACAAGTGATATAAGAGTGGCTTGTGGCAATTTATGTCCGCAAGATCGTTTTACATGTATTCCAGAAAAAAATTTATTAGAAATAAAATGTCTATCTTCCAAACTTCAATCTATATAGTCGAATTTGTCGAATTAAGTAATCTATTCTTTAGTTGCGTCTTACTTGAGTATAGTAAAATATTATCCAAACAAACCAGGTGTACAAGGACCGTACTTACTACACTTGCGTGTGAATTAAACGATTTGAATGAATTGATTGATTCATATTATCCTGCAAAGTTTACCATGGAATAATTTTTCATAAATATATTGTATATATTATATGTACATCTGAACCTGAATGATAAGAAGTTAGACTCGCATCGGACCGCATATAACTTTTATATCGAAAAAGATTTCTCGTACAATATTACGGACATGATCAACCTTCTATAAGGTTTAAAAGAGCAAACAAAATATACTAGTAAACACGATACATTAATAATACTCCTCCAGTTTCTCGACTCTGAAAGTTTTATGTAAACAATAAATTAAAGGGGATGCATTATACGAAAGAGAGTAATGCATACTGTGGGACGCACAATCAAGAATCAATGGGTCCTGGGCAATTTTTATGCGTCAGAGACACAGGACGCAGAGGTAGATTAATCCGTGCTCTGGTACTCTTTTTTTTATGCTGGTTACTTACCGTGTTGTACTGAGGTTATATTTTGTAGAACTATAGCTGGTTATGAATTTATATGAATCACTATAGTACCAGTATACATGTATGATGTATGGTTACTTCAAAAATTAGCATTCGAAATACAGGAAATTTCTCAAATTACAATGTAGTGCATTTTCAAGAGGACTAATGCTGTGATTATGATCTTAGGTTGAAACAAAATAAAGCCTGTATCGCTAACAATGCATTATACACATGACAAATGTATAGTACGTACAAAAACCTACACATACAGGTATCAAATACAGAGACAGAAATTCAGGGCAAACGTCTTTGTGAACTTAATTACAGTTATACCAAATCATTATCTTCACAATAAATGTCGTTAAATTCTTTTTACATTTAATATTGACAGTTCTTCTCTGGATGGTGGATCATCATCGATGCGGCAACCATATATCCTGATCAGCATGATTTCCTACATGCCTATCATACATGTGGTGTCATAAGTACAGTGGCATTCTTTTTGTAAGTACCAGTAAAAATAAGCATTTGCATGTAGCCTTACACTTTTTAACATATTTTCAAGCCTTTCTAGTATTTTTATGAGAACATGATCTACCAAGTTATAGGCAGGTATTTCATCCAAATATTTTGTAAAACTTGGCATTTGAACATACACTATACCTTATTGCTATTGTGAACACAAGGTTACCTACAACATGTAGTCATTGAACAATATTGCATGATTTTAAAGCTGAAGCTACATTTGTAACATATCTGCTGACAATATGTCAGACTTCAGTTTTAAAATGTCGCACACTCAGTCTTATTATAAGTATTCTAAATACAATTTGACACTTTTCGAGAAAATTGACTTTGAAGTTTTAGGTGCCTGGAAATGATATTTACCCTAATTGTACAATGACAATTTGAGGAAAGAAATAAATTTGTATTTTCGTAATATAAAATATGACAAAAATTTATAGTCCTAAAAATTTTGTATCTTCAATCAAGATGGCCAAAATTGGAGCAAGAACACTTCTCGCTAACAACTTACAAGAATTCCATACAATTTTGTTGGAGATAGAACAATACTATGTTGACTTCCTCTTATGTTTTGGAAATAGAACACTCTCCGCTTTTAGACACATTTTCATTACAAAGAAAGAATGGACATAGAACACTTTGTTCCTGATCCAAAATGAAAACGTAAAAAATTTGATGGCTTTTACGCCTCACACTTTGAGGTAGGTAAGTTTAGGAGGTAGAACAAGCTTTGAAGGTTCCAGTGATATGCTCAACTCAATTTTGACAAAAATGGAGTTAAAACACTACATGTATATGACTAAGCGCGCGATGTGTTGGCTGATACAAAAACCTGTATAGATTTATTACTAGGAATAGGGATGTCTGTCAAAGGCATGATACATGTAATGTAGCCTTTTTGATAGAGGTGTTTGTTAAGGGACCCATGTTAGTTTGTCTTTATCTACATGTACATACAGGTATTCGTGTAATGTACAGTATTATACCTCAAACACAATGAACAGATTTAATGATACAAAACTTGCCCTCTTCCAGCATTAATTCTGTCTCCAATGGACAAATCAGAGGGGACGCGTACACCACAGGCTGTATGGGAACGACAGGTGCCAGGGTGTGGTTATTTATAGGTTTTCTGCTGGGATTCGGTGCACTCATCGCTGCCTCTTGGATCCTGTTTGGTGCCTATGTTGTCCATAAACCAGGTAACAAAAATCCCCTATTGCGATACATCTTCAGGGTTTTCAATAAGATTTATTCATGTTACGGTATATTAGAAGGTGATTTAGAAATTTGAGGCAGATCTTTTTAGCACTTTCTCCTAATAAATGCAGGATCAGAGGACATTTGAACGGGAGATTTATGTCTCTTGAGATGGTGACATTTCACTGAGTGCCACCCCTTATTGAAATCCCTGCAACCAGAAAATAAAAACTTTACTGGAAAAAGAATCCAATAGTTATTATTCTAGACTCAAATAGTTGTATAATGTTGAGCCTGATAGATAAGCTAACGTAGCTGATTTCCAAAATGTTTTATGTATATGTTAAAATTTTTAGTAATAATCATTCAATCATCTGTTTACTGTGAAACAGTGTAATGAATGGAAAGACAAAATTTTCATGTACTGTTTGTCTTACTGACAGCATTTTATATTCTCACTACCAGGCCTTGCTTCATGAAGAAATTGTACATTTTGATAAAATTTTTCAGATGGTGTGCCAGATTGGCCTGGTATTGCAGTCTTTCTACAGAATGCACTTATTTTTATCAGGTTTGTTTTATGGAATCAGTTTAAGAGTTTTAAATGTTATGCTGTACATATACATGCAAAATTATAAATAAATGAATTACATGTATATTATATATCACAGCCAATTGTGCCTCACATGAAATTCATATGAAATTTACATGAATTTTACATAAAAGTTCACACATGAAATTTACGTGAAACGAGCATTGACATGAAATTATTATAAAGATGAACATTTTTTTTACATGAAATTTATGTAAAGTTTATGATATGATTTTTTTGTAAATTCAATTTTACAGGAAAGTCTCATAGAAAAATTCATATGAAATTTATGTGAATTATACATAAATACAATGTACTTTTCACATAAATCTTATGTGAAATTTTCATGAATTTCACATGAACTTTCATGTGACATTTAAGTGAAGCTTTTCATAGGAATTTCATGTGAGGCACAATTGGCTGTATAACATTGTAAGTTCTCTTTCCTACTTCTGTAGGTAAATGTAAATCTATCTAATATGCTTGCTTGTTTTGCTATTTGCATCACAACAAAGTCTTGAAGGAGAACTTTTGTATCTTTTCACATATGAATAAAAAATTCTCTGAAAATATGATTCATAATATTCTCTTAATATGGAATTTAAAATATTTTCTTCAAATTTAATATATAATATATTTTTTTAGAAGTACAGTGTACTTCATAATATTTTACATTCAATATATGACTTCTTTGTTACATATAATTTATACTTTTTTCTACATTAATCTACAATTCTTTTTACATGAAATTCATTTTCTTTTTACATGTAATTTGTAATATTCTTATTTCTTTTTACATGTAATGACTTTCTTATATATACATGTACATGTATATTTTGTTTTTCTTCCTATTTCAGCTCATTGATTTTCAAATTTGGCAGAACTGAGGATCTTTGGGGCTGAACATCTTCTAGAAAAGAGATGATAAAGTTATAAACAGAAGTCTTGTTGTTGTCCACCTTGTAATATGTTTTGTAAATTATTTTTTACTTGATCTGTCATTTACATGTATGTATTTGTAACAATACATACTGAACATTCTACAGTGTGACAGAAATCATATTGCCTTCATGCATTTTTTTTTCATAATTAGCAGTTAGGGCATGTTGTGAGAAAGTAGTTGAAGCTCTTTGATATTTGTTAACTTCACAAATTACTTACATGTACCTCCTTTTGTGATATTTTCTTATGAAAAAGGTTTTGGGTAAAAATCTGGAAGAAGCTTTAGCACACTTTGTTTACTACGTGTAATAAAAAAAGTTTTGGTAAACATCTTGAAGAAACTTTGGCAAACTTCCTCTGCAATTACAATGTTAGAATTACATTCTGTAAGTCTATGTTTCATTCTCTCCTGTACATGAGAACTTCATTCTTTTCAATTAACTTGTAATTCTGAAGGCACTATTTAAAGTATACTTATTCTATTAGTCATTTAACCATGTACCCATGAGTAATTGAAATGTTAAATTATTGATCTAATAGATGTAAGAGTTTGAGTCTGGCCGAACAATGGTTAATGTAATACCATCACTTTGATAAAATTAAGTGCAACGTGGCGTATCACGTGATGTGCATATAATCTCTTACAAGGGATTCCCCTTCGATTAAACAAGGTAAATACTGTCTAAATCTACTTTATATGAAACTTAGTTTACGCCTATCATATGAGCATCATTATTATAAATATGATAGTAATCTTTCCTGGTCAAGAATAGCGGAATATTTAGAGAACACTTAACAGAAAATTTTCTATTTTGTTTACATGTTATGATATGGTGCACGTAAATAAGCAAAACTTTCTGTTCAAGTGTTCTCTGGACATACCTCTATTCTTGACCAGAATAGATAACCATCATATAATTTATAAGGATGATCGTATGATAGGCCTAGAATAAATTCATATAATGTAGATTTAGACAGCATTTACCTTGTTAATCGAAGGGGGATTCCCATGCAAGAGATTATTTTCATATCACGTGATACGCTAGAGTGTAAGTGGTGTGTTAAAGAATTCTTTAAACTAGGAAAAAGAGCTTTTATAAAAGTTGAATAATCAGACAGTGATTTGGAAGGTAATATACAAGATCGCAACTACAGTGTGTCTATTCTGAGTTGCATTTAGTCACCTACCTAAACCATTGTTGAAAACTTGGGCAACTTTTCTGTCCAAGTAAATTGATGACGTCAAAACAATGGAGAACAATCAAAGAATGTGTGAGAATAACTGTATAATCTTGGTTTTAAGTATTTGCAATCTTCCGTATTAGATTTCAAAAACTAAACATAATTGATTATTACTAATACACATGTCTGATGAATCTAGCTTTGTCCTTGAATACGTGTAGATTGAAAAATGCATATCAAAATTCTCGAGTCAATCATTATTTTCCTTTTCATTTTGAAATTGAAAATAATGATCATGATGAATAAGAATAGCCATTTTAAGAATCTCATATGATCAATATAATTATATTACATAGACCAAATTGAGCCTCTATTTAAGGTCACTGCCGGGTCGCAAAATTTTCATACCTCCATTCATTAGAGATTTCCGTTTACATGGTAATGCTACAGTATATAAAGAGAGATAACTCAAAAATTAAAACAAGATGCGTTAGAAAAACAGAGCATGTAGAAGTGACCTTAAAATAAAAAAATGTTAAATAGGCTTTTTACTTAGTTAACGTTTAGATTGTTATATAGAAAAAAACGAGATGAGAGATATTTTCCATGACTATAATGTATATGTACTGTTAATGTGGTTATTTTTCCTGGGGGAAAATTTCACGGTTATAACATCAAGATTTTCACTTGGGAGGGAAATATTAGCCATATAAACGTCTCTGCCTTTTTAAGAATGCAGCGGGCGCTTATTTTTGCGTTAAGGAAATTTTCGTGAAGTTCATTGATTCGTGAAAAACACGAAAATTTCCCTGTTAACAGTATTGCCAATGTACAACATGTAGATAGCTGTAAAGTAGGAGAATTTGTTCCGTACATTTTCTTCCCATCATGATAGTATTATAATCAAACATACTTACATGTAAGTCACAAACAGCCATTAATTGATTTTTAGATCACCCAATATTTACAGAAGAGGCACATTGTACATATTGAGGTTGACGATATGTTCCATGATTTTACATCTTCACTGATAACAATGGTCACTTTTGAATGAAAACTTCAAAGAGAAATTCTTGCCATTCCTCCCCTATACTCCAATTAGACTTAGTATTTAATCGGACAGTCCATCTTTTGTAAATTTGATAGAAGAACGATAAATTAATTTTAAGTTTTCTTCATTTTGATTCAAAGTAGCATAAATTTTGAATACTGTGTTACAGAATATTATATGAATTGTTTATATACATGTACATGTTATGTACAAATTAATGAATTCAGAATATACATGTATGTACATGTGTATTGGAGTTTTCTCAGTACATCAATTATGTTCAAGAATATGAAAATTAAAAGACTAAGAAATTCTGTGTATATTGTGATAATAATGTAACTGCTGTCCTGTTCACAATATCAAGAACGCTCTATTTTCATTATTCATTCAAATCAATGAATTTTCCTATCAGTGGTACCCAAAACTTTTGTCCCATCAAGTGAAGGGTGTAGGAATGTACCTACAAATTCAATCAGAATTCATTGCAAAAAAAGAATTTATCCTTAGTAAGGAAATTTCCAAACTGTTACAAATGAATTCTGTTTTTCATGCGGAGGTGAGCTGTGACGAAATATTACAGAAAATCCCTGCAGACTTTTTCTTTGATAGCATTTAAACAAAGCTACGCAGAATAGAAAAGGAGTGATACTTGTAATTGTAACAGTTTTATAGTACATGTAGACCTGAACAATAATCTATATGTATCAACACGACACATGAAAATGAGTATAGGGAACAGGTGCCTGTTTAAGAAAAGTACTTATGAAAAAGTTTAGGAATTTTCGTAACCTTCATCATCAATAAAAGCTTGAAATCTTTTTCACTTAAGATTATGTTGTCCTCTCTGATAGTATTTCTACATACTAAAAACAAAGCATCTTGATCTTTAGTATATACTGATAAGAAGTTCTGGGTGATCAAAGAGTTAGGAAAATTCGTTAAATTTTTCGTACATACTTTCGTAAAACTGGCACTAGGACAGCACTGGTAGCTTAAACGCTATTGTGTTACATTGAAATTATCGTAATATATTTTTAAAATACAAATGTACATGTACATGTACTTGTAGATATTGGAATTTCTTGAATAATAAAAGATCAAGGAATGTTTTGTAATGAAAATGTAAGAAGTACATATAGAGTGTATGTATATTAATTTATTTTTCCAGTCATAGCATCTCATTATTTTTCCATTCTTTCCTTTTATAACTTATAGATGTAGAAAATTAGACTGTAATGCACATTTATGTGAATGTCTGTTACCATTGCTTGATTTTGAATATCATTAAGTCTTTGAAAAATAAATTTATTATTTCAACTCTCATTTTCTCCTATATAGGCCTGTTATATTAAGATCCATTGATATCTGTTTCACACTCATTAGTCAGTCAGGGGCATCACTGATTTCAGTAGTCTTTCAGAAATTACTAACAGTAATTTTGATTTTGACTTTACTTGCTGCTTTACCTCCAAATGACTAAATTCCATACTTTTTGCGCACATTCTTATTTCTAGAAATTCATTCCTGTGCATTTTCATTTTATGAGTTCATTGGGTGCAGAATAGAAAATACTACAAATCCATTGAATTAGATTTCACTAAATAGTGTAGTAAAGGCAATCAAATGGACAAACTTTAGAATATGACGGGATTCAATCATTTTTATGTGACTGATTTCTATCATTTTGCAAAATGCATATCTTTGATCATGATTAATTACAAAGGAAATCGAAAAATAAATTATAAGTATCAGTCATTTCAATGAGGACTGAAATCAGTGATGCCCCTGACTGTTAGCGTCTCGTACCAATGGATGCATTTCAGATTGAGGGAGATCACACGTACATGTATACATAGAAAGGGAAATGCTGCCTACAGCATGTACAGTAAACCCTAGTTACACTATGTTCATGTATAAACACATGAAATAATAAAGCCACCAAATGTTAATTTTTTGGAAGTTGGTCAAACTCAAACTCAAGTGTAATGTCTAGGCTAATTTTTCAAAGGTCATACTCTGAGGTCAAGGTCACAAGTTTGGTACAATTTGAAAGGATTTTCCACAAGGAATGCATATGTTATCTCTATCACACACCTTTTCAAAGTTCTGCCCAAGATCTAAGTTTTTGTGTCGTACAGACAGACAAGTTTATTGTCCCCTGGCTTTTTGCAAAGTTGTATGACAAATAGTCCCTTTCTGCTGATGCTGTGTCAAGAACTGTGGTTAATGTAAAAGTACTGTACATAATCCAGAATAATCTGCTTTGTGTACATTCATGTATATGGAAAATCTGTTTTGTGTACAAACATGTATATGGAATCAACTTTTACTGAACAGAAATTAGCCGTCACCTTGACAAGTATTCTTCCTTTTGCAATGGTGATTCTTTCTGTGGCAAGTTTGATGATCAAAGAGCAGAGTTTTGACCTCAAAATCGGTGAAGTTCCAAGATGATCCTTATGGCATGTATGAAATTAAAACAACAAACCAACTATTAGTTTGAATACCATCCAACAAGATTGGTAACTACATAGACACAGCCATACTATTTATCCAGAAATTTTGGTGAACAGTTCGCAATTTGAATACATGTTTTTACATGTATATGTACAGACCAAGTTTATCTGAATTGACATTGTTTTAATCTCACCTGAGCGAAGCTCAAGTGAGCTATTGTCATAGCGCGCCTTCCGTTGTCCGTCTGGTGTAAACTTTTAACATTTTTGACATCTGACAGCAACCGCTGCATGGAATTTCACCAAACCTTACAGGAAGCAAGTACTCAAGGTCCTCTACCAAGTTTGTGTTTTTCATGCCGAACGGTCAACAAATATGGCCACCGAGGGCTCTGATTGGCCAACACATTTTCAACATCTCCTCTGCAACCACTGCACAGAATTTCATGAAACTACAGGAAGGAAGTACTCAAGGTCCTCTACCAAGTTTGTGTTTTTTGTGCCGATCGGTCAACATATATGGTCGCCGAGGGCTCTGATTGGCTGAAACATTTTCGACATCTCCTCTGCAACCGCTGCACAGAATTTCATGAAACTTTACAGGAAGGAAGTACTCATGGTCCTCTACCAAGTTTGTATTTTTTGTGCTGATCGGTCAACAAATATGGCCACCGAGGGCTCTGATTGGCTGAAACATTTCGACATCTCTGCAACCGCTGCACAGAATTTCATGAAACTTTACAGGAAGGAAGTACTCAAGGTCCTCTACCAAGTTTGTATTTTTCGTGCCGATCGGTCAACAAATATAGCCACCGAGGGCTCTGATTGGCCGACACATTTTCAATATCTCCTCTGCAACTGCTGCACAGAATTTCATGAAACTTTACAGGAAGGAAGTATTCAAGGTCCTCTACCAAGTTTGTGTTTTTTGTGCCGATTGGTCAACAAATATGGCTGCCGAGGGCTCTGATTGGCTGACACATTTTCGACATCTCCTCTGCAACCGCGGCACAGAATTTCATGAAACTTTACAGGAAGGAAGTATTCAAGGTCCTCCAACAAGTTTGTGTTTTTCGTGCCGATCGGTCAACAAATATGGCTGCCAAGGGCTCTGATTGGCTAACACATTTTCAACATCTTCTCTGCAAAAAAACCACTGCACAGAATTTCATGAAACTTTACAGGAAAAAAGTACTCAAGGTCCTCTACCAAGATTGTGTATTTTGTGCCGATCGGTTAACAAATATGGCCGCGGAGGACTCTGATTGGCTGACACATTTTCGAAATCTCCTCTGCAACCATTGCACAGAATTTCACGAAACCTTGCAGCAAACAAGTACTCAAGGTCCTCTGCCAAGTTTGTGTTTTTCTTGTCGATAGGTCAACAAACATGGCTGTCAAGGGCTTTGATCTGTAGAAGTATTTTTGTGACTTTTAACCCTTTGTCTGCAACTCAGGTGAGTGATGTGCCCCCCTTGGACCTTTTGTTAAACATAACTCTTGTTCAAATACAAAATTGTGCAAGTACATGTATAAAGGCCTTGTTACATGACACAATCGTTTGCAATTTGTTGCGACAAATCGTGTTGAGTAACATACATGTAGCTTAAAACTAATCGCATGCAAGTTTCAAAAGTCGCATGCAACTTTTTTCAGATTAGAACATGTTCTATTCCTTGCGATTAATCGCATGCAACTTTTAGCATCAACTAATCAAAATGCCGGGAATTCCTTCGTAATTTCAACCCTTATTCGGCGAATTTTGGTCATATCAATTACCTGGACAATAAAATGGCAACTTTTCTCACAAAGGACAACAGGATACTTACTGTGAGATTTTTTAGTTCAAAAATTTGATTTTCAGCTCTCTCTTTGTCATGAAAGTTATGTGAATGTAATTGTAATGAAAATTGTAAATACATGCTGTATTGTCTGTTGAAAACATAATTTATTCGTAAACTTTAGGTGAAAAAGGTATGAAATTAGCACAAAATATTTGAAATTAGTTGCAACGTGCAAGTTGCTGCAACTCGCTCGGATTGTAAAATCTCTGCAATTAGTTGCATGCAACTAATCGCATCGTGGAACAAGGCCTTTAGAACACCAAATACCAACCGATCATGAGAATTCTATAAAGTTGAATATTCTTCAACAACTTTTCTTGTTTTCCAAACTGCTTGCAATAATTGGTACCTAATCAGACAGTACTGTACATCTGCCCGAAATTGTTACAGAATACAATGTACAGTGAATGACGAATTGCTGTGCACCAAATCCCCTGTCATACAGGCGTCTATTGTAACATAAACTCATATACACATACACATTTCAAATTTTATTGAAATCATAAATTACGTTTTCAACAAATATTAAGTAAAAAATGTTCATAATTCTGGTGGAATTTCCTTCATAAAGGATGAATCTATTGTTTATAAATCAATTTATTTTACTGATCAGAAGTAAGCAGAATATTTTCCTTGTAACTGCATATTGTGGCTCATATCAACAACAAGTACAATGATAGTTACAATGATAATTAATTGCTAGCAGTATTCAATCTTCTAAATCTAAAACCAAAGTAGAAGTTGATTTTCAAAACAATAATTTTCTCTTCTCCATTTTTCAAAATAAATGTTACTTTTTTAGTCTAATACATGCACCAATAAAATGAAGAGCTAATTATATCAAGCTGTCTTTCAGAAGACATGGTTCTTTTGTTAAATCAACCAAATGGTGACTATGGCCAGTGACAGGTGACAAGTGATTTTCTGTTGATTCATGTTTTGAATAAAGGTACATGTACATGTAATTGACAAATACATACATGTATAGCACTGATATACTTAGAACTTTTTTTCACCCTCTTACAGCTTACTTTCATTATGTTGTGAGACAATTTATCATCTACTGAACATGTTACGTGGAAGTCTTGACATGAAAAGGTCTGCGTACAACTTGCGTTGGAAAATACTCATCAATGTGATGACACTCCAAATTCCATGTAAAACTTCATTTTGGATCTTTTTGTCATACGAGTTTGCATGTTACATGTATATCACATGTGTCACACAAGATTGAATATTATCTCCGGAGCAAATTTTTCCTCCATAGTATCAGATGCAGATGTGAAAGTTTATCGAAATCTCACAAGGTTCTTTATCAGTGAGGAAGATTGGCTGCCTTCTCCATGGCGTGGATGTTAACAAGCATCTTACTGATCTGTTTGACATGTTCCCTGTGAAAAAGAATAATAAATATACAAAAAAATGTACTACCTAATGCAGAAAGATTCTGGGTCTTGTAAAATTGATTTAGAAAACAGTGTTGCATGTACAAATCATTTCGGCATTTTTTTTTGGGGGTGGGGGGGGGGGGGGGGGGGTGGGGAGTGGTGGATAAGCTACATGTAAAAATACTAACTATAACATCCTTAAAGATGGACACATTAAGTTGATTCAGTCTGGATCAAAGCATCATAGAAACGCATATGATAATTATCATTCTAAACATTTTTCAGACATTGGGAATAAAAAATTACTTGGTGTGATCACTGACAAGGAAATCCAATCCTGTTATCAGTGATTTGCTTGTGGCCATGACTCTGTATGATTCAATCATCATAATGCAAGCAAATCCTTGACACTTCAGTTGGATTTCCTTGTCAATGATCACATCGGATTCATTTTAAGATTCTATTAAACATTACATACTTAGATTCTTTTTTCTCGGGTTCCCGTTGGTTTTGACTTTCGTTGAATATAGTGTTTGCTGCCGACACCAGATACTTGGCTAGGTTCTCCATTTGTGGCATGGTTTTATCATCATCCAGGTCTGAGAACCACTCCTTTGGAAATGTTGATATAATCTGCAACAGAAGATTTTTAGAATCAGTTTTCGATTGGTACTACACACTGCACATCAGAATGTTTCCGAGGCCAAAATACATGTACCTTGAAAATCAGTAGATTCTATCCATCGTTATTCAGTCTTTTCCCTTGATAATCACAATTATTTCCCTTTTTGGATGGTATTTGATATAAACTAATTGTGGCGTCATCAAATTCTATGGAAACGAGCATAAAATTTGTGGAAAACATGCTACAAATATGGTGCTTCTAAGGGAATTTTATAAGGTCATAATGCATTTACATATACATCAGATACCATCCCAAATCATAGAAAGTAACTCTGCACATCAAAAAGACAGAAGAGTGGCAAGTGTTAAGATGGAGTGACAGACATGAGACATTCACTGTGGGATTAAAGAGGCTTATATTTATAGACCAGAGTGTTATTCGAGTTATGTTACATTTACGCAACATGAGGCAAGTACATTTATCATGAATATACAAAATGATTAATAGACTTGCATTATGTTGCATACATGTATACATGTACTTATTATAAAGCACAAACTAAGGCACTTACAGTATAATGCAACTGACATTATGGCTGAACTTTTTTTAATGTGAGTAATAATCATTGTTAATGATTCTGTTGAAGTACAAATGTACTTTGGCGTATCTAGAGGCAACATCACAAAAATATTGAAATTTTCATATGCTGAAATATGGGAATAGCAAAATTTTGAAATTCTGGCACATATAACTTACCGACTGACATTTCTGCAGCGTTTCTCTGTTGAGTACAGAGTTACAGAGACCTAATATGACGTAGCGATTCAGCAGACCATCTAGAGCCAAACCATGGAGAACACTGGATGCCAAAATTCCGTTCCAGCTGAGAACGTTTCCAAGTAACTATACAAAGAATAGAAAATAAGGATATCAAGTGTGTAAGACTTGAACAAAACAGGATTACAAGTAAATTGCATAAATTATATGCATGTACACCAAAATTTTTATATCCAATGCAACAAAGTTGTGTGGTATACATTTTAAAACAAATATACTTTTTTTTTTTATCACAAATCGAAAATCTCATACATGTACATGTATCTAGAAATTATGAAATAAATATTTTCATCTTTGCATGGATAAGGAGTCCAACGTAATTTGTCTACATCACATGTAAATCATACAAACCTTAATGCAGGTCCACAACTGTCGATGAAAGAAAACTGAAGAACCCGATGAACGATTCTCAATAACACTGAAATGAAAGAAGGGGATGAAGTTATACACGGTCCGGTTTTTTTTTTCCCAATTTCAATATTTTCCATAACTGATACACACTGTGGCGAATCATTTGATATGCACATAATCTCTTACATGGGAATCCCCTTCGATTAAACAAGGTAAATACTGTCTAAATCTGCCTTATATGAATTTGTTTTAGGCCCATCATACAAGCATCATTTTCAATAATATGATGGTAATCTATTCTGGTCAAAAATAGAGGTATAATAGAGAACACTTAAACAGAAAATTTTGTGTATTTATGTACATGCACCATATCATAACATGTAAACAAAATAGAAAAATTCTCTAAATATTCTTCTTTTCTTTACCAGAAAAGATAACCATCATATAAATGATAATGATGATCATATGATAGGACTATAAGAAATTCAAATAAAGTAGATTTAGACAGTATTTACCTTGTTTAATCAAAGGGGATTCTGGTGTAAGAGATTATTTGCATGTCACGTGATTCACAACAGTGATACATGTAACTGAAAATTAATATTGGTTTGTTTGCATGGAGATTGATTGACATAGAATTCACATCCAATCAACGATGGGTTAGCTTATTGAATGATGACAAAAACTTACGATTTTGGATAAAGTGGCATGAACACATCGTCATCTAATGTTTTCTGCATTCGTTTGGCAATGGCATGAAGGAGAGTCTGTAAGGAAAATACATGTAGATATGAAAAATATTTTCCAGGAAACTCTTAAAGTACTTACACTACCCAACATACATGTAAATAAGTATCCAGGTAGTATAACCATTAGAAATTTCATGAAATACTCTCCGTACAATTTTTCGTCTGAACTTTGAAATGCATGAGAATATCTAACATATCATTTTGCATTATCTATCTTTATATAAAAATAAAAAAGAAAAATTATCATAGTTTTGGATTTTTTTCTGTCAAAAATTGACATTTTTATGGAAATATTGCAAAGATTGATAAAATATAGCGAGAGAATTTACTTGTGATTAATCTTCAGATTTTCAAAACAATCGAACATTCATTTTTTGAAAACAAGAGGAAAGTTTTAGGTGGTTCCTTCATATCAGAAATCTATGGAAAATTACAATTAATTCAATTATAAAAGGGTTAAAATTCCCTACTCTACAGTTGAAATCAAAGCACTGAAGGTACTGAAAGCGAATAGCTTAAATATCACTATATGTATCATTTATTATGTATGTAATCAACCTTTCCTTCGTAGACAAGTTTATGAAAAATATACAATAATACTGAAATGCAAATCCATAAAGATTTCATTAGAATTAAAAGAATACAGTTCTCGAACTTGCATTTTCCAAAGAGTCAATACTTCTAGTGGCCGACCCAGAGGGTTGACTAATGGAATAGGGCAGGTGAGTCAAGTTGAATGGGAAGTGGGTTGTTGAGCAATCTGAGACAGTCTTTAACAAATACTAGTATCTTCCGTTAAATTAATACTCCTTGAATTTTCCAAAGATCAAATGAATAAATAAATTGCCTTTCATTGGAAAAGGCTGTTCATACATAATTGGATAATTAAATGAGTTTACCCGATTTGATCGAGGCTGCCATGGAGCCCTATGCAGAACTATATCCAGTGGCGGATCCAGCGCTCCCTTTGCCGGGGGGTCAAAGGGCGAATTTTGCCGATTTTTACTGAAAATGGGCAAAAATGTAGGGTTTTTTGGAAAATTTTGGGCCAGTGCCGGGGGCGGACGCCCCCTCCGCACCCCCCTGAATCCACCACTGATATCAGCGGCTGCCATGGACCCGGGGCCGACTCACCCCTAGGCAGATCATGAAGACATAGAGAGGGAGATTATATACCGGCAGTGTAATGAGTTCAATTTCTAAAAAGATTAAAATGCATTCAAGGCCTATATTTTTTTTCATTATGTTTATACGTCCTTTATGATGTCTAACACGCTAAAATTCTTCTTCCATTTCCAATCTAAAACCTGAAAACCTTTACATATTCTTCAGTGTGGTTTGGAATGCCTCAATTCCTAGAAATGGGCGATGTTCAGTAAATACATTTGTAAAATTTAATGTAAATTTTAAAAGTATACGCATACGTACGTCGTGAGGTAGTCGTAATGTAACACCTGAAAGAGCTTTTTATTATAAACAACTAAGCCGTATCTTCTCGATTTTTTAAGACATAGAAACATCCCTGGGACTAAGCCGTTGTTATAAACAACTGAGCCGTATCTTCTCGATTTTTTAAGACATAGAAACATCCCTGGGACTAAGCCGTTGTTATAAACAACTAAGCCGTATCTTCTCGATTTTTTAAGACATAGAAACATCCCTGGGACTAAGCCGTTGTTATAAACAACTGAGCCGTATCTTCTCGATTTTTTAAGACATAGAAACATCCCTGGGACTAAGCCGTTGTTATAAACAACTAAGCCGTATCTTCTCGATTTTTTAAGACATAGAAACATCCCTGGGACTAAGCCGTAGAAATGGGGATGACGAGACGGGTGCATGCAACGCGAAGTGGTTCTAATTTTTTTTTTTTTTCATTTTCTTTCTGAAAATATTATGAAAGCTGGCAAGGGTGACAAGCTCGAAAATTTTAAAAAATACAGAATTACTTGTGTCTAAAAGAACAATGATAAACAAAAATAATTATTACAGTTTTATCCTTCAAACCGGCGAGCGGAATGAGAAGATAATTTTTTGAATATATGTACATTGTACCTGGGTATATATATTTTTTTCAGTTTTATAAAGTTTCTAGAAAATGATATGGTGTAATAATGAACGAAGAATTTTTCTCTACTTTTTTTTAACGTTGGATTTTCAATTATGACCTCTCCCGTAACAAAATTCGTTCATGATGAATTGTCGTTGTACATGTTGTATTCCCTATTTCTCTCTTACTTCACATCCATATATTCAATTTTCGATCCAACAGAAAAGTACAGCTACTTAAAATTAGTTAAAACTACTTTGGTCCCCTCCCCGAGGTATGGATCCACGCATGTGCATTGTTCTATTTTTATCTCACGTTTATAGACAACGCGTGTTTATATCCCGATGCTACAAACTTGTACTGGCGTTAAAAAAAAAAAAGATTGTCATCGGCCGGCGTCAGCTATCATTTTTAGGTGGCAAGGAACCAATCTCTTTCGCGGAAGGGGGGGGGGGGGGCTAAATAGTAGACGTATCAGGATTTTTTTTATATACGACCCTGGACGTACATTCCTGCATATTAATTAGCGCGCCAAAGGAAGCTTGCACTAAAAGTGGGACTCATATGCAGGATCGGATAAAATAAATAAAGAAAACGAACGAATTGTAAGGAATAGAAATAAGCAGAGAAGAAATATATCCATATACAAATACAAAAATCGTACGACTGAAGTACTAAACCCATATATCGAACATTTTTGTTCGCAAAGTCGGTCCAGGAATCCTCCAATTAGAAATTAACATGACGTTATCGTCGTTTGCAGTCGGTCGTTTCCGTCAACAGCTTGCTTGCTGTCATTAGAACTGGCAGATTGCTCGTATGCTACCTCTTCGAAGTATGTGCGGAAGTAAAAAACATCCCTAGTGTGTCCAGCTTCAGGAAGCCGACAATAAGTAACACGACATAAACAGAGTTACATCGTTTACACATTTCAAAGCAGCAATGACCCTTCTCTTTCAGAAGACTTCATACGTCACACGATGTGAATTCCTGTGATTTGATTGGTTCGTGCTACAAATTATACAGAATCGGGGCTCTCTAGCGTGAAAAAATTCAGGTGATCTCTTAAAGCTATTCGCTTAAAAATAAAAGGGTGAAGCCGTGTGAGTTAAGCAAACTAGTAATAATAATCACATGATATTCTGAAGAAAAAAATTTACCCAACCTGAGTGTTTTTGCTTTCAGCGTGAATGGTGGGGTAATCTTTGATGATTTTCTGTAAGGTGTTAACCAGTCGGGCAGTCTGAGTTGTTGATAAAGGGTCCCATATCGTCTCTGCAATTGCTGTAAAATAAACACATAACATTAAAATTTGGAAGTGTTTTCTTTACCTTTTTTCTCTTTATTTGATCTAACTTAATATATCCTCTTTATTTGATCTAACTTAATATACAAACGAAATCACATGAATCCCATACATTGTTCAAATGAATCCTATACATGTGCATGCTGAGTTTTTCTCTCTCTCCCCTATCCCATAATCATAGATTATTGAACTATGGCTTTTTGTTTGCAAAATGACTTCATGCATGAACATGTAAATATACATGACTGAAATGTACACGTACACATGTATGTACTAAAAAAAAAAAATCCCGGGAAAAAACCATGACATTCATTCAATATCCTTCAAAAGATGAATGAAAGTCTGTTTAACATACAATAATAGAGAGATGGTGAGTCTGACCATATAAATTGTACTATTGATGCATTATTCCATATAATAAAGGGAATGCACTTCAGAATTAAATCTGACGTTTTAGGTGTGTCTGGTATTCAATCCAAGGTGTAGGAGACATGTTTATCTGACTTACTTGTGAGTCTCGGAAGTAATACTTTCTCTACAATGCCTGGTAATAACCTTACATCATCATCCTGTTTACTTATGGTATCTTCTCGTTTAAAACCATAAAATACCAGAGTTTCAAACCAGCTAGTCTCCTCAAAGTCTCTGCTATGTGCCTGTCAATAAAATGTAGACTTTTCTCAATGTAAGTTATACTCAATGTGGACTATTTTCAATGTAGACTATTCTCAAAATACAAATATACTCTACAGAATAAATGTTGCTCTTTATTATTCAGTTTAAAAAAAAAAAAAAAATGTTGATGATAGACAGACGGATGGACAGACAGACGTAGTCAATCCAAAGACCAAAATTGCTTTGCAATCCGGCCAAAAATTGCCTACAAGTCTTGACTGTCAGAATAAATAATTCTGCATTGAATCAGGTAAGAACACAAACATTAAGATACACAGATTCCCCACCCTTATGCCTTTCTCAGAAGCAAGAAAGCTATTTGAAAAAAACAAAAAACAAAAAAAAAACCCCACCACAGACTTGTAAACAAGATGCTGACAAGGACATTTTTTTAGTATATGACACAAAACATTGATATTTTAATAATGGCAGATTGTGCAGGGTTCAAGGAACCAGAGACTATGGATACTACATACATGTACATGTATAATTCCTACCTCAAGTGGATTCCATTGAATGAGCTGCATCCGGACATAGGGATTATAGAGCTTGGGTAGACACAGTCCGATGTATGCATCTTTGTACGTCTCTCCGTACTTGTACTTCCAGTCCTCAAATCTCTCTCGTACAGACTGAACCTGACTGAAGTCCTCCATTACATCCTCAAATACACGCTCTATACCACCTGTAATGCTGTCTGGAAAGGAAATATATGGTAAGTTATAGAAAAGTCACTATTTATTGAAAAAAATTTGATGAAAGCTTCAAATTTTCATTAGGTCTGGTATCTGATGTAGTTGGCTTATGACAACATCAAATTCGAATGAATACATCATTTTTGTACCATCCTTATTATGAATTTTAAATACATTGTGTATGATGAAATCAAAATTTGCTTATGCCCGACAGTGCCTCAAATTGGAAAAGATCGAATTATCATAAAAGAGAGGAGGAGGAAAATATCCTAAAATATGGGAATAGCAAAGTTTTGAAATTCTGGGAGTTTTTGAAAAACCTTAAATTTTCAAAACCTTAAAAACAATTAAGGTCATAATTCAAACACCTTATTTCAATTTTCTATTATTTCATGAGCAAAGGTACATGTATTTTGGGCATGTCAAAGTACGTCAAAAGATGAAAATAACTATAGTATCGAGACCCAGTCTCAAGATTTCAGGAAAACTCATTAAGTTTTATTCAGCTGTGCCATAAGTGTAATAGAATTCCACCTTTCTCCACGTTAAATTTTGTAAGTTCAGACTGATTTTCCTCGTCATCTGATGACAGTCCGTCATGATGACCTACGATGTCCTTGCTCTCTCTCGCCCGACGCCTCCTCGCTCTACAAAGAAAATTAGTTTTAAAATTAATGATTCATGTACATGCTACTGTACAGTATTCTTTTAGATTTGATTTTACTTACATGTAATTGAACATTTCACATCAACAATGAAATAAATATGTAAGGTCAAATAAAATTGATTCTATATTTTTAACGTCCTATCGGAAATTCTCTAATACACCTACACAACGAGAAACAAAAAGAATATTAAACATTTAAACTGATGCTTCCCAATACAAAATTGAGTGTTTACAAAAGTGTGATCACTATCATTTGCAAAGTTGTTGAAAAACCTTTACAGCATAACATACCTGCGTGCCTCTCTCTCGGCCACCCTTCTCTGTCTCAACTGAGCTTCTGAATTTTCCATCTGTAGCTGTGCCTTATCTACATGGACAAAAAATCAGAAATTTACCAAAATGATCTACATCAAATCTACATTTTACAAAATATTTCTTAGTATTTTCATATCTCAAATGTAACAAACAACAAATCTGAATTTTTTTTTATAATTGGAGAAGAAAATTAAGGAAAATGTAAAGGCTAGCTTTCTTAATTTTGGTCAATCAAAGGGGTAGGGCCACGGAGCCCGATATTGGCCCTAATTTTGATAAATTTTGAACATTGTACTTCATAGAATTTTTAACTGTTATTTGACATTTTGAAACGTTCTCTACTGAATCACGAATCTACTTTTTGTAAACACTGCTTTTATCAACACCTTTTAGCCCTTTGAAAACACCAAAATAGGTCAAATTCGGCGAAATTGATGCAAAAACTCAATATTTCTGTTAAATTAGCGATGGCCGCATGCATTAACTATGATGGAAAAATTATATGTGAAAGATGATCATTATATCCTTTTGTCATAAACGTTTTTATCTCAATTAACGCATGCTGCCACATTGAATTCTACGACAAAAGACAAAATTCCAAGCAATTTTCGCCATATTTTGTCAATAACGTCAAAATGACGTCACTTCATGACGTCATTACAGTTAAATGGCACATTGTTTGGTGATATCATTCTTTTCATGAAAAGTGGTAAACATTCGTGTATTTTCATGAAAGATATCAAGTATTCCTCATGAAATTTATTTTAAGAGAAAAATCAAGGGCCGATTTAGGGGTCTCGTGGCCCTACCCCTTTTCATTACATGACAGTCTTTTAATCCATTATAAATCAGAGCAAATAAGAGCTATCAATAATCGTAATCTGTATCTACATGTGTCGTACAGCAAATGATAGATATTCATGTGCATATATAACATGGAGAAATGAAATTTTTAAAAACATTTATCACTGTACCTTAATTTTTCTTATTTCAGAGAGCAAAATTTTAAAGCATAAGTTAATAGTCTTTTGGGTCTTTATGGTGCAGTTCTAAATATTTCAAATACATTTGTGCAATATATTCGGTCAGACAACCAGATATCGGACATCATAACATTTGGCGATATTTTCATTGTGAAGTAAACTGAAAACATGACAATGCACACAGTATGATCGAATATGACATCACAACGAAAAATTTTGCCAAATGATGTGCTGTACGGTGTCTATGCATATATACGTAAATCTAGGTTCAGAACGGCCACATCTCTTAACTTGCAAATGGACTATTAGAACTGATGATTATATTAAATGAACAATGACGACACAATAACAAATAAGCGGAGGAATCTATGGGATAAATACCGACTTGTCATATAATCCTGACACTGATCTCGAACATCCTGCTGACGCCTGTTCAGTAATTTAAGTGCTCGATTACGCCACAGATTGAGCATTCTCTGCTCAAGGTCATTGATTCTAGGTACCTGAAAGACCAAAGGAAGGAGGGAGGTTATTGAAATGAAAAAATCACAGAAATAATCTTATTAATACTGAACATTATAGTTAAGAATGATATTTTCTACATTTTACCTATTTGGCAATATAATAATTTTTTCTTTCTTTTTCTAATTATTATATATTCTTTTTTTTCCGATAGGTTTTCATGGTTTTTACTTATTCATATTTATTTTAACCTTTTATCAAGTTCTGAAGTCTAATCAATATCTATTCTGAACAGGAAGTTTGAGGCTACATGTAAGTAAAGGTTTGAAAACTTTATTGGAATTGAGCAATAAAAAAATTGAGTAAATTAACCTGTGTTTTTCTTATTCATGTATCTTAAACAACACAATACATAATAATTGTCCGTCTCAATCAAAAATTAAACAACATGTCCAAGTACAAAATAAAATACAGCAAATATACACATGTACATGTATATCCCTGTACACATTTGTAAGTTTCATCAAGTTATAAGTGAAGGGAAGAAGTCAACATTCTTCCAACACAAAGACATACAATGTACAGCTACATTTAAAGTCTCGTTCATATAGTTTCTATTCTTCCTTTTAATATGTTTCTATGAGTAAATGCATGGCACATTCCGAAACTTATATATTTGTACATGTATCTCTTGCAGTATTTTTTTCTTGTCATGACACAAAGGCATTGAGTTATCACTAAATCCATATTTATTATGTGATTATGTCCACAGCCTATAAAGTTTTGCTGTGATAGGTCATTTCTCTGTGATGTTATAATACACATACTATTGTCTGACAGCCACTGCTACATGTAAGTTTAACATTTCAGTATCTTTGAATGGATCAAATGGAAACTTTGACTTTTCATTCAAAAGTCATTATTTTTATCAAAATATCATTTCATTGTACATACAAGTATTTGTAAAAC
Organism: Pinctada imbricata; assembly: GCA_033119305.1. NCBI lineage: Eukaryota > Metazoa > Mollusca > Bivalvia > Pterioida > Pteriidae > Pinctada > Pinctada imbricata. The sequence goes on from VSWD01000007.1 coordinate 28,362,136, forward strand.
TTCTCTTCGTCATTCATATGACATGAAAAACATAATTTTCTTCAAAATTATAGAAAAAAAATTCAAGGCATGAAACGAATTCAAAAAGGAACAAATTCTTGTCATTGTAAGAATTATGAGCTTATATTATAAAATAAATCTACAATGACATCTGTAAATGTATCAAAATTTAATTAACAATTCGCAAAATGAGATGACACACAAATACATAAAGCCCAACCCAGCATGACTCCTGCGCAGCCACATTACTTTCACTTTATTAAGTTGCTTAATTTCCACTCTCTTTGCAAAGACTATGACAAAGTACATGTACATACAAAATTTCTACAGTCATAAAAATATCAGTATTTCAATTTTTTTTAAACAAAAATCCTCAAATATTTTTAGGTTCAGGAATATTAAATTTACAAAATTATGAAAATTTAGGATTTTTTCCCCTGAATTAAGAAAGGAAAATCTACATGTACTAAATTCGGTCTTTTCGAAATACAGAGTTGCTTCCCATTTGTGCAGGTATCTGACGTCAACGCATTGTGTCGTCATCAAATTCTATGGAAACCAGCATGAAATTCAGGGAAACAGGGTTACATATATGACGTTTTCAAATGAATTTAATGACGTCACAATGCTCTTACGTCAGATACCTGCACAAATCGAACGCACGCCAGTAAAATCGAAAAGACGGAATAGACCTTCCGAGTGTTTTGGCATTGAATTGAAATGTCTGTGCTGTATGGAAGAAAAATATTTCAGACATGTTTCTAAGAACACAAATTTCACCTGCCATATGCTTGAATTTGTTTGACTTTGAAAGGTTGTTTCTATTACCTGTCTTGGTGTTGACTTTAAGTTCTTTGTAAGTTTGACGATTGTGCAAAATATATTGATAATATTTTTACTGAAATATTCATTTAATTTAAGGTGCGGATAGACAACAGTAAACAAACAGACTGACATTAGACAAAGCGATACCTACAGTATGTAGATATGCTTCAGTCTTCACTTGTATAAAGCCCCTCAAAGTTTAGATTTCACTCCAATCTAAGATTTTCCTCCAGTTATATAGGATTTGACTGGCAAGAATTGAGGTTGAGAAAAACCTCAACATTGAGCAGCTTACTACAATTGACCCTTCCGAACGCCGGAAAAATTGAGAAATTCCATGACGTCACAATGCAATTTCGATGTTTGACCGAGGTACGAAGCTTGTTTGTCCGAGGTAAAAGCATTGTGATGTCACGAAATTTTGCAATTTTTTCCCGCAATCGGAAGGGTCAATTGAGACCAGATTTCACTGTAGTAATGTGGCTTGATACCCCACCAACACACACAGACAGAATTTCCCTCCCTTAACTGTATAGACACCCACCTTCTCATTGAGACATTCAACCAAGTCTCTCACATACCCCCTCATTTCTTGGAAGAAGCGGTATCGCTCCTCCAAGCTTTTGATGTTCCCTTCGCAGGATGTAATACTTTTGTCCGAGTCGTCTATATCGGTAACCAGTGTGTCTCTGTCGTTCACGTGCCTCCTATGTACTTCATCCATTGAATCCAACCTGAAAAATTCATTGATCATGTTGATCCAGACAATTCATTCTTACATACATGTCAGACAGTTCAAGAATACTGAACATCTATTTCACCAGTTTGACCCTAAATATGTGACCTTGACCTTGAAGTTGAAGGTGACCTAGACCCTCATTGAGCATTGAGTGTCTTCATACTGGACCATCCCTGCAAGCTTGACAGAAATACTACATACATGTACATTTTATATTTTAATGAATTCATAAATTATGCAAATGTAAATTTTTTTACTTTAAGTTATGGCCCCCAAAATTTAATTCCATTGAAGGACATCTCGGAAAGGTACATGTACATGTAAATGTTCCTTCCAAAAGTAACACTATGAGAACTAGTGTTGGGAAACGGATAGAGTAATTAAAATCGATTAATTGGAAAGCCTTTCAATTGCTTAACAATTATAATCAGATTCTTATAATAAATTGCAAAACTGTTAGATACATGTATTCGATGATTTGTCCATAAGTTACTTTTAATTGACAGCAAATTTTATGGAAACTCGGCAAAATGTTTCATCAACTAACTCAAAGATACATGTACATGTATATCAGTTGACTTGAACTATTAGTATTAGTATGATGTATGAACTGTTTCTCTAGCAAAAATACAGCTTAATGATGCAAATATTTCATTCTTATAATGTTTCAAATTTCCTGATTATAAATGATTATCTTAATCGGAAGGGTCTGGCGACGATGTTGCAGATAATCAGCACAACACTAATGAGAACATAGTACCCAAACAAACACGCAATCAAAGATAAATAAGACACCTATGCATTAAAAGGGGAGCAACTCTTTCAAAACAAAGTGGCATAATGATACAACTATGGAAAATAAATTTTAAACATGTTACTTATCATGTATATCCCTATAATCAAAATATGCCATACATATTTCTAAGGGACACTAATTTTACAGACGAAAACTGAAGATTTACCTATCCTTGAGCCTTTTCCTGATGGCATCCATGGTAACCTGTTGCCCAGCAACTGCCATGGCAGAAAAAGGTTCAAATGTCGAGTTTGTATTGTGATTGGAGTATGTGGTCTGTGGTTGGTATCCGTTATACTGGTTAATCTGCATCGATGATGTTGACTGCGAGATATCCGAGACCTGAAAGTGAAAGTTGTGTGAATGAGAAAGCAGAACATAGTCGCAAACTACTTACATGTAGTGGTGTATTACATGTACATAGGCAGCATTTTTTTTTATTGAAGATACATGTACCAGGTGATATGTGCACAGCAAAAACCTCTCTTATTTTCATAATTGCGATTTACACACACTGGCATGCCACATCTGTCCACATTGTACATGTACATTCATAGAGTTACTGGGGTCCAGAATTCTCATTTCCCATCACCTGGGGCAAATGAGAAGTTAGGTAGGGAAAGTGCAAAGCAGGTGTTCACTTGCGATTAGCTTTACATTTTCAGCTCTTCATTCACATTTCTTTCTTATCTCCTACTTCCAAGACAGGATTTTAATTTATTTTGAAGAATCAAGCACAACATTTATAGCTAAGTATGCCACATTTCAACATGCAGAATAATTTTTGATGGGCAATTGATATTTTGGGTCGGGCAAGTAAATTTTATGTCATGAGTTGCCCATGGCAAGTAGGTTTTGAAAAAAATTCTAGACCCCTGGAGCTACTGTAAGAAAATGTTTTCACAATAACTTTATGTACACATCTACCACTTTCCTCTACCTTTTTTGTTTAGAGGGCACGAAGAAAATATTACCAACATTAAGTTTTCTTATTTGTTACCTACCTCAGTACCCATGCTGACACCTTTACGTATCTGTTGCTCTTCCCATTCCCTCTCATTGTCACTGTCATCTTTATCACTACCTGTATTATGATTAAGCATAACGAATAACCAATTGTTATCAAATACTGAACTACTGACACCTTTAAAAGAATTTGTATATCCTTATGAATTTTTTTCAGCAATTTCGGGTCTTATGAAAAGAATCGCACAGTATTGAATTTGCCCTCTTAAGAAATCTTTAATGTATAGTTTTATTAGACCCATCTTAATTTTGCCCTCCTGGATATTGGCAAAAATAAAACGGAGACAAAAATTTGCTTGTATACAGTATAACAAGTACCATGTTCTGCTGCCAAGAACTCATTTTGCATCTTGATACGGTCCCTAGCATGCTTATTGACAGAAAAGTCCATTCTGCTATCCTCTTCATCTTCATCACTTTTATCATTGTCATCATCTCTGTAACATTAATGAAATAGATTAAAGATCCCTGTAACATTAGTCAAATATACGTGTAGAAATATATGTTTAGGTTGCCCATGACGAGACCTTTCAATTTATGCCGTAACATTTGACCTAGTGACCTTGACCTTTGACCTAGTTAATTAGTTCCAATTAGGGTCAATTTGGTTGTATGAACAAAATTTTATGCATGATCTGTAAAGAACATTAGAACCATGTAAATCATTATACACGTTAAATGATGATACAGTCCAGATAACAGATTTTGTTCCCTTTGATATTCTTATGGCCTGTTTTCTGGTTGAAGACAATGCTCTTTCTTTTTATTGGTCAATTCTATGACAATGGACACTGAAACATCTCCCAAATATATCCAAACTTACATGTGAGATTCTTCTTCACTAAGTTTCAAAAATCCTGTTGTGAAATGACCGTGCATTGTGTGGCAGAAAAGACGATTTTCACATTACCGAAATAGACTTGCATCTTATACACGCAGAATCCACATCACAACATTTGATGCTATTTTGTACTGTGACCTCGTAACTGATCTATGAGTATGACGTCAGAGTAAGAAACAACCTCAAAAGTTGTGATGTCAAGTCTTGGAACATCTAAAGTGCAAGTCTAGTGGTAATATGAAAATGGTCTACTGTATCACCTTCTCGTGAATTGTTACTCAGATTGTACATGTTGTAGGGATGAATGGAATGAAGAAATGAAAATACTTTGTGCCCATATCTAAACACATGTAACAAAGGGGGGGGGGGGAATATTTGCTGAAAAGAACATTTATGACCCTGTGTCAGTCTGAAGGGTGGGGGGATAGTGGAATGGGGGAAGGGGTTGTGTTCCCTTTTTGATCTGTGTGCCTGTGTGTATATCAAGTAGGCAAAGTATTTTCTAACTTATATGTACGTACAAAATAAATTATATTTACCTGACAAGTCTAGATTTACTACTCTCTATCTTCTCTGTATCATCTACGGGGATATAGTCTCCCAAATCACGTGCCTGCTGTCTCTTTTTTCTGATTAAATGTATCATGTTGGCATCTGGAATTTCACCTCCTGGAATCAAATAAATCATTAAAAGTGTTAAAGAATATTGCTCTGACTCCTGTAAACTCAACCCCATCTCCACCCAACTCATGGAAACTCAGCCCCTGTCCACCCAACTCATGTAAACCCAGCCCCTCTCCACTCAACTCATGGAAACTCAGCCCCTCTCCACCCAACTCATGGAAACTCAACCCCTCTCCACCCACAGGGATTTTTCAGGGTATTTTACTTTGGGTCCAGGGTCCGTTAAAATTGGGAAAAATCGCGGCATTTCAATGAAATTGGGAATTTCCAACAGTTTAATTGATTCTTAATGGCATAAATCATTACACAGAGATATTACTCCTTATTATTCATAGTGTCTTCAATAAAAGAAACAAAGTACTAGTAAAGCTATCTGTACTTTAGATTGTGCTTCAAAGGAAATCAACTTCTAGGATCTGGAACAGGCATCTGTTCAGATTCAGAGGGACTACTTTTGATCATGATCAATCAGGATTCAGATTCAAAGTCAGTGTTTGACGGGGGACATATTCCCACTGTCCAAGTCGCCCCCATTCTGTTTACTGAACATGAACTACTTTCTGTTGTTTCTGTTATAGTCACTATCCAAAATTTTATTTTGAAGAACGTATCTATCCTCTACAAAGAAGAGGAAAACTCCCATTTGTATTTGTTTGGTATCGGATTTGCTAATGTGAGACATGGTCCTGGGGTTCCCACTACTGGAGATACAATTTCATGACTAAAACGTAAACCTATACCAAATATAAGATTTATGACCAGTTTACATATTGATCGTTAATGTTGTATTTCAGTCGTCATTATTTTGCTCTTTATTGAAGAGCACTTTAACAAAAAATCAAGAGGTTCAAATTGGGAAATTTCAATCATAAATTGGGAAAATACAGGTCTTTTTGTTGTTTGGGAATGGGTCCGATAATCGGACCCAAAAACGAACTTGAAAAATCCCTGCACCCAACTCATGTAAACCCAGCCCCTCTCCACTCAACTCATGGAAACTCAGCCCCTCTCCACCCAACTCATGGAAACTCAGCCCCTCTCCACCCAACTCCTGTAAACCCAGCCTCTCTCCACCCAACTCATGTAAACCCAGCACCTCTCCTCCCAACTCATGTAAACCCAGCCCCTCTCCACCCAACTCATGGAAACCCAGCCCCTCTCCTCCCAACTCATGGAAACCCAGCCCCTCTCCTCCCAACTCATGGAAAAGTATTTATGAATTTTCCTTGGTGTGTCTGCATTTCCTATTGGCTTACATACATGTACTATCAACTTTGTATAAAAGGTAAAAGACAAGGATGAGGTTTTATAGTCTCGTGTCAACTGAGCCTCACGCGACTTCTACAATTACCACCCTGGCGAGACATGTGCATTATCATGACCATAAATGTCCATGGAAGGAGCTTTATGGGTTTTTTTTAATGTAAAATCACAAAGGAATTTCATCTTTTAACACTGACATCATAATAAATGAAAGGGCTGAAGGCTCTGAAAGATTTTCCAATCACAACCTGCTGTAGCATTTTACTTCACTATAAAGTGTTGATCAATATTTGATTGCAGTGTCACACAGAGAGTGTAAAAGGTGGCCTGATGGCCAATGTCTACAGCAAATTGGATCGGTCTATAGCGATAAAAAATGCTATAGACCAACTAGTCTACAGGAAATTTGAGCATTTTTCATGTTTTTAGAAATATTAGCTTTGTAAACATAAAACACCTGTATACTACATATAACATCTGAATTGTACAGCATTCCAAAAAAATGGAGAACCAGAAGTCTCTGATGAGACTGAAGCTCTCCTGGTTGTTTGATTAAATTAATCTAAGTGCCACACTCATTTCTAAGACCCTGAGATCAGGGGCTCAAGCAAAATACCAGAGAATGATTATAATAGAAAAAGAATTAACTCTCTATCAATTATACTTTCAGAGAATTGGTGTTCACAAGATTAGATGATAGAGTTATACATGCATAGATGCAAATTACCATACCCATTTACCATGAACCTGGGGGTCAGGAGTTCAAACAATAAAATGTGCACATCTAGACCACAGACTGAGAATAATGCAAAAAAAATTATCTTTCTATCAATTATACTTTCTGAGAATTGATCTTCACAAGATTACATAGTTATATAGGAGAAAATGACCACACCCATTTTCCAAGATCCTGGTGGTCAGGCCCTCAAATAAAATATCAGGTGTACATCTAGACCACAGACTGAGAATAAAGCAAAAACAATTATCTTTCTATCAATTATACTTTCTGAGAATTGGTGCTCACAAGATTACATAGAGTTATATAGGAGAAAACGACCACACCCATTTTCAAAGACCCTGGGGGTCAGGGGCTCAAACAAAATATCAGGTGCACATCTAGACCACAGACTAAGAATAATGCAAAAACAATTATCTTTCTATCAATTATACTTTCTGAGAATTGGTGCTCACAAGATTACATAGATTTATATGGGAGAAAATGACCACACCCATTTTCCAAGACCCTGGGGGTCAGGGGCTCAAACAAAATATCAGGTGCACAACTAGACCACAGACTGAGAAGAATGCTAAAAGAATTATCTTTTCATCAGTTATACTTTCTGAGAATTGGTGCTCAAAAGATTACATAGAATTATATAGGAGAAAATGACCACGCCCATTTTCCGAGACCCTGGGGGTCAGGGGCTCAAACAAAATATCAGGTGCACAACTAGACCACAGGCCTGTTATAATGCAAAAAGAATTTATTATGTACTATTCAAATATTCAGAGGATTCGCGCTCACAAGAAAAGTTTAACGGACAGACGGACAGACAGACAGACAGACAGACGGCCAGATGCCGGACACAGGGCGATCGCATAAGCTCGACTGGTCTTTGACCAGTAGAGCTAAAAATAATGAAATGATCAGAGAAATTGTTTGAGACTGAAAAAGAATACATGTATGAGTATTGCTTTATCAAATAAAATGCATTAAAAAATTAGATTTTAGGGGTCTTTTTATTTTGGTCTACAGGAAATTGCTGTGTTCTATATGAACTGAAATTACTATAAGACTTTAAAAGTCAATTTCACACACTGTGATTATACGCATTGAGATAGCCAGAATTGTAGCATATCAATAAATATTTTCACTGCAAGATAGTTGACATCTGTTTAATTATGACCTTCATTTCACTTCTCGGTCGATTCGTACGATTCACATTTCTTCCCTACGTGAAAAGTTAATAATTTTACATTTACACCCTATTTTTCTTTATCTTACTTGTTTTTCTATTTTTATTTAAATGAGTATTATAGGTTCCAATGATATTCAGTTGGGGTTTTTATTTGGTGTGTGATTTTTTATCTTGTAAGAGTACACTGTGTAGTGTCTATCATTGATGGACTACTTTAGTCTTTACATCAGGGCAATATCAAGCAAACATGCTCCGCCCACTGTTTGGAATTAATGCTTTCATGTTATGTGATTGGGATTTCATACCGGTACACTAACAATTTAAAAAGATCAAATTTCATCAGTCAAATCTCAACTTATCCAGTATTTATTCGATAATATCTATAAACAATTGATGCTGATAGAATTTTGTCCACACGCAAGTTTTGATATCGAGAAAACTGCTGACACAATCTGGAACTATTTTTCCATCGCGCACCGGAAGTCTACACAGTGAGCATACATTGAGCTAGAATCGCCAAAACGGTAAGATACTCCTTGAGAAAGAGAATCTTAAAAAAAAACACTAAGAGTTGTCCACTCAGACATTTTAAGCTCAAAAACAAAATCGGAAAATGGTCTATTAGTTCACATCTGCCATTATGTCCCAAATTGGAAGAAAATGAGTATATCAAACATACCAATATGATAAATGCAGATTACACTTTCTACAGTACTTACTTTTCATCATTTTGGAGATGGAGGCCTTGTCCTCTGCCTCTTCCTCACTGTCAAATGCCTCAGCATCCTCCCCATTCAATGTCAGAAACTCCTCCCTCAGTCTCTGTAAGCACCATGTAATCAAATACATGTACTCGCATAAAACTCATTTTTCAATCTGGTTTGCTTTCAGACAATTGAAAATTTAAAACAATTTTGAACAGTCAGGGGTCCAACTTAAAAAAGTTATAACTTGCCCAAGTAACTGGATTTTAGTATTTATAACTTAAACAAGTTATAACAGCAAACTTTGAAACTCAATATCTCCTTTGAGCATTTTTCTTATGAACTGAGCATTTGTAACTTAATAGATATTAAATTGGACAACATCCTGGTATATCTCACTATCCAGCGCATGCTCTGGAAGTCTGGCGCAAGGCTCTCAAAAATAGGGTTCTCTGGGGAATATTTCTGTAATTAAATCCTATTTACCAGCAACAGACAATCTAATTCCCAAGAAAATTAGGTCAGAATCATAGTAAAGACTTAGATGCATCTTCTGAATGTGAATATTAACAATGAATCACAATGCTTTGAATATAAAACATGTTTAAATCAAAAACACTGTTATAACTTGATTAAGTTATTGGGGAAATTCTTACGAAAATCTGCTTTTTAATTTGTAACTTATTCAAGTTATAAGATCATGAACATAACTTGTATAAGTTATTACTGGTGAAAGTTAATTAACTTCAAGAAGTTATTACTCATATAAGTTGGACCCCTGACTGTTGAATAACACTTTGTAACAGGGTGAAAGTCACAGGTAATTTATCTTGATATTCATGCAAATCTATTCTTTATATATACATCCTTTTTCTAAAACTTTTTCATGCATTCAGGCACTTTCAGTTTTAAATGCAATGATCATTGTACATGTAAATGTATAACCATCACCATTTTAAATTTCCAATAATTTTACATCTTGAGTATGTTGAGAAACATGTATTCTCCATTTCACTTGCACTTTTAACAATTTACATGTTAAAATACACAGCGTACATTTTCACATGTAAATCTCAGTCACCCTGGTGTAAAAACTTACTCTGATTTTCTCCTCCCTGTCTTCCTGAGAGTCCTCTCTTCGTACTGGGCTGCCTCTCCTTACAGGACTCTCATTCTCTTTAGATTTTTCTTTGTAAGTCTCTTTTTGGTTTTCCTTTTTCATCTGCTTTGCAAGTCTTTTACTGTGACTTGATTTCTTCACTTTAAATGTTTCTCCTAGACAAAAGAGATACAGTATTACATCTAACCAAGTAAGATCAAACAATCACAGTCTTTCCCAAAAACTTTCAGCTCACATAGGTCATTCGGACCGATGTATTAAAGAAACACATAGGTCCGAAACAAAAACTGTAAATAGGGTAGCAGCCCCAGCCCAACCAACTTCTGACTACTTGTCAATCACGTTCTCATATACACTTTAAAACAAAGCTGAGAAAGTAAAATTACAATCAAGAAACGTTTATAAGAGCATGATCGTTTTATTCTCATGAGGGACCAAAAATTACAAAAACTTGCACTAGAACATTTGATTACATTTTGAATAGACTCGCCAAAAGGCATCGGTCATTCGAACCAGCTATCAAGAGGAAAGCACCGGTCCGTACGTAATTTTGCCTGTCAGGACCGGCGGACCAATGTTATTGGGAAAGACAGCAATCATTGACCAGGACACTGATAATCACATTCAAAGGTACTCATGCCCAGAGTTCTTCAAAACTTCTATGAAATACAAGTATCGGACATTTAGGGATTTTTATCGGTCCAAATAATAGTTATAGAGTGAGCTTTTATAGGACTTAACAAATCTTTACTAGCAAATCAGATACTTTAATGAACTCTGCTCAAGCCTCCTTCGTCTCCACATAACCAAAGTTGTTGCGCAATAAAATGCCAGTTAACATTAGCAAGAGGCATGAGTAAAAATATTTGATAGTAAAATGTTTAAATAATTATCAAATAGAACCAAACATCTACCTACTATTAAAAATGAAATAAACGATTACATATTCGATCAAAGTTGTCAACTGAATCTCGAGGTTGATGCAATTCAATCCCGACATCATTCTCTACAAGGGTTTTCAAACAGAATAGCTTTGTACCATACAAAACAGGGATTTTTCAAGTCCGTTTTTAGGTCCGATTATCGGACCCATTCCCAACGCCAAAATGGCCTGTATTTTCCCAATTTATGGTTGAAATTTCCCAATTTGAAACTCCTAATTTTTTTGAAGTGTTCTTCAATAAAGAGCAAAATAATGACGACTGAAATACATTGCAGAAAGATCGATGTGTAAACTGGTCAGAAATCTTGTATCCGGTATAGGTTTACGTTTTAATCATCAAATCGTATCTCCAGTAGTAGGAACCCATGACCATGTCGTCTTACAACAGCAAATTTGATACCAAAAAATGACAAAAGGGAGCACATCTTCTTTGTAGAGGAAAGATACGTTCTTCAAAATAAAATTTTGGATAGTGACTATAAAAGAAACAACAGAAAGTAGTTCATGTTCAGTTAACAGAATAGGACGATTCGGACAGTGGGAATTTATGTCCCCCGTCAAACACTGACTTTGAATCTGAATCCTGATTGATCATGATCATTAAAGTAGCCCCTCTGACTCTGAACAGATGCCTGTTCCTGGTCCTAGAAGATTATCATTATGTCCTTTGAAGTACAATCGAAAGTATAGATGGTTTTACTAGTACTTTGTTTATTTTATTGAAGACAACTAGTCTTTGAATAAGAAGGAGTTATATCTCTGTGTAAGGATTTATTCCATTAAGAATCAAATTAAACTGTTGGAAATTCCCAATTCCATGAAAAGGCCGCGATTTTTCCCAATTTTACCGGACCCTGGACCCAAAGTAAAATACCCTGAAAAATCCCTGCAAAAGAATCTTACAACAGCAGGTTTTTTTTCTAGCCCCTAATGTCAGCGGCTAGAGGGCGATGAAATTGGGAATTTTGCAACATTTTAACCTAAATTGGGAAATAAATTTCAAACAACAAAAAGATATATTTAAATTATCCCTTATCATATCAAATGTCTATATTTTGAATCCCTCCTAGAGTTAACTAACACAACATGTTTGTTCTACTTTGGCTTTCCTTTCAGATAATGATACGTAAAATGGAAATGAATTTCTCATTTTGGAGAAAAGATTGAATTGGGAATTTTTAGGTATATAAACAAATTCAAAGAATTGTGGTCCCCCGCTTTTGGGTGTTTGTCTTTAAAGAAATCCTTACAGACATCCCCCCATTCTTAAGTTTTAATAATATATCTCATATATTATCAACATTCTAAATATGAAAGATTAACTCCAAGAAAAGGTCAAAAGGTACAAACTTTTGTTTTGTTTCCAAGGGACAGGGCTTATGAAAAGGTATGCACATGTGAAATATTTAAGACCTATGATTTAAATTAAAATCAAAAACTTATGGTCGAGGTTGAAGTTTTTAAATGTGGGTCAACCTCCATGGACAAGGTCACAAGGTCAGAATGTTGTTACCAACAGAAAGGTCTCATCACAAGGAATACACATGTGAAATGTGAAAGCCCTATCATTTTCCATAAAAAAGTTATGGACAAGGTTATAGTTTTTTGAAAAGTAGGTCGAACTCAAAAGGTCAAGGTCACAAGGTCAAAATATTTGGTATCCATGGAAAGGTCTTGTCACAAGGAATACACATGTGAACTATCAAAGCCCTATCACTTTCCATTCAAAAGTTATGGTCAAGGTTAAAGTTTTTAATAAGTAGGTCAAAGTCCAAGGTCAATGTCACAAGGTCAAAAATTTTGGTATCCATGGAAAGGTCTTGTCACAAGGAATACACATGTGAAATATCAAAGCCCTATCACTTTCCATTCAAAAGTTATGCACAAGGTTAAAGTTTTTGTGACTGACGGACAGACAGACGGATGGACAGACGGACAGACGGACGAACCGGGTTTTAATGTCCCCGCGCTTTCGCGAAAGCGGGGGACAAAAATTGGGAATGGGTCCGAATTTCAGCCTCCCTACAGACCCTTGAAAAAATCCCTGAACAGAGATCGTGAAATCGAATAACCATATTAGAGGGGGTGGACAGGGTGACTGGGAGGAGGAAAAAGGGGGAGAGGGAGAGAGGGAGAAGGGCAGAAAAATGGGAAGGGAGGTGGGAAGGGTGAAAGGGAGGGGCAAGGAAGATGGAACTAAGGGGGAAGGAGGGGGAGCTAAGTGAGGGGGAGGGGGTGAGGGGTACCCCCTGTCTAAATATACCAATCTTTTCTTCTCACCATGAAGGAGCGCATTTGTCAGATTTATTGCGCAAGAGTTTACCTTAGAGTTCATACAAAACCAGACTTGTCAGAATGACAACATAGCTCGCCGGTGGCAACCATATGTAAATTGCAACAACAGCAATAAATAACTCCTCTGATTAACAAGTTAAAGTTTTTGAAAAGTAGGTAAAATTTCAAGGTCAAGGTCACTAGGTCAAAATTTATGGTACTGCATGAAAGGTCTTATCACAAGGAATGAACATGTGAAATATCAAAGCCCTATCACTTACCATTCAAAAAAATATGGCCCAAGTTAAAGTTTTTGAAAAGTAGGTAAAATTTCAAGGTCAAGGTCACTAGGTCAAAATTTATGGTACGGCATGAAAGGTCTTATCACAAGGAATGCACATGTGAAATATCAAAGCCCTATCACTTACCATTCAAAAAAATATGGCCCAAGTTAAAGTTTTTGAAAAGTAGGTAAAATTTCAAGGTCAAGGTCACAAGGTCAAAATTTATGGTACGGCATGAAAGGTCTTATCACAAGGAATGCACATGTGAAATATCAAAGCCCTATCACTTACCAATCAAAAAATATGGCCAAGGTTAAAGTTTTTCAAAAGTAGGTCAATCATCTCCAAGGTCAAGGTCACAAGGTCAAAAATTTTGGTATCCATGGAAACGTCTTGTCACAAGGAATACACATATAAAATATCAAAGCCCTATCACTTACCATTCAAAAAATATGGCCAAGGTTAAAGTTTTTCAAAAGTAGGTCAATCTCCAAGGTCAAGGTCACAAGGTCAAAAATTTTGGTATCCATGCAAAGGTCTTGTCACAAGGAATACACATGTGAAATATCAAAGCCCTATCACTTACCATTCAAAAAATATGGCCAAGGTTAAAGTTTTTCAAAAGTAGGTCAAAGTCCAAGGTCAAGGTCACAATGTCAAAAATTTTGGTATCCATGGAAAGGTCTTGTCACAAGGAATACACATGTGAAATATCAAAGCCCTATCACTTTTCATTCTAAAGTTATGGTCAAGGTTAAAGTTTTTAATAAGTAGGTCAAAGTCCAAGGTCAAGGTCACAAGGTCAAAAATTTTGGTATCCATGGAAAGGTCTTGTCACAAGGAATACACATGTGAAATATCAAAGCCCTATCACTTTCCATTCAAAAGTTATGGTCAAGGTTAAAGTTTTTAATAAGTAGGTCAAAGTCCAAGGTCAAGGTCAAAAGGTCAAAAATTTTGGTATCCATGGAAAGGTCTTGTCACAAGGAATACACATGTGAAATATCAAAGCCCTATCACTTTCCATTCAAAAGTTCTGCACAAGGTTAAAGTTTTTGATAAGTAGGTCAAAGTCCAAGGTCACAAGGTCAAAAATTTTGGTATCCATGGAAAGGTCTTGTCACAAGGAATACACATGTGAAATATCAAAGCCCTATCACTTTCCATTCAAAAATTATGGTCAAGGTTAAAGTTTTTAATAAGTAGGTCAAAGTCCAAGGTCAAGGTCACAAGGTCAAAAATTTTGGTATCCATGGAAAGGTCTTGTCCCAAGGAATACACATGTGAAATATCAAAGCCCTATCACTTTCCATTCAAAAGTTATGGTCAAGGTTAAAGTTTTTAATAAGTAGGTCAAAGTCCAAGGTCAATGTCACAAGGTCAAAAATTTTGGTATCCATGGAAAGGTCTTGTCACAAGGAATACACATGTGAAATATCAAAGCCCTATCACTTTCCATTCAAAAGTTATGCACAAGGTTAAAGTTTTTGTGACTGACGGACAGACAGACGGATGGACAGACGGACAGACGGACGAACCGGGTTTTAATGTCCCCGCGCTTTCGCGAAAGCGGGGGACAAAAATTGGGAATGGGTCCGAATTTCAGCCTCCCTACAGACCCTTAAAAAAATCCCTGAACAGAGATCGTGAAATCGAATAACCATATTAGAGGGGGTGGACAGGGTGACTGGGAGGAGGAAAAAGGGGGAGAGGGAGAGAGGGAGAAGGGCAGAAAAATGGGAAGGGAGGTGGGAAGGGTGAAAGGGAGGGGCAAGGAAGATGGAACTAAGGGGGAAGGAGGGGGAGCTAAGTGAGGGGGAGGGGGTGAGGGGTACCCCCTGTCTAAATATACCAATCTTTTCTTCTCACCATGAAGGAGCGCATTTGTCAGATTTATTGCGCAAGAGTTTACCTTAGAGTTCATACAAAACCAGACTTGTCAGAATGACAACATAGCTCGCCGGTGGCAACCATATGTAAATTGCAACAACAGCAATAAATAACTCCTCTGATTAACAAGTTAAAGTTTTTGAAAAGTAGGTAAAATTTCAAGGTCAAGGTCACTAGGTCAAAATTTATGGTACTGCATGAAAGGTCTTATCACAAGGAATGAACATGTGAAATATCAAAGCCCTATCACTTACCATTCAAAAAAATATGGCCCAAGTTAAAGTTTTTGAAAAGTAGGTAAAATTTCAAGGTCAAGGTCACTAGGTCAAAATTTATGGTACGGCATGAAAGGTCTTATCACAAGGAATGCACATGTGAAATATCAAAGCCCTATCACTTACCATTCAAAAAAATATGGCCCAAGTTAAAGTTTTTGAAAAGTAGGTAAAATTTCAAGGTCAAGGTCACAAGGTCAAAATTTATGGTACGGCATGAAAGGTCTTATCACAAGGAATGCACATGTGAAATATCAAAGCCCTATCACTTACCAATCAAAAAATATGGCCAAGGTTAAAGTTTTTCAAAAGTAGGTCAATCATCTCCAAGGTCAAGGTCACAAGGTCAAAAATTTTGGTATCCATGGAAACGTCTTGTCACAAGGAATACACATATAAAATATCAAAGCCCTATCACTTACCATTCAAAAAATATGGCCAAGGTTAAAGTTTTTCAAAAGTAGGTCAATCTCCAAGGTCAAGGTCACAAGGTCAAAAATTTTGGTATCCATGCAAAGGTCTTGTCACAAGGAATACACATGTGAAATATCAAAGCCCTATCACTTACCATTCAAAAAATATGGCCAAGGTTAAAGTTTTTCAAAAGTAGGTCAAAGTCCAAGGTCAAGGTCACAATGTCAAAAATTTTGGTATCCATGGAAAGGTCTTGTCACAAGGAATACACATGTGAAATATCAAAGCCCTATCACTTTTCATTCTAAAGTTATGGTCAAGGTTAAAGTTTTTAATAAGTAGGTCAAAGTCCAAGGTCAAGGTCACAAGGTCAAAAATTTTGGTATCCATGGAAAGGTCTTGTCACAAGGAATACACATGTGAAATATCAAAGCCCTATCACTTTCCATTCAAAAGTTATGGTCAAGGTTAAAGTTTTTAATAAGTAGGTCAAAGTCCAAGGTCAAGGTCAAAAGGTCAAAAATTTTGGTATCCATGGAAAGGTCTTGTCACAAGGAATACACATGTGAAATATCAAAGCCCTATCACTTTCCATTCAAAAGTTCTGCACAAGGTTAAAGTTTTTGATAAGTAGGTCAAAGTCCAAGGTCACAAGGTCAAAAATTTTGGTATCCATGGAAAGGTCTTGTCACAAGGAATACACATGTGAAATATCAAAGCCCTATCACTTTCCATTCAAAAATTATGGTCAAGGTTAAAGTTTTTAATAAGTAGGTCAAAGTCCAAGGTCAAGGTCACAAGGTCAAAAATTTTGGTATCCATGGAAAGGTCTTGTCCCAAGGAATACACATGTGAAATATCAAAGCCCTATCACTTTCCATTCAAAAGTTATGGTCAAGGTTAAAGTTTTTAATAAGTAGGTCAAAGTCCAAGGTCAATGTCACAAGGTCAAAAATTTTGGTATCCATGGAAAGGTCTTGTCACAAGGAATACACATGTGAAATATCAAAGCCCTATCACTTTCCATTCAAAAGTTATGCACAAGGTTAAAGTTTTTGTGACTGACGGACAGACAGACGGATGGACAGACGGACAGACGGACGAACCGGGTTTTAATGTCCCCGCGCTTTCGCGAAAGCGGGGGACAAAAATTGGGAATGGGTCCGAATTTCAGCCTCCCTACAGACCCTTAAAAAAATCCCTGAACAGAGATCGTGAAATCGAATAACCATATTAGAGGGGGTGGACAGGGTGACTGGGAGGAGGAAAAAGGGGGAGAGGGAGAGAGGGAGAAGGGCAGAAAAATGGGAAGGGAGGTGGGAAGGGTGAAAGGGAGGGGCAAGGAAGATGGAACTAAGGGGGAAGGAGGGGGAGCTAAGTGAGGGGGAGGGGGTGAGGGGTACCCCCTGTCTAAATATACCAATCTTTTCTTCTCACCATGAAGGAGCGCATTTGTCAGATTTATTGCGCAAGAGTTTACCTTAGAGTTCATACAAAACCAGACTTGTCAGAATGACAACATAGCTCGCCGGTGGCAACCATATGTAAATTGCAACAACAGCAATAAATAACTCCTCTGATTAACAAGTTAAAGTTTTTGAAAAGTAGGTAAAATTTCAAGGTCAAGGTCACTAGGTCAAAATTTATGGTACTGCATGAAAGGTCTTATCACAAGGAATGAACATGTGAAATATCAAAGCCCTATCACTTACCATTCAAAAAAATATGGCCCAAGTTAAAGTTTTTGAAAAGTAGGTAAAATTTCAAGGTCAAGGTCACTAGGTCAAAATTTATGGTACGGCATGAAAGGTCTTATCACAAGGAATGCACATGTGAAATATCAAAGCCCTATCACTTACCATTCAAAAAAATATGGCCCAAGTTAAAGTTTTTGAAAAGTAGGTAAAATTTCAAGGTCAAGGTCACAAGGTCAAAATTTATGGTACGGCATGAAAGGTCTTATCACAAGGAATGCACATGTGAAATATCAAAGCCCTATCACTTACCAATCAAAAAATATGGCCAAGGTTAAAGTTTTTCAAAAGTAGGTCAATCATCTCCAAGGTCAAGGTCACAAGGTCAAAAATTTTGGTATCCATGGAAACGTCTTGTCACAAGGAATACACATATAAAATATCAAAGCCCTATCACTTACCATTCAAAAAATATGGCCAAGGTTAAAGTTTTTCAAAAGTAGGTCAATCTCCAAGGTCAAGGTCACAAGGTCAAAAATTTTGGTATCCATGCAAAGGTCTTGTCACAAGGAATACACATGTGAAATATCAAAGCCCTATCACTTACCATTCAAAAAATATGGCCAAGGTTAAAGTTTTTCAAAAGTAGGTCAATCTCCAAGGTCAAGGTCACAAGGTCAAAAATTTTGGTATCCATGGAAAGGTCTTGTCACAAGGAATACACATGTGAAATATCAAAGCCCTATCACTTACCATTCAAAAAATATGGCCAAGGTTAAAGTTTTACAAAAGTAGGTCAATCTCCAAGGTCAAGGTCACAAGGTCAAAAATTTTGGTATCTATGGAAAGGTCTTGTCACAAGGAATGCACATGTGAAATATGAAAGCCCAATCTGTATTGGTTTAAAAGTTATAAGCAAGGTTAAAGTTTTTGTGCACGCGCACGCCAATGCCAACGCCAACGCAGACGCCGACACCGGGGGTATGACAATAGCTCTCCGGACATTCGTCCCGGCGAGCTAAAAATTTGTTGAACAATATCAAATTGTAAAAGTTATTGCAAAACAAATCTGAAATTTACTGCGCAATAAATTTTGTTGTGTGAACGCTATTTCAACTTCATCAAACAACAAATTCATATCTACTGTGCAATAAACTCTCTATGTGGAAAATTGCGAAAATTGTTCGGAATTGTCTGCTTGACCAGTATTTGATGGCAAAAACCGAATGTCCTATGTATAAAAAAAAGTTTCGCGTAGCCTAATTTACAATAACGCTAGGCAACGAATGAGTTGTGGTGATTTGGATCGAATAAGTCAACTGGCGAATTGACCTACACATTTCCCGCGGAAATCCTCGGCCCTCTTCGTGCAGCCTGTGTGACAAATCACTCTATACTGTAACTCGGAGCGGAGCGAACGCACCTTTGATTGTTGTTATATTGCATTGCTGTATTTGTGTATTTTATCTACTTTTCCAACTGCGGGCTACGAGACTACAATTACAAAGTTGGTAAGTCGATATCTATTTTTCTATAGAGTGCAGGGTCATTACAGCCAAATTGTCTGATGGATTTTCTGTCTGATAACCAAACAGGAAAATGAAAACCACAGGCTGCCGATGTTTATCTATTAAAAAATATAAACCAACCTTTTTATTGTTTTTTATCATACGTACAGGGAAAGAGGAAAAGGTATTTTACAGAAATCGGGGCGAAAAATTTAACCTAAAAATGTTGACATGTTTTTTTACCTGCTGAATCGTTTATTTTAGTTTTCATATGAAAATCCAGGCATCGTTCGATTCGTTTACACTTCAGCTATTTGCTTCTATAACGCACAAGTCGAAATAATGTCACTAGAAGACACAGCACGGCCGTTTTCCTGCTCCCTTACCGAACCTCGACCTACTTCACCGCTGCCATTGTCGTTTAAATCACGTGATCGCTAATAACAGAAATATGTGCGTAACGTCATAAGACACACCTCCAAACCTTACGATGTATTCAAAGCTTATAATGCTTTAAAAAATAATGAATTAGCATAAGTCTAATCTAAAAAATAAGGCAAACAAAATTTTGCAAAACGTTCCATTTTATTTTGACGTTTTTTTATTTATTATATTTTATTTCTGTTTCTTCAGCCCGGAGTTGCACACGTCATTAGCGATCACGTGATTTAAACGACAATGGCAGAGGTGAAGTAGGTCGAGGTTCGGTAAGGGAGCAGGAAAACGGCCGTGCTGTGTCTTCTAGTGACATTATTTCGACTTGTGCGTTATAGAAGCAAATAGCTGAAGTGTAAACGAATCGAACAATGCCTGGATTTCCATATGAAAACTAAAATAAACGATTCAACAGGTAAAAAAACATGTCAACATTTTAAGGTTAAATTTTTCGCCCCGATTTCTGTAAAATACCTTTTCCTCTTTCCCTGTACGTATGATAAAAAACAATAAAAAGGTTGGTTTATATTTTTTAATAGATAAACATCGGCAGCCTGTGATGAAAACAATGAAGCATGCAAACCTTCATCTTCAAAATCACCAAAACTCAAAACAGACGTTCTATCTTCCTTCTTTTTCTTCTTCTGTTTTACCAATTTAACAGAAGAAACCATTGAATCTTCATTTTCATTGTTTTCTGCGTTATTTGAATTGTCATTTCATCTGAATCATTGTCGGCGGCCACTTGTCGGCCTCGAAAATTACGCCTTGGCTTCTTGAAAAACGTCGCCATGATGAATGAATGAAATCGGTTGTGATTGTGTGGAGAATTTACATCCGGACAAATTCGGTAATGATAAGATTTTTCCTGCGCTGAACTTCAATTTTGGGAAAAGATGGTAAAGATAAAGATATGAAGTATAAGAAGATTCCTGGTAGGTAATTTATTAAAATAAATTTGGTTAACGATATCATAATTACGGGTTGAAGAGGTGGAAGGGATGGGGGGGGGGGGGGGGGGGAGGACGGGGGGTAGGCCGATAACAGAAAACGTCAAATACGTTATTTTACACAAATTTAATATGTTTCTTT